>CM035125.1:108138928-108738928 GCA_020205555.1 Panax stipuleanatus | reverse complement strand
GTTACACTTACGGTATTACAAATGTTTATGCCAGTGGTAGTCTTGTTGGCATGCTTGATAATTATTTTTTTCACAACCAAGTAGATCTCTATTTGTTTTTTGTTTTTTGTTTTTTGTTTTCTTTTTTAAAAGTTTATAAAAGCATCCAGGTAGAGTGAAATTGTCACAACACATTCCACCAGAAGTTCTAAAGTTTTTTTGTTGATTAGTTATAGTAAATGTTGCATTTAAACTGTGATAACTTCACCCTCACCAATTCAAATATATATATATATATATATATATATATATATGCTTTTATCCTCATTAATCAATTCCCTATAATAACTATTTTGTACTATGGTTCCATCTTGTCATTTTGTTAGTCCTACATTTCTTTTTGTTACATCAAATTATAACGTTTTATACATTTCCTATATTTCTGTTCTTTTTATTTAGGGCTATTCTTGTTTGACGTTTCTAAATTTTTTTTTTTTTTTTTGGGGGGGGGGGGGGGGGGGGGGGGGCAGGGGAATCATTCTTTTGTCCCCATTTATCAATTTCCTTCGACATCTTTCTTAGTATTATGTTTACCCTTTTCATCTTTTTGCCTATATTTCAATTATTTTATATTACGGGTCTCTTGTTTAAAGTTTTGTTATTTTGAGTAAAAGTATGATTGGGATTGTATAAGTAATGTGATTATTGATTTTAATTTTATTGTTTTTTCTTTATAAGTAGTTTTAAAAGAACCAGTTAGTATTTGGCAATGAAAAAGCATATAACTAATAAAAAAGTAAAAAGTGTTTGGTATTAAAAAAATTTATTTATCACTTATTTCAAGTGTAAATTATTAAAAAAAAATGTTTTTGAGAAATAAAGAGGGTAATTGGTGGACTTGTTAAAATAAAAAAGGATAAATTAATAATATAAGGTCAAACTGATAATTAGATTTTTTTTCCCAAATAAAAGAGGGTAATTGGTGGACTTGTTAAAATAAAAAAAGGACTTGTTTGAATAGTCATAGTGTTTGCCTCTCCGAATTCAAAACATATCAAATCTGCATACTACCAATTCTTTCATTTTTGTTCACCTGTAAATACATATATCTTTATACACGAATGTTCGGGTAAAATCCACCGACCCCTACGTGGGCTGAAGGCCTGGGTTAAGAAGGGTTCATTGAGCCCAATGGGCCGAAGCCAGTGAAGGGACTAGTAGTGTTCGGGGTCGGGCATCTGAGTCCTTTGGGCCGAAGCCCTGACCGGATGGTTGGTGTTCGGGGTCGGGCTACCAAGTCCTTTGGGCCGGAGCCCTGATCGGAGTGCTGGTGTTTGGGATCGGGTGACCGAGTCCTTTGGGCCGGAGCCCAGGCCAGTTTATGGGGGATCGGTAGATTTGGGCCCATACAGAAGGTTATTCCTCGTATGGTGACCGGAGTGATAAGGAGTCTAAATGGTTAAGGATTCAAACCTTAATCATATATAAATACTAACTCCAAAGGTAAGTGTTTGGATTGTATCTAACTTGCACCTTTTAAGGAGATTGTGTTGGATCCAAACAATGGTAACTGCCATGTTTAGGAGTCCTAATCCGATTCGGAAGTGGACTCTAAGGTGGTGAGAATGGCTATAATAGAAGGCTTGACCTCTATTAACAGGTAAGACCCTTTTGAGCACTAAATACTAAAGCCTCCGTTATTAAACCCTTGTACCAGCCCGTACTCATTCTCACATCGGAGCTATCACCCGGCGGCACAAGCAGTCAAGCTTCGCGGGTGATCCGTAATTGTGTAGGTTTTAACACGTGGATTTTGTGATTGGACGCGCCGGCAAAACTTGGCGTTAACATTGGCGCTAGAAGGAGGGCTTTTTTAGTGCTTTTACAATCACTCTAAAACTTTTCCGGTTGAAAGTTATGGCAAGCAAGGATCGGTGGTGCTTCAAACCTGGAAAAGGCCAAAACTCATCAGATGACCCAAGTCAGAGCATCCGTCAAAGACAGACTAGGGCCAAGTAACCAAGAAGGTAATTATGTACATGGCCAGTCAGCACGACAGCAACTATTTGTGCCCAGTTAGCTTACTCCGATCCCCCTCACTCACGTTGACGACAATCGATCCCGAGCATATGAACGGCGTGAGAAGGATCGGGTTGAGAATAGTCGGGATCAGCGTCAGTTCATTCTATTGACAAAGATGCAGCAGAATAAGGACGCCATGATGGCCCTGCGTCTTCAGCAAGAAGAGCTTGAAGTACAGATGGCCAAGATGGCTGGGGAATAGGAGGCCTCATCGAAGAGGCACAGACATCGGAGCCGATCTAGGTCACCTCATTCGGATGAGGCTGGAAAAAATAAGAGCAGACACAGGGAGTCTCTCTTGGGAGGGCAGGAGCCAGAGAAGGAGCCAGTCCCCTGACCAAAAGTCTGAGAACTCGGGGAGATCGGGGCAGAGGAGAAGGGTTGCATCTTCTGAATACGAGGACAGGCCTAGGTCGTCCCCTTATAAAGAGGAGTCCGAATCCCTCTCCCGAAGAGTCGCAAAACTGGAAAAGCTGCTGGCAGCAAAAAAACAGATGGGAACACCCTTGGGCTGCCCCAGTTCACCATTCTCACCCGAAATCAATCAGGTCACGGCCGACCCGAAGAAGAAAATTCCCCCGATGGAGACGTATGATGGATTGGGGGATCCCTATGATCATTCCGACGGGTATGACCAACTGATGACCTATTATGGGCATTCGGATTCCGCCAAATGTCACATGTTTCCAACAACTTTGAAGAAGAGTGCTAGAGAATGGATGGGGACTTTGGCATCGGGATCAATCAGTTCATGGAATGACCTTTGGGAAAAATTCCACGCTCGGTTTGAGAGTAACAAAAGAAGAGGGAAGATCACTGCTTCTCTCATGCAGGTGAGGCAAAGTTCGGATGAAAGCCTCAGCCAATACGTCAAGAGGTTCGGAGAAGCAGTGGGATCGGTGGTCGAGTTAAATTCACCTCAGGCCTTGGGGTTCTTCACAACAAGTCTTGACATAGGAAAGTCAAAGAAACTAATGAAAGATTTGGTAATCAATCCCCCCACCGACTTAACTAAAGCTTTTTATCTGGCCGAAGGTTTCATCACCATAGAAGAAGCTATGGGAAATTTCAAGCCACACTCGCAATTTTACGATAAGTCCAAGGACCGAGATAAGCAGACTTATCAACGTTTGGACAACAATCAGGGGAGATCGGATAATCAGGGGAAGAAGAACTATAATGGTGGTGGATTAGGCATGGCCGACCGCCCTTCCCAAATAGAAACGTCAACAAAATCTACACCCCTCTCAATACCGATCGGGCTAAGATACTGGATGAGATCCAAAACAAACCATTCTATGAGCCCTGCTCGACGAACCCAAAGCCGGGGAAGAGGAATAGAGATAAGTTCTGTGTGTATCATCAGAATTCGGAACACACAACAGAAAAGTGCTACGATTTGGGTGATCTGATCGAAAAGATTGTGCAGAACGGCTAGTTGGTTCAGTATGTAGCTGGTCGAGAAAGTGCCGAGACACAGTGAAGGGAGGAAAATAGAGGACCGACGCGGGACACATAGCCAAAACAGAACCAGCCTACTTGAGGCGTAATAGATGTTATTTTGAGCAGGTCTGTAGGGCGTGTGATCGAAAAAAAAGAAGCGAGCATCTCGATGCAGTATTGTCGGTTGCAGGGTCTTAGGTAAAAAAGGATCGGGCCTTCCCGGGGACAGTTATTTCCTTTTTGGACGAAGACTATCCCACAAATCCCATAGAATCACATGACGGGGCACTGGTGATAACAGCTCAGGTTGGACCGGTGGATATGAGAAGATTGATGATTGACAACAGATCCTGGGTCGACATACTGTATACCCATGCCTACCAGAGAATGGATCTAGATGGAAGGAAGATGGAATTGGGAGGGGAAGGCCCCTTATACGAATTTAGTGGAGACCCGGTGCATGTGTCGGGCACAATTGAGTTGCCTGTCAGGTTTGGCACAGCACCTCAGCAGGTTGAGGTTATGGTCAGGTTTTTTGTGGTCCAGGTAGATTCAACATACAATGGAATCTTGGGAAGGCCGACCCTGGCAGCCTTGCAAGCAGTCACGTCCATACCTCATCTCAAAATTAAGTTTCCAACACCAAATGGGATTGGGGAGGTAAAAGGTGACCTTAACATTGCCCGAAGGTGTTATCGGAATACATTGATCTCCTCAGGAGTCGGTGTAAGCAAGCAAAAGCAGACAATGGCCATCGAGATAGAGCCATTCACTGAAGGCAGTACAGAGCCACTTGCCTTGCTTGCCGAAGAGATAAAGGACGTGGAGTTAATCCCGGGGAGTATGGAAAAGTTGATAAAGATTGGTTCGGGATTGACAGAACCATTCTGGACCAGGCTGATAGACCTACTTCGGGTATATGCTGACATCTTTGCATGGGTACTCAATGATATGCCCAGGGGTTGATAAGTCGGTAGCATTGCACAGGTTGCATGTGGACCTTAATAAGAAGCCGGTCAAACAGAAGAGAAGAATTTTTGCCCCAGAGAGACAGAGGATCATTGATAAGGAGATTGCCAAACTTCTGGACGCAGATTTCATCTTCGAGATTGACTACCTTGAGTGACTGGCGAATGTGGTATTCGTTCAGAAACAGAATGAGAAATAGAGGATATGCATTGACTATATAGATCTGAATAAAGCCTGCCCGAAAGATTTCTATCCTTTACCCAATATTGACCAGTTGATTGTCGCCACTTCGAGGTATGGCATGCTTAGTTTTATGGACGCTTTTTCAGGATATCACCAAATCTCGATGAGGAAAGAGGACATCCCGAAGACCAGTTTCATCACGCATCGGGCCATTTATGCTTATCAAAAAATTACCTTCGGACTGCTTAATGCTGGGGCAACATATCAACGGATGATGAACTATGTGTTTACAAGGCAGTTAGGGCGAAGCATGGAGGTCTACGTGGACGACATGATTGTGAAAAATGTGTTAGTTCGAGACCATCTGGCGGACCTAGAAAGCTATTTTGAGACAATCCGAGAACATAAGCTGCGCCTGAACCCGACTAAGTGTACCTTCGGGTTGGGCTCAGGAAAATTTCTAGGATATCTGATCAGTAAAAGGGGCATTGAGGAAAACCCTGAGAAGATTCAGGCAATCTTAGATAAGAAATCACCGAAGTCATACAAGGATGTGCAGAGGTTAACAGGTCGGATAGCTGCTCTTCGGAGATTTATGTCAAAGTCGGCCGAAAGGTGTTTGCCATTTTTCGACACTCTAAAGAGGCCGAAAAACTAGAAAAGTTTCTAGTGGACCTCATAGTGTGAAGGACACATTCCAAGGGATCCAATAATACTTGTCTTCGGCCCCTCTGTTGATGAAGCCGATCTCTTCGGAACCTCTATACTTATATTTGGCTACTACCTCGATGGCAGTGGGAGCAACGTTGGTACGGGACAAAGGGGGAAAATAGTTCCCAGTCTATTATGTCAGCCACGCCCTTCGAGATGCCAAAACCAGATATCCGAACTTGGAAAAGTTCGCCTATGCTCTAATTATTGCAAGTCGAAAGCTTCGACACTACTTCCAGGGACGTTTGGTGGTAGTATACACTGATCAACCATTGAAGAAAGTACTGCACAAGCCGGAAGTCTCGAGTCAGCTCGTCGCGTGGGAAATAGAATTAACTCAGTTTGTTCTAGAATACCACCCCTGAACGGTAATTAAGAGACAAGCCTTGGCAGATTTTATTGTAGAGTGTTCCTTCTCCGAACCGGATGTGGGTTCGGTTACCGAAACGCAATCAGTACAAAATCCATGGACTCTCTACATGGACGGGTCATCAACTTCGGACATTAGTAGAGCAGGGGTTATTCTAACAAGTATCGAAGGATTCCGGGTCCAACAAGCCATACGGTTTTGGTTCAAGGCCACAAATAATGAAGCCAAGTATGAAGCGATTTTGGCTGGTCTTCGGTTGGCCTGATGCCTAGAGGTTCAGAAGTTAGTTGTTTATAGTTACTCCCAGTCGGTTGTCAAGCAGATATCGGGGGAGTATGAGGCTCGGGGGGCAAGGATGACAAAATACCTGGCCGAGGTAAAAGACAAACTCACATACTTCAATTCGCACAGTTGCCAAGGAATAGATCGGTCAGATAACTAGCAAATGCCTTGGCCCGATTGGATACAACCGAAGTGAGTTCTTTTACCGGCTCAGTGTACTTGGAAGTATTGGACAGACCCAGTGACGTATTAGCCTTGGATCGACTGGATTGCTGGCTTATGCCTTATATCTCCTATCTGGCTGATGGGGTTCTGCCTTCAAATCATATATACGCCAAAAAGATCAAACACAGGAGTTCGAACTTCATCCTCATTGATGGAGATCTATACCAAAGGGCGTTTAGTTCTCTACTGCTCAAGTGTTTGACACCTTCAGAAGTCGAGTATACTCTACGGGAAGTGCATAAAGGAATCTGTGGGGATTATATGGGGGTCAAGTCATTGGCTTACAAAATTCTGAGCCAGGGGTCCTATTGGCCGACTATCTATCAAGAATCAAAGGATTTCGTTAAAAAAATGTCCTAAGTGTCAGCTAAATAGCTCCATCCCTCATCAGCCTCCCTAAGAGTTATATTCGGTCTTATCCCCAATCTCATTTGCTATGTGGGGGATTGATATCTTGGGACCAATGTCGAAAGCCAAGGGACAAGTCAGTTTTGTGATCGTAGCCATTGATTATATGACCAAGTGGGTGGAGGCCAAACCGTTACAGAAGATCACCGAATAGGAATGTCTTAAGTTCTTCAAAGAACATATTGTATATCGATTTGGTATCCCAATGGTCCGTCCTTATTTCGGATAGTGGCAGAAAGTTTGTGGGGTCAAAATTTAAAGCTTTTCTGAAGGAATTGGGCATCCAACATAGAAAGACTTCAGTTGCCCACCCTTAATCAAATGGACAGGTAGAAGTCACCAATCGGACTCTACTTAATGGTATTAAGAGAAGGTTGGATGAATTAAAAGGGCATTGACCCGAAGAACTACTCGGTGTCTTATGGGCATATCGGACTACCCCGAGGACGAGGATCGGGGATTCACCTTTCAGATTGGCCTATGGTACAGATGCATTTATACCAGTTGAGATCGGGTCTCCTACGCTTCGGGTCAGTCAATACAAAGAGTTATATAATGATGACGGCCTATGGCTAAACCTAGATCTTCTGGAGGAGGTTCGGGATTTAGCTTCGGTAAGATTAGCTATCTATCAAAAGCGAACTGCCCGACATTATAACCAGAAGGTGAAACAAAGAAGGTTCGGGGTTGGAGACTTGGTACTTCGGGAATCAGAGGCATCTACCCCCCAGAACACAAGCAAGTTAATGCCAAACTGGGAGGGGCTTATGAAGTAATAGAAGTGCCGAAGCCAGGTACTTATCGGCTTCGAGCAATGGATGGTACAGAGGTGCAGAATACATGGCATGCTGGGAGACTTAGAAAATATTATCAGTGAAAGCTATGTTGTTCTTTCCTTTACCTCTGTAAATTGTTTCATTCATCAATAAAATAATAAAGATTTCTCTTCAGAAAATTTTGTACTTCATTTATATTCATGAGTTGCTCTAAAACCGATTAGATAAGCTTTGAACGAAACTGATCAAAAAAGTTACAAACAATATAACTGATCGGGAAAGTTACACGCATAACTAATTGGGAAAGTTACAAAAGGAAAAATGATTGCAAAAATTACAAGTAAAAAAAATCCAAAAATGACTAAGGGTCGGGGGCTCCATCCTCAGCATCGGACTCTTCATCAGAGGAATCGAGGACAGAAGTATCCATTTCAGCAGCTGTCATCTTCGCCTGAACCTTTTCCTTATAAGCTTCATAACCTTTGGAGAATTAGGCCATGATAGCATCTCGGAGTTCGGGCGACTCTTCGTACTCTTTAACAGCCTGCTGTTTGGCTTCGGCACATTCTTTCCCAAGAGCAGTATTTTCCCTCATCAGCTCCATATGTTGGGCGTGCATATCGGATACCTTATTCTCGAGGATCAGAATGGCGTTCTGTTGATCCTTATCTTTCTCCTTCAGAAGACTCCTCTCCTCGAGGAGCTGTTTGATATAGTTGTCGAGACCAACGAACTCTTTTTAAAGGGCAGTAGTGTTATTTCTTAAGTTCACTGGTCTGACGTTTCGACATGAGTCACCTTATTGTGGGTGTCAGCATGAAGATCTTTCTCCTTCTTCAGCTCAAACGACAGACCCTAAACCTCAGCCTCAAGCATCTCCACATCGCACTGAAGCTAAGCTTCTTTTTTGGTGGTCTTGGCAAGAGGTGGGATGGCTCGGGCGAGGATAGCATTAGCCTGCAGTAAGGTGGAAATATGTGTTAGTTATGATTCCAACAGGATAATTAAAGGAGATATTTCATGTTTTTGAAATTACCTGACATTGGGCTTTGATATATTCCACCAGATAGTCCTCGAAAGTGTATCCTTTGAACCGTTCGTCATCTCCAGATAACTTGAAGTGTTTCAGCTGGTCAAAGGGGAACACTTTCGAAGGGCTCTTCTGCCAAAAGGAAGAAGGCGTCCCTTTGGATGGACTAGCCTCGGTGGAGGGTTGACTGGAGGGGGTTAGGTCGACAGCCGGGTTGGCCCCGATGATTTGTAGGTTGGGCTCTTCAGTTAACTTTGGCCGCTTGGAGCGAGGTTTAAGAGTTTCCTCCTCAGTTTCCTCGGAATCCTCAAGGCCAGCAACTGGAGGTGGTGGTGGAGGGGTTGGCTTCGGCACAATCGGCTTCGGAAGAAATGGCTTGGAGGGGCCCTTGGTGGAAGGTTTCTTCTTGGTCTTCTTCAATTGAGCCATCTTCTCTGACCGATTCATCTTCATAATGTTTTTATTGGTGGGTTTGACCGAAGTGGAGCTGGTTGAAAGCTCGGAGATAGGGATGGTCTCGTCCTCGATCGCCTCCTCGTCGATAGGAAAGCGGATAGGTTCGAACCGGATCGGTGGTGGGGTTAAGGATTCATCAGCTCCTTCGGGCTTGAAAATTATTACTGCAAAAAGAAAAGTGAACAAATCAAAAGTTTGACTTGGCAAGTCAGATGAAAAAAATAATTAAGGGTCGAATGGGAGTGGGATAAAGTACTTACATCCATGCTTGTACAACCAGGCCTTATCGAACAAGACGTCCAGGCTCCAATTGGTCTTCTTCACCTTCTGATAGAATACTCTGAAGGCATCTCATCGGTCCTTTGGGAATTTAGACACCTTCACAATCGGATCTTCGGGGGGTGGCCCAGTTCAGAAGAAGTTGGAGATCGGTCCCCTTGACAAAGATCCATTGTTCATGCCAACCTTTATTGCTGGAGGGGGTCTTGATGAATATGGCCCTGTTAGGGTACTCTGTTTAATTGTCGAAGGCCAGGTTCTTTTGACCTGCCAACGGAGAATAGGGCGAAGAAGAAGTCCAGACTCGGAGCGAACCCTAACTCCTGGCAGAGGGCAATAAAGCTGATCAAGTGGATATACGAGTTCGACACTAGTTGTGCAAACCCGATCCCCACGAAGCAGAGGAAGGAGGCAATGAACTCATAAAGAGGAATTCGAACCCCATACTTTAGAGCCCAAAGAGGGACAGCAACCCATCGGCCTTAGGGGCTCCAGAACATCCGTTCGCCTGACTCCGGTACCCGAAGCTTGTATTCCTTTGGGATATTGAACTAGGGTTCGGATGTCTGAGATTTGGGAAGGGATGAGGGAAGATATTGTGTTGACATGAGAGAAATCTGCCTCGGATGCATAGACGGTTCGGATCTTGGCCTCGACATCGTAAGTAGTGACACCAGTTAGAGCGGCTGCTAAATCGACCGGCACCAGATCGGTGGTCCGCAATTATGTTGGTGCTGGGAACGGTGGCTTCCAGGGGGGTCTGCTTAGTGGTGGAGGAGGATGGGAGGCTAGAATCGGCCATTGAAGCAAAAAATACCAGAAATATGAGGTTTGATGGCCCAAAAAACCTGAATTGGAGAAGTTTGGTGAGGGTATTTTCTCGCCAGGAAATCGCACTTGCAGGGAGATTTGGAAAAGAAGGTTGAAATGGAGAAGATTTAGAAAAAGTGTTTGTTGTGTGTGGGGTGGGGGTTTTATACTGTTGCTGCACGAATCCCAAAGGCGGCTAATGATGATGTGTGGGTCCCGTTTCTTGGGTAACGTGTGCTGTTTAAAAAGTTTGGTTGGATTCCCTAGGCGTCTCCTCAAGTCTCTAATTATAAACTTCTTATAACAAGAGACTGGGAGGCAATGTTCGGGTATAATCCACCGACCCCTATGTGGGCTGAAGGTCTGGGTTAAGAAGGGTTCATTGAGCCCAATGGGCTGAAGCCAGTGAAGGGACTAGTAGTGTTCGGGGTTGGGCATCCAAGTCCTTTGGGCTGGAGCCCAGACCAGATTGATGGTGTTCGGGGTCAGGCATCCGAGTCCTTTAGGTTGGAGCCCTGATCGAATGGTTGGTGTTCGGGGTCGGGCTACCAAGTCCTTTGGGCCGGAGCCCTGATCGGAGTGTTGGTGTTTGGGGTCGGGTGACCGAGTCCTTTGGGCTGGAGCCCAGGTCAGTTTATGGGGGTTCGGTAGATTTGGGCCCATACAGAAGGTTATTCCTCATATGGAGACCGTAGTGATAAGGAGTCTAAATGGTTACGAATTCAAACCCTAATCATATATAAATACTAACTCCAAAGGTAAGTGTTTGGATTGTATCCAACTTGCATCTTTTAAGGAGATTGTGTTGGACCCAAACAATGGTAACTGCCATGTTTAGGAGTCCTAATCCGATTCAGAAGTGGACTCTAAGGTGGTGAGAATGGCTATAAATACAAGGCTTGACCTCTATTAACAGGTAAGACCCTTTTGAGCACTAAATACGAAAGCCTACATTGTTAAACCCTTGTACCAACCCATACTCATTCTCACACCGGAGCTATCACCTGGCAGCACAAGTCATTAAGCTTCGCGTGTGATCAGCTATTGTGCAGGTTTTAGCCCGTGGATTCTGTGATTGGACGCGTCGGCAAAACTTGGCATTAAAAACGAACACAGTATATATACTGTTGTGGAGGAAGAGGATGACATTTTTTATTAGGCAGAGTTTCATATGCCCAAGCCCTTTCTATCTATAAAAATATAAAGATTTAATTCAATGAATTTGTTCATCTTTCAAGTTAAGAGATGTGTTCAAATTCACATGAAGGTGTTCAAATCCAGATTTCACATAAAGATGAATGTAGTATGACGAAAAGATGAATTGGCCTTAAATTGCAATGAGAAATTTTGGGTAATTATTTTATCAACAAATTAAGGTAGAAAGATTTAATTCAAAATTTTACTCTATTTTTCATGTTAGAAAAATGTGTCAAAATCTACAAAAATCTACAAAAAGGTGTTCGTATCTCTGTGTCATTTGAAGTATGAGGGTTGTAAATGAACCGAGTCGAGTTGATTATTGAATTGTTTAGATATGGTTCATAAAATTTATTGAGTATTGTATGACCCCAAATTTTATGAATAAGATTTAATTTTCTTTATATATTATTTTGAAATAGTAAGGTGTTGATTTGATAAATGTGATAAGTTATGGGTGAGATGTGCAAAGTTTACAAAGTAAGCAAGTGGTTATAAAATATTCGTTGTGTCGGGGAATATTCGTTTGGTCGAGGAATATTCTTTTTATCGGAGAATATTCATACGACGGCACAGTCATTGGTGGACCCCACAACGGAATGAATGTCGGATATAGAAAGCGACAGAAGTAACCTTTTTATAAAAATAACGACAAAACTTTTACCGTTAAACTGTTGAAATACCCGGTGGTTAAAATACAGTAAGACGTGGTGTTGCACAATAGCACATGGTATTGCACAGTATTTTGAATTATTAGTTCTTACGTAAGAAGTCACTCATTCAATAATTGTTACAGTAATTACTGTTCAATATTTTATATTATTGATCCAATAATTGCTACATTAATATTTTATATTAGTGATTCAATAATTGTCATTGCACAGTATTTCAAATTATCAAATCAATAATTCATATTATTTGAATAATATTATTAGATAACATTATTGACAATGTCTAGAAAGTTCTGTCGAGGAAAGGGGTTAGGTTATATAATTGCGCGCCAATGAGGAGATATCCTTATCGGAAAGCCCCCTCTTTCCTAGAAACGACCTGGTTGTCAATATTGTAGTTCTGTAATATTATTTGTGAATAATTAATTTTTGATATATATGATAAGGAAATATTTATTCAATGTGAATTTAAACGGAGGAATTTTTAACATGTGACATTTGTTGAAAGTTGGTATTTTATCTTTTCTGATAAAATAATTTATTCAAATATATTATTATAATATTACATTATAGTAGTATGATGTGATTATATAATAGTATGATTTTTAAAATTTGAATGGTAACATTATTATAGTAAATTCATGGTATAAAAGTAAAATGAGGTAGAAGAGAACAAATTGAATTTGAATTCTTATGATGTAAGCAATGATATCATCGGAATGATAAAGTAAGCAATGATGTCATCGAAATGATGAGATAAGCAATGATGTCATAGGATCGATGATGTAAGCGATGATGTTATAAATTATGACAAAAAGACTATTTTACCCTTACTCTATCGAGCCTATAAATAGAAGTTCATGTCTTCATTATTTCTCACCAATTCACTAAAGCTATAGAGAGAGAAAGTATAGAGAGAATAAGAGAGAAAGAAGAAGAGTATTCTGCTATTACACTAGTGCAGTCTCCAAATTTTTAAGGTAAGGGATATTATTTCTTTCGTATTCATAAAGAGAGTTATTTTCTTTCAATACTCGTAAGGGTTGTTATTCCATTCTTTATTATTTTGTTGGAATAACCTGTCTACACGGACTACCATATGTATGGTGAAATCCTGTTGTTATTCCATTCTTTATTATTCTGTGGGAATAACCTGTCTCGCGGACTACCGCATGCCTAGTGAATAACCCTTCGTATTCAGTTGTTATTAAATTGTGGATATAATCTGTCTGCGCGGACTACCGCCTGACGGGTGAAAATTAAATTACAGTTTTGTATATTGTTTCATTTGAGATTCCTAACTCTAAACTTACTATGGTAAGTATTGCTTCTATAATTCCTGAAATGATCAGAAATTCCTTGAGTTTTGTGCTTCATCTAATATCATTTCACTGAAATATTGGTCTGAACTTTCTTGTGAAATTTTTATCTTTTCATGACGAGTTACTATTCACGAGTTACTATTCACGGGATACTATTTACGGTAAAAAAATATTTTTTTTTCTTCCTAATCATCTTTGATTGGATCCAAGTTTTGATCTTCATTCTTGAACTCTGGATAAATTCTCTGATATTTGTCCTTTATCTCGCTAGATTCGTTATTCGTATTATTTTTCATCATCCTCAGTCCTAAATGGTGATATAACTGAATATCTTTGGCCTGTAGTGCAAAGATGAATGATTATTTAATGAATATCTTTGGCCTGTAGTGCAAAGATGATTACCTGATGAATATCTTTGCCCCGTAATGCAAAGATGGACAGGTGTTGAGATGAACATGACCAACTGGTGATACAAATGAATATATTTGACCCATAGTGCAAAGATGAATAGTTAATTCGAGATGTATATTGATTGATGTTAAAGGGATAAAATATTGATGATGAACTTTTAAATCAAAGAAGATAGTAGACATCATTTTCTACTTAACTCTTCTAATGAATTGTTATTTTCGCTACAATTGCTGATCTAAAACTTGTTGTCTATAATATTTTATCTGATTTGTTGAAGACTAATGATAATTTATTTTTTATTATCTTAGTCATAATATTCTTTACTAGGCTAGTTGAGCTCACCCTTTTCTTCCATTGTTCTCTTCAGGAAATGAGAATATCGCGGGTACTAGTCGGGGAATGGAGTGATGGCCCGAGTAAGAGCTGTAGAAGTCTTCACTATTTTTTTATAAAATAGTGTGATAATAAATGTAATAAGGACTTAGTTTGAATGTTCATATTTTCTACATGTCTGTATTGACACTCACAGTTGTGTGGTCGTATTTTGCACGACCGTTTGATATAAAAGATTGTATTTGGATTTTGTTGAGTATATTTGGTGACTCAGAATGGGTTGGGTTGATTGGACCAATTCTGGGGGCGTCACAAGTATGAAATAAGATTTGATTGAGGCCTATTTAGCTACTGAGTCGAGCACGATCTCGAATCGAGTCAGAGCAGTTTGAACTTTTTGACCGAATATGATCCGAGTATCAATAGAAAATTACAATTTGAATAGATTCCAGTAATTTATCGAATTTTAAAATTTGTTCATATTTGAATAGTTTATATTTAAGTTGAGCTCAAATCGAATGTTTAATCGAGCGAGTACAAATCAAAACCAAATTGTTTGGTTCATTTTACAATCTCAAGTATGAAGAAGAAAAGGATTAATTTGGCCTAAATCACTTTTTTTTCATCTCTCACTTCAAGAATCATAGGATAGGTGGAATAAATAGAGAAATTTTGAGTCATAGTGCAATTATAGGGGTAAAAATGTCCATATACACTATAGCTAACGGAGTTAAGACAAAAAATGAAATTTCACTCAAACTCAGTATTACAGGTGATTAAGAAACTCAAGTAGTCGTGTGCAAAACATGTAAATCTTAGGTAGTAAAGTGAAATTTACACTAAAAAAATTAACCTAAAAATTGACAAACAAAATGCAAATAAAATTGGATATAAGCATATATCAGAAGTATAAACAATATTCACCGACAAAGTTAAAGGACAAATATATAAAATGTAGGTAAACGAATGACCAATTTGTTATCCAATTTTCTTTTAATAAACTATATTTAATTTTTTATAACATTCAATTTTAAAAGTTCAAAAATATGAACAAATTTATTTAATTATCTATCCTAGAATTGATCAATTTGATTAATAAAATTGAATTTGGCGAGAAAGAGGGAGTAATTTTTTTTATTACTCATGAAAATCTATGATTCTAGAGATGCACCAGCCTGTCTCACGCGGGTTCTTCAAAAACTAGTATACATAATGAAAAAAAAACTCTAGATGCACATGAAAATTAGACATAACTGTATTTAAATTTTACATGTAGACATTCAAAATTTTGCATTCCTGTTACTAACCATGCTGGAGGATAAAATCGTCTTTTATCTTTCGGAGACAATCCTGGAAGTCTACATCAAATCAAACCCCCGGAGACAGCCCCGAGAAATAACAAATCAGACCTTCAGAGACAGTCCCGAAAAACATCAAATCAAATTCCCCGGAGACAGCCCCGAAAAATATCAAATCAACCTCAAAGACGACCCTAAGAACAGACAGAAGTCAACAACAGTCAAACTCTAGAGATAACTCTGAGGAAAGACAGCTGTAGTTGCATCAAGCCCAAAAACCAACTCGAAAGGGTAAAAGGGTAATTTTTCTAACTCTGCATCAATACTGATCAAACCACTGTAAATAAGGTCATACAGAACCATCACAACAATTCTGAATGCAAGCTGCTGCCACAGACAGCTCAACGGACTGACTGCGAACACATGAAGATCTAGTCATGTACCCATCTTCCTAGATTCAAAAAAGGTCAAGCCTCATGTCATTGCGTAGCTCTCGGAAAGAGCTTTTTGAAAAGGTATGGCACGCCTCTATAGGATTCCCGGATTACAAGTTATGAAAGTTTTAAGCAGACTGCATGTTGATCGAGGTGCATGTATTTCGAGGCAACTGGGCCCACCAGGTCCAGCCGCAGCTCTACCTGCGGCTATCGTAGGTAGGCCCGCATCTGGCTGGGCTTATGTATACCCCCTCTCCCCTTAGCTTCTAAGAGAAGAATAGAGAAAGAAAGCGCTGAGGAGAGAGAAAGAGGCTAAAAGAGAGAAAATGAGCTTGTATCTTACTCTGATTTTTGTAAAACTTTTTTGTAAACATTCATATACATATATACTACAACATATCAAATTTTAACAGGTGAGAAACGAGTTTCGAGGCTCTAGAAGCCATTCGATAGCCATTCTCGTGCAATACTATAGGATTTCGCCAGATCTGCATTCTTCGCCCACTCTAATACCTATGTAAGTGCTATATATATATAGTTAGTGGTGTATATTAGTTAGATCTAAGTTTTTAACCATTTATTTTATGTAAATAGTCAATATTTATGATTTATTAACTAGATATGTACTAGATCTAGCCAGATCTAGCTTTTAACCAGTTTAAAAGTTGTAAAACTTGAACTTGAAAGCTACAATGGCTAAGATCTGTACAGATCTAGTTTTCTTTATAGTTTTTGTAAGTATTTAGCAACCATGTGACCCTAAATCTATATCTAGACAAAATTGGAAGCTTTGGGCTACTCGCTTACGAGGATTTAACTAATGAATCCTTCGTCCAACGATGTCTAGTATAAATATATGTTTTATTTCAGTATATTCGTTATGCATGCTGTTTATATGATATTCTGTGAGCCTAGGAGCTACAGGATCTACGATTCAATCAATGGATCTAGATCTAGCTCTCGTGATGGACCTTTTTGAGTTGTGCAGTTAGCTTGCAAATCTTTGTACTTGTAAATCCAGAGCCTTAATACGGTCATATGGATTTAAGGCCCCGAAATAGTAAAAATTGTGGTTGTGGTGCTCGGGCTCGCTTCGATGGTTTTTATGCCCATAAGAAACCCGACACTTATATATATATATATATATATATATATATGATATTGAAGAAGATGCTTTGCATCTCGAGAATAAAATCAAAATAAGCCGAATATGGAATAAAATAGAAGTATCAAAGGTCTTCAATTCCTATGCGAGCGAAAGGGTTTAAAAATCTCTTTTCAAAACATCACTTTCATATTCTTGTTTAAAAATAAACTTTTCAACAAGTCAACCCTAAGTATATAGGTCCAACGAAGCACAATACTATTTTCAAATAAAGCACTTTGAACACATTTAACTGCATCACACACACACACATCACATGCATAGGGAATGAAAAGACGCGATAACAGTGTTTCACGGAAGTCGGGGGTGCCTAACACCTTCTCCTCGATTAATCAAGCTCCTGAACTCTATGAATCTCGATTTCCAAGACCAATTAAATGGAGTCACATATTTGGCCATATTACGAAAACTTTTAAACTTCGGATGAGTTAATACATCCATTTAAACTTATATCAACTAAAGGATCTGTCTAATTTGGCCCAATTGCAGTAAAATCAAATATTTTCAAATCGTCGACATTGTATGTTGGTCTTTTCCTAAAATCTCACCCTTAAAGCAAGATAATTAAAATCATCACAGAAAAATAAGGGTGTTAGTTCCCAAAGGCACGTTAGTTATCTAGAAGGGGGGTTGAATAGATATTTTAAAATTTCTTACGTCTAAAATACGTAGTCAGTATTGATGATACTGACTGCAGTAGAATATATGTTTTGTTCCCCTTCAAGATAATGCAGTTAAGGTTAGATAAGCAGTTATAGCAGTTAATGAGAGACAATGAGACACATGGTTTTAAGTGGTTCAGAGCCAACACGACTCTTAATCCACTCTTCTACTCCACGAGTAGGAAATCCACTAAGGATATCTTCTTACAACTGGATCACTCAGATCCCTTCAAGGCCAGCAGCCCTGGAACTTCACTTAGTTCACTTTTGAACTCTTCAATTCCTTTGACTTGGATCTGCTCTTAGTTCACTTCTGAACTCTTCAAGTCCTTTGACTTGGATCTGCTCTTAGTTCACTTCTGAACTCTTTAAGTCCTTTGACTTGGATCTTCACTTAGTTCACTTTTGAACTCTTCAAGTCCTTTGACTTGGTACCTCACTTGGATCGGCAGTTGATAGTTGAGGTGTGATACTCAGTTGCAGTTCAGCTTCTGTCTTTCAAAGGACTGAGTAGCGAAGCAAGCTTTCTTCAGTATCGTAGTGTTGCTCGTTGAGTGTTTTTGTGCTTTTTCAATGTATTCTTTCTTTTTGCATCTTGCTTACTTAGTCTGAATCCTTGTTTGATTTCCTTATAAAAGAGCCATTCAAAAATAGCCGTTTTGAATGCTCCCGTTGCTTCATTTAATGCTCCAGACATTTTTTGTGCAGTGATGTTGACGTCCTTGCTTTTCTGCTGCTCTGCCACCTGGCTTACTGACACAGCAGACTGTATCTTTCACCTAACACCTGAAAAGGTGTTTTCTATAGGCTACTTTAGTCCTATCCTTAGCTTCTTCAATACGCTTCTTCGACTTAGGACTAAGGATGAATATGGAAGTATTGGGACTATCACTTTGTCAATGACTATAAGCCTTTCTTCATTTATTGCTCTTCCTCCCTTCATCAGATCTTTAATCTTTGATGTTAACTGGAGGAACACTATGATTATGGTCATTGTGACATAATCGTTACGTGTTGGCTTTGCACAACGTGATTCAGACTTCTTTGTAGAGCACACTATGATTTCTCTTAAGCTCTCGGTAGACTATGATTCTTTGCTTGCTTGTCTTGCAGACTTTACACTTCTGATAGCACTCTGCGATTCCCAACTTGGCTCGGCAGATGCTTTTCAACTTTATGACTCTCAGTGTGGCTTCTAAGTCAAACTACGATTCTTTGATGCTTTCACTTGAGCTCGACGATTCTTGCCTTGGCCTCTGCAGACTTCATTCTTCGGCAGACTCCTATTTAGAATATCTTCACTTAAGCTCCACGTTTTGCTGGCTTAATTTCTATAGGCTTGAATCTCTTGGTAGACTACGATTCTTATATGGTCATTCAAGCTCCATGAGTTCTGCCTTGTCTTCTGCAGACTTGAATCCCTTCGACAGACTACGATTCCGAATCTCTTCGTTTAAGCTCCACGATTCTGCCTTGTCTTTCGAATGCTGTCTTTGACAGACTACGATTCTGTCAGGACTACAGCTCAAATAGATCAACCAAACAAGTTTGATCTTTTCTTCTATACATTCATTTACATAAATGATAAACGTTAAAGCTCAGATCAACCTAACATGTTTGATCTATCATCTAAGTCCTTGTACAATAATTCTCTTAAGGACTGTACACTTAAGCATTTATATTTACTTTTAATATCAAATCTGAATATGCAATTCCCAACAAAGGGTAAGAACCAAACTCTAGGAATTGAATTTTCCCGGCGTCGACAGGTGGCAACTCTGTTAGGAACAGTAGAGGGCTTAAGCTGCATTTCAATCTTTTCAATTCCCTTTTATCTTGCATGTGTGTGAATGTTATCTTTACATTGAATGGATGTGAATGAATGTCTCTTTATATCTCTTTATATTAGTGTTTCGCACAATGTCATCATATTGCATACAGTGAGACGAAATGTTTGTAAATGTATGTTGTGTGATTCCTCCACTAGGGGGCGAACCCGTCGTGGCTGATTACTGGACTAAAGAGGAGAATAATCCCGCGAGGCTTAGGAAAGGGGTCACTCAGATCCGCTCCAATTGAAAGATCGTATTAACTTCCCATCTAGTAGATTGCGATAATCTGGGAACCTTCACGCCTAAAAGCCCGTGAGAGTAAACCTAAGATAGGCCAGCCTCTTATAAACCAAACGTGAAGGGAAGACTCTTCATACCTTTTCCTTTCAATTCCATGTCAAATATTAAATATCAATTCCTGTCAGATATTAAATATTGTAAATGTTAATCATATTAAATGTCAATTCCTGTCAAATATTAAAATTTGTAAATGTTATTTTTTCAAATTCATTGTCAAATATCAAATCCTGTCATAATGTCCTGTCATCAAAACAAGTAACATCTGTTTTGCAGGAAAACATTAAAAAAAACCCCTAAAAATTGACACATTGCATAGCATGCATCCTGTTAATATTTGTTAACACTAAACTACCTACTTTTATTGTACGAAAGATTGGTCGCATTACCAGATCCAAATCTAAGAAGGCACAAAGCCTATCCACTAACATTGATGAAAGTACCTGTAATACCTGAGAATTTTATAAATAATTTTAAAATTTAAAATAAAGGTGATTACTATTATTTGTGTGCAAGTATATATATATATATATATATATGTGTGTGTGTGTGTGTGTGTGTGTGTGTGTGTGTGTGTGTGCCATATGATTAATAATGCATTATAATTGAATCAAGTATGAAATGATTAAGAAGTATATTGATGATGATAAGCTTATTTAAGCTTAAGTGTTAAGCCTTCTGTGTCATAATTAAATTTTTTATTGGACTAGTTGGGTCATGATTTAATAAAGTATTGGACTTAGGTTATATCCAAGCCCAACCTTATACTGTGACTTATTTACACGTGTTAGAAAAAGTGACCCAATCAATTAAATTGATAGATGTAGGTTGAGCCCAATGTGTAAAGGTAGTTATAACTAGCACAATTTAATTTAGCTTGAGATTTAGCCCAATGTGTATTATATGAATGGTAGATATATGTATTTATATACATGTACGCGTAAGTATATATGCGGGAGTATGTATATAAGTATATATACATATATATGTGTATAAGGGACATGTATGCTAGTTTAGTGTGTACAAAAGAAATAAAAATGTGACATAGGGGTAGTGCACCCCTCCTAACCGAACCACCCCTCCCCTTGGATTTAGAATGCTGATTTTTATAGCTTGAATAAGCTAACAAGCAAGACCCATGTGGTGGCAATGATGGTATAGCCCAATGGCTAGTGGTACTATGAATAGTGTTGGTTGGTAAACTTTTCACCAACTCCACTTTTACTATTGGGTAATGACCAAAGTGTGGACAAAATTTTTCCTATAAATAGAGGCCCTTATTCATCTTATAAGGATTGCTATAATCATTTACTCTGCTTTAGAAAGAAATTTAGTGAGTTGAGAGATATAAGAACCCAAGAGAAGCTCTTACATTTAGAAGGGCAGAGGAGATAGGAAGAGAGGGACCAGCCAGTAGCTACCCAATTGTTTTGTCAATAGAAGGAAGACGTCAAGAGGTACACATCCTTTTGATCCTATATTGTTAATTTAACCTTCTGCAAGTCAGCTATGGAGTAAAATGTATGCCAGTAAAAGTTTGTTATATAAACAACATAAACCGAACAAAACAAAAAGTATAACATATCATACTAAGATGAATTTAAAAACCGTATCAGTAGTGAAAGAGGAACATGATACTCTATGCTAATGGATAATGCAGGCCATGAAGGCTAATAGTAAGATTACATCCAGACTCTAGTATAAATAAAGAAAAGTGTGAATTTGATTAAATGTGGTGATGTTATGACAAAATCATTTAAATACCCATACACCCATTAATCTGCATATATCAATAATTAAATTGGAGACCAGTTCAACCCATTGAGTCCTGCAATATTATGCCTTAGTCTCTGATTGTAGCAGTAGTAACCAACAATGGTAAACTTACCTCACGATCGTGGAGTGACTCTACAGATCGTGGAGTCCAACACCAGACCAAGACCCTTGGTTGGTTTTAAAAATCGCAGACTGACTCTGCAAATCGTGGAGTCCAACACCAGACCAGACCAACCATGAACCAAATCATAGATTGAACCCCACGATCGTAGACTCACTCTTAAATCGTGGAGTAGGCCAGGCTGACCATAAACTGACCCATAGACGATACACCACGATCATAGTGTGGTCTCACTTTAATTTTGGAGATCTCACACAGATCGTGGAGTGAACCCAAAGGTGATCTCGCACAGATCGTGGAGTGAACCCAAAGGTGATCTCGCACAGATAGTGGAGTGAACCCGAAGGTGATCTCTTACAGATCATGGAGTGAACCCAAAGGTGAACTCTCACAGATCATGGAGTGAACCTGAAGGTGAACTCTCACAGATCGTGGAGTGAACCCGAAGGCGAACTCTCACAGATCGTGGAGTGAACCCGAAGGCAAACTCTCACAGATCGTGGAGTGAACTCGAAGGCGAACTCTCACAGATCGTGGAGTGAACTTGAAGGCGAACTCTTACAGATAGTGGAGTGAACCCGAAGGTGACCTCTCACAGATCGTAAAGTGAACCCGACCATCAGAAGGTGATCTCTCACAAATCATGGAGTGTCTGTAAATCGTATACCACTCCTGCAGAATGACTAAACAATAAGAAATTCATACACTATACTTGCTTATCATTGTTAAATCTTTACAAAAACTTATTAAAGTCTGTCCAAGTGTGATTGATCCATGAATTAGGAGGACTAAATAATCATAGTAGAATCCAACGACTATCACCATGTTAGGACTTAACATGATGTAGTATTTCAGCTATATTAAACAAACCAAAGAAGGCTGGACAGAAGAGTCACCTTGTTAATAACAGATAATTACATAAGCAATTCAGGCAGGATGAATTGCTATGATTCTGAATAGGAAAGTTTTGTAGTTAGGCCTACATCAATTATTATAACTCAGCAGAGGAAAATTATTAGAATGGCTTATGGTTAATGTAGGTTATCTGAAGAGCAGAATTTTAGAGTTAAATATTAAGTAGCAATTCAGGTAAGTTTCCTAACTTCATTTGATTTTGATATTGAATGCAAGTTCTCTAACTTGTACAACTCTGGATATTTTGCAAACCTTATTTCATTTGTGCAAGCTTCTAATTATTGTTACTTATTAATCTTATAATTATTCTATGAAATAACCCTTGTGTTATCCAGACTCTTGAAAAATATTATTCATACTCTAAAGTTGGTTTGAAGTTAAATCTATATTCTGTGAATCATGTTGCACGCATTGAACTTATATATTATTCCTAAATGCATTATAAAGGTTGTCTAAGCCATTTGTTTCGGCTAGACTAATATCATGTGTTAGAAAGCTATCCAAACCAATTGACTTGGTGTGGAGTCTTATAAATCTACTTTGATGAACAACCTTCATTGAAGGGGAAATTATATAACTGTCGGGGAACCGACGTGTGCATATACTAGCATGTTTTGAATGTTATGCATAACGTAGGGTACTTTAGGTTGATCACCTGTTGTACATATTTATATTGGATTTTCAGTATAATACTGTTAATTCTAGTAAGAGTTCTTAGTCCATAGTGACTAATCAGTGTTCATTCTTCTTGAACTTCAAAGTTATTGAACTTTTAAATTTTGTTGATATCTTTCAGTCCATAACGACTCTTATTGATAATTATCGACACTTCTTGTTATCTTTGAACTATCATTTACCGTTATACTTTTGAGATTCGAACTTTATAATTATTCACCCTTATTGCTATATAACTTGCTGAGCAAATTTGTTGCTCATTCTTGCTTTTCTTAAACATTTCAGTTAAGGCAGAACCATGTAGACCCTCTGGCAAAGATAATGGAAAGGCCAAGGATACGAATTAGTTTTAGTCCTCTACGCTAGCAGTTTATTATTATTATGTTGTAATGAAACCTATTTTAATATGTACTAAGTTATGTTTGAACTTAAGTTATGTAACGTGTCTTAGTAACGGTTATGTGACCTTGGGACGAGAATATTTATATTATGCCAATGTAAATTATTCTATTATTTCGTTGCATGAGATTTGGTGTGTTATTAGTATTAGATTGTGATGCACCGAATTCGAGATACGAGTGTCTGAATTTGGGGGCGTCACAGGTTGGTATCAAAGCATTAGGTTATAAACCTTAGGAACGAGAATCTTTAGACTATAACCTTAAAAGAACTTAGAAGATAGAAGGAGATAAAACTTATGTAGAGTTTTCCTAGAGACTTAGTGTGTTATGAAATATATTTTCATTCTATACAATTAACTTATGTTTTATTTAACATTCTAATGGAGTTTGTGGTTTGTTTGTCTTATGTTGTGGTTGTAGGATGACGGACTTGGGAGGACCCAGTAGAGTAGTAGAGGAGGAGCCACGTGATATACACGTAATGTATGAGGTACATTTGGTAGCCGAACCCATTTCGGCAGTAGCACCATCCAAGTTTGACGACGAGGATGAGATAGAGGTGGAGTCGAATCCCGAGGAGGAACCTATAGAGGATGAGCCCGTGGAAGATTCTGACGAGGCTACGTTCGAGGATAGGATGTTAGGAGAGTATGAGGAGCGGATCTTGGAGTTAGATTGTCAAGTTCAGGAGCTAGAGGCTGAAGCTCAGGAGAGAGAGACTGAGTTGCAGCAACTGAGGGATGCAGACCATCAGAGGAAGTTGGAGATGCAAGATATGGAGGTGGAGATTGCCTATCGCAAGGAAGTGGGAATTCAGATGGGAACCCTTTTTCACCGTTCGATAGCTAGGAACATGGATTTGGTGGCTAAGATAGAAGAGTTTGAGCAGAAGGAGTTGAGTGAGAAAGTTGAGAAGGAGGCTCTTCGCACTCAGCTTGAGCTGGAAGTCATAGAGAAGATTCACTTCGAGGAGAAGTGGGAGGAAGCCAACGATAGAGCTAAAGACTTAGAGGATGAGACTAGGTGCAAGAAGAGGAAGATGAACCGAATGGGCTATGCTTTTCGCACAACTATAGAGAGGTTGATCGATGGTATGTACCATTATTCGGCGGAACGGGGACATACCCGTTACACCATGAGTAGAGATATGATGGCTCACATGACTCGGGTGGAGTACAAGAGTGCAGTGGAGCGTGGGATGTTATTTTTATGTGATATATATTGTGATGTAATTCTAATCTTTTGTATAAGATATGGGGTAGTTATGTAAACCCCGAGTAGGCTTATGTTAGAGGGGAAATATGTTAGTGTTTTCACCATCTTTTGTGATATTAGGGGATAGATGTTGACATTTATAGAAGTATGCTAGGAATGATTATATCGATTTTTGGCATATGAATATAAATGTCCTTATTTAAGAAAATGCGTTATAAAATTTTATTCCTTTTGCATTAAAGAAATACTTAAGTAATATAATTAGATAATAAGAATGAAATTTTGTGATGCAGATAATGGCACCCAGACTTAGGCTAACTGCAGCAGAGGAGTCGGTCAATAACGACAAAGAACAAGTAGATCCTATACAACGACTAGTTGACTTGTTAGGGGAAGCCTTTCGGGGAAGGAACAACGAACCCGTTCACCCCAATCCCCAAGCGGTACCTGTAACTAACTTCAAAGACTTTAGGAGCGTAGGAACTCCAGAGTTTGCGGGTACAACCAATCTTATTGAGGCCCAGACATGGATCAAGGAGATAGAGAAAGCCTTCGTCATTGCTCGTGTGGGTGAAGATTAGAAAACTGTGTTCATCACCTACATGATGAGGGGCGAAGCAAATTATTTCTGAGAGGCCAATCAACAGAGAGCGGGAGAAGGAATCATAGCCTGGGATACGTTTAAGACTTTGTTCTTCGAGAATTACTTTTCGAAGAGCATGAAGGATAGGATGGAGGTGAAGTTTTTAGAACTAAAACTAGGGGAGATTACGGTGGCCCAATATGCGGCTAAGTTCAATGAGCTCGCCTGATTTGCAACAGACCAGGTAGAGGATGAAGAAAGGAAAGCCAGACGCTTCGAACAAGGATTGAAACCTTGGTTGTTCAACAAGGTGTCGGTACTCCAAATCGACTCGTTCTCTACACTATTAGAGAAGGCTATCATTGCGAAGGGAGGTAGTGAGGCCTTGAGTCAGCACAACAAGGAGAAGAAGAGCAAGAATATGGGAGGAGAAAGCCATGGAGGAAGTAGTAGTGGAGGAAGCAATCTGGGAAAGAAAAGTGGGATAACAACAATAAAAACAACAATCAGTCGGGAAATTATTCAGGAGGGTTTAAGAAGAGAGCTGAGGGATACCCGAGGTGTGGAAAGAACCACCAGGGAGAATGCTGGAAAGGACACAGTGTCTGTTACAACTGCGGCCAGGAAGGGCACATTTCACCGAACTGCCCAAAGCTGAAGAAGATCAAAGAATGCTTTATTTGTGGCTTGACTGAGCATCAAATCAGAGACTACCAGAAAAAAGGAGGCAGCGGAGGAAACGACCAACAAGGAGGAGGCAGCAAGCTGATAATTGGTGGACCGACGTAATCCAACTGACCAACTGCTAGAACCTTTAACATGACTATCCAGGACGCAGTGGCTGCAAAGGACGTGGTGTCAGGTATTATCCCAATTAATAATATAAATGCCTATGTATTATTTGATTCGGGTGGTACCTGTTCATTTGTGTCTGAAGAATTTTCTAGTCGATTAAAGTTACCCTAAGAACGTTTAGGAAATCCTTTGAACATAGAAGTTGCGAATAAGAAAGTAATCCCCGTAGAGTTCGTATACCAAAATTATCGCGTAAATATTAGAGATCACGAACTAAGTGTAGATTTGATTTCGATTAGATTGGGAGAATTTGACGTAATACTGGGAATGGATTGGTTGTATAACCATGCAGCGATAATTGACTGTCAGAACAAAAGTGTGAACCTTCAGACTCTGAATCGGTCTAAGGTGGTGTTTTATGGTAGCTCATCGCTTAAGTAATCATGTTGTCTTACGATGATGTAGGCCAAGAAATTGTTAAGAAAAGGATGTGTAGGTTACTTAGCTTACATTATAGATACTCGAAAAAAGGGAGTAGAAATGAAGGATATATCCGTAGTGAGAGAATTTTAAGATGTATTTTCGAACAATCTGCATGGTCTTCCGCCAGACAGAGAAATCAAATTCGTGATAGACTTAGCACCGGGAACTGCACCGATTTTGAAAGCTCCATATCGTATGGCGCTAGTAGAAATGAAGGAATTGATGATACAATTGCAAAAACTGCTAGATAAGGGTTATATACAGCTGAGTGTGTCTTCTTAGAGAGCACCAGTGTTGTTTGTTAAGAAGACGGACGGATCGATGAGGCTCTTTATCGATTATCAAGAATTGAACAAAGTAATGATTAAGAATAGGTATTCGTTACCGAGGATAGATGACCTTTTCGACCAATTGAAGGGAGCGAAGTGTTTCTCAAAAATAGATCTGTGAACAGGATATCACCAGTAGAAGGTACGGAAGGAGGACATTCCAAAGACGGCGTTCCGAACCCGTTATGGGCACTAGGAGTTTTTGGTAATGTCATTCGGATTGACTCATGGACTTGATGAACTGAGTTTTCAATCCATACTTGGATAAATTCATTATAGTTTTCATCAACGACATCTTGATTTACTCAAAGACCAAGGAAGAGCACGCCGAACATCTGAAGATGGTTTTGGAAGTGCTAAGGAAAGAGAAAATGTATGCGAAATTTTCTAAGTGTGAATTTTGGATGGAGAGAGTCCACTTTCTAGGACACGTGATTGACAAGGATGGAATTTCAGTAAACCATGCAAAGGTAGAGGCAATAAGTAATTGGGAACAGCCGAAGATGCCAACGGAGGTAAGAAGTTTCTTAGGGTTAACTGGGTACTATCGAAGATTTATCCAAGATTTTTCTAAGATAGCAACCCCGTTAACCAATCTAACGAGGAAGATAGTGAATTTCGTATGGACGAAAAAGTTTTCAGGAGTTGAAGGAGAGGTTGAGCGACGCGCCTGTATTATCATTGCCAGATGATGCGGGAGGTTTTGTGGTATATAGTGATGCATCGCACAAGGGACTTGGATGTGTGCTAATGCAACATGGCAAGGTCATTGCGTATGCATCACGACAATTGAAGGATTACGAAAAATGATACCCTACTCATGACTTAGTGTTAGCGGCAGTAGTTTTTGCGTTGAAGATATGGAGACATTATTTGTATGGAGAAAATGTGAGATATAGACGGACCACAAGAGTCTGAAATATATCTTCACATAGAAAGAGTTGAACATGCGACAAAGAAGGTGGTTAGAGTTGATCAAGAATTATGACTGTGAGATTCTTTATTACCCGGGAAAGGCAAACGTAGTTGCCGACGCACTGAGTAGAAAGGGAAGGGAGAAATTTTTGAAGTTGACAACTCAGGAGAAGTTAATAAGAGAAATGGAGAAATTGGAAATAGAAGTGTAGGGACCTGGAAGGTCTGAAGAAAAATTATTTGTAATGGAAGCTCGTCCAACATTATTGGATAGAGTAAAAGGATCACAAGAGAATGATGAAAAATGCGAGAAGATAAGAAAGAGAATAGTAGAAAATAAAGAAGAGAAGTTCAAGATGGATAAGGATGGTATATTGAGATTTGTGGGACGAGTATGGGTGCCAGCTGTAACCGAACTGAGAAACAAAATCTTGCACGAAGCGCATAATACGACATATTCTGTACATCCAGGACGCACGAAAATGTACCGAGATCTTAGACAACATTTTTGGTGGCCCAATCTGAAACGAGAGGTTGCAGAGTGCGTCAGTAGATGTCTTACTTGTCAACGAGTCAAAGTAGAGCACCAGAGACCTAGTGGTTTACTTCAACCATTAGAAATTCCAGAGTGGAAATGGGAGCACATTACGAAAGACTTCATGGTGGGACTTCCAGTCACGCAGAAAGGTTATGATGCCATCTGGGTTATCGTGGATCGACTAACGAAGACATCCCATTTTCTACCGATCAAGATTCAATTCAATTTAAATCAGTTAGCAAGTTTATATGTAAAGGAAATCGTTTCACGACATAAAGTGTCGGTGTCAATTGTCTCCGATCGAGATTCGTGCTTCACGTCAAATTTTTGGAAAAGCTTGCAAGAGAGAATGGGAACACAGTTAAGGTTGAGTACTGCTTATCATCCTCAGACAGAAGGACAGAGTGAACGGACTATACAAATGCTAGAAGATATGCTTAGAGCTTGCATGATAAACTTCAAAGGGAATTGAGACAACCACCTACTCTTAGCAGAATTTTATTACAATAATAGTTACCATGCGAGTATCGGTATGCCACCGTACGAAGCTCTTTATGGGAGAAAGTGTAGAACACCGTTGTGTTGGGAAGAAGTCGGAGATTGATGAATTTTGGGACCAGAATTAGCTCAACAAACAGCCAATGTAGTAACAACGATAAGAGCCAGATTGGTAGCAACTCAAGATCGCCAGAAGAAGTACGCGGGTTTGCATCGCCAGAACCGAGACTTTGAATTCTGCAGTTTTATATTTTTGAAAGTATTTTCCTGGAAAGGAAAGATACGATTCAGCAAGAAAGGGAAATTGAGTCTGAGGTTCATAGGACCATTTGAGATATTGAAGCGAGTAGGCGAAGTGGCGTACAAAGTAGCTTTACCACCCGAACTAGAACACATCCATAACGTGTTTCACGTTTCTGTGTTACGTCTATACAAGCCCGACTATAATCATGCGATATCATATGAGCCTATTAAAGTAATGAAGAATCTGACTTACGAAGAGATTCCTGTCCAAATAATAGATAGGAAAGAATAGACCATAAGGAATAAAGTTATATCTTCTATAAAAGTAGTTTAACGAAACCACAACGCCGAGGAGGATATGTGGGAATTAGAGGATAAGGTGAGGATGGACTATCCCCACCTATTTGTGCAACCTTGTACCAATTTCGATGACAGAATTTTTATAAGGGGGAGGATGTAATACCCGAGAATTTTTTAAATAATTTTAGAATTTAAAATAAAGGTGATTGCTATTATTTGTGTGCAAGTATATATATATATATATATATATATATATATGTGTGTGTGTGTGTGTGTGTGTGTGTGTGTGTGTGTGTGTGTGTGTGTGTGTGTGTGTGTGTGTGTGCCATATGATTAATAATACATTATAATTGAATCAAGTATGAAATGATTAAGAAGTATATTGATAATGATGATAAGCTTATTAAAGCTTAAGTGTTAAGCTTTGTGTGGCATGATTAAATTCCTTATTGGACTAGTTGGGTATGATTTAATAAAGTATTGGACTTAGGTTATATCTAAGCCCAACCTTATAATGTGACTTATTTACATGTGTTAGGACCTAATCAAATAAATTGCTAGATGTAGGTTGAGCCCAATGTGTAAAGGTAGTTATAACTAGCCCAATTTAATTTAGCTTCAGATTTAGCCCAATGTGTATTATATGACTGGTAGATATATGTATTTATATACATGTTGTAATGAATGAGAATTTTATATAAATTTTAAATATTTATTGAATTAAATAAATATTTTAATTGATTTATTTATTGAGTGAAATAAATAATTTATGTGATTGTTGTGGAATAATTTAATTAAGTGTAATATATTAATTATAAGAATATTTAATATTTAATTTAATTTATGTGTAATGATTTTATGGTATAGTTTTAATTTAATTGAGATAATTAAATTAGATGAATTTTATGTGATAATTGTTACATGAGATTATGATTAGCGAGTAATTATAATTGTTATGTGGTAAATTTTATTTGGTTATGTGATGTTAGCTTTAATTTAATTAAATTAGAATGTTAAGATTTAATTAATTAAAGTGTAACATTGAAAGTATGTGTTAAATAATTTATTAAATAAATTAAAGGATTTTTAAATTAGTTTTTCTAAACAAGACCCTTAAAACTGTTTTTAAAGAGTTTTGTCAAACAAGGCCATTGCACCTGTTTTAATTCCGTTTTACCAAACAAGGCTGTGATGCCCCCAAAATAGGTTCAATACTCAACCCATTCTGAGTCGCCAAATACATAGTACATAATCCAAATACAATCTTTTATAACATACGGTCGTGTAAAATACGACCACACAACTGTGAGTTTCAATACAAATCGTATATAATACGAAATATAAACACTCAAATTCATTCCTTATTCATTATAATTATTGTCCCACTATTTTATAGAATAGTGAGGACTTCTATAGATCTAACTTTGATCATCACACTGTTCCCCGACTAGTCCCCGCGATACTCTCATTTCCTGAAGAGAACAATGGATGAAAAGGGTGAGCTCAACTAGCCCAGTAAAGAATATTATGACTAAGATAATGAAGAATAAATTATCGTTAGCCTTCAACAAATCAGATAAAATATTATGGACAACAATTTTAGATCAACAAGTGCAGCGGAAATAACAATTCATTAGAAGAGTTAAGTAGAGAATGATGTCTACCATCTTCTTTGATTTAAAAGTTCATCATCATTATTTTATCCCTGTAACATCAATCAATATACATCTCGAATCAAATATTCATCTTTACACTATGGGCCAAACATATTCGTTTGTATCACCAGTTGGTCATGTTCATCTCAACACCTGTCCATCTTTGCACTACGGGCCAAAGATATGGTAATCATTCATCTTTGCACTACAGGCCAAAGATATTCATCACATTATTCATCTTTGTACAACAGGCCAAAGATATTCAGTTATATCACCATTTAGAACTGAGGATGATGAAAAATAATACGAATAACGAATCTAGTAAGATAAAGAACAAATATTAGAAAATTTATCCAGAGTTCAAGAATGAAGATCAAAACCTGGATCCAATCAAAGATGATTTGAAAAAATAATATTTTTTTTATCGTGAATAGTACTTTGTGAATAGTAACTCATGAATAGTAACTGTTGAAAAATTTCACAAGAAAGTTCAGACCAATATTCAAGTGAAATGATATTAGATGAAGCACAAAACTCAAGGAATTTCTGATCATTTCAGGAATTATAGAAGCAATACTTATCGTAGTAAGTTTAGAGTTAGGAGTCTGAAATGAAACAATATACGAAACTGCAATTAAATTTTCACCCGTCAGGCGGTAGTCCGCTCAGACAGATTATTTCACAATTTAATAACAACCGAATACGAAGGGTTATTCACCAGGCATGCGGTAGTCCGCGTAGACAGGTTATTCTCACAGAATAATAAGGAATGGAATAACAACAAGATTTCACCATGCATGCGGTAGTCCGCGTAGACAGGTTATTCCAACAGAATAATAAGGAATGGAATAACAACCCTAACGAGTATTGAAAGAAAATAGCTCTCTTCATGAATACGAAAGAAATAATACACATTACCTTAATAAAGAGACTGCACTAGTGTAATAGCAGAATACTCTTCTTCTTTCTCTCTTACTCTCTCTATACTTTCTCTCTATATAGCTTTAGTGAACTGGTGAGAAATAATGAAGAAATGAGCTTCTATTTATAGGCTTGGCAGAGTAAAGGTAAAATAGTCTTTTCGCCATAATTTAGGACATCATCGCTTACATCATCGATCCTATGACATCATTGTTTACCTCATCGTTCTGATGACATCATTACTTACCTCATCGCTCCGATGATATCATTGTTTGTATAATAGGAGTTCAAATTCAATTTGTTCTCTTCCACCAAAAATCAATTCAGACTCAATATTCTGGAACTTTAATAATTCATAATAAATAACCCTTTTATCAAAAAAAAAATATGAACCTTTTGTCCATTTCATATAAAATTTAATTCTTTACAACTTTATAGAAGAAAGGTTTTTCCAAATTCTGCACGAAAAATGACCCAAGTTTACATATGGATGATTTTTCAACACTCATCACTCTTGAAAATATTTAACACACTCAAAATTTTAAAGCCTCCATTTTTGAAATAATGAATTCCACCACATGTTTATATATATATATATATATATATATATATATATATATATATATATATATATATATATATATATATATATATATATATATATATTAAAATATTTATAATTATTAAAAGAATTCCAAATTTTATTTTCTCTCTTCCGTCTCATTTTATTCATATATCGTGAATTTGTTGTAAAAAATATCATCACTATTATATTATTATATTATCACATTATACACTTATAATATAATATTATAATAATATATTTGAATGAATTATTTTATCAGAACAGATAAAATATCCATTATTAATAATTGTCACTTTTACTAAAAATTCCTCCGTTTAAATTCACATTGAATAAATATTTACTTATCATTTTTATTAATAATTATTATTCATAAATAATATTACAGAACCACAATAATGACAACCAGGTCGTTCCCAAGAATGAGGGGGCTTTTCGATAAGGATTTCTCCTTATTAGCGCGCAATTAGATTACCTAACCCCTTTTCGAAACAGAACTTCCTAGACATTGCCAATAATGATATCTAATAATATTATTCAAATAATATGAATTATTGATTTGATAATGTGAAATATTGTGCAGTGACAATTATTGAATCAATAATATAAAATATCAACGTAGCAATTATTGAACCAATAAAATATTATGCAATTATTGAATCAATAATATAAAATATTGAACAGTAATTACTGTAACAATAATTGAGTAAGTGCCTTCCTACGTAAGAATCAATAATTCGAAATACTGTGCAATTTCGTGTGCTACTATGCAACACCACGTAATCGTATTACTGTATTTTAACCACCGGGTATTTCAACAGTACTAAAGATAACAGTTTTGCCGTTATTTTTATAAAAAGGTTACTTCTGTCACTTTCTATATCCGACATTCATTCCGTAATGGGGTCCACAAATGACTGCGCCGTCGTACGAATATTCTCAGACAAAAAGAATATTCCTCGACCAAACGAATATTCACTGACATAACGAATATTTTATAACCACTTGCTTACTTTGTAAACTTTGCACATCTCACCCATAACTTATCACATTTATCAAATCAACACCTTACTATTTCAAAATAATATATAAAGAAAATTAAATCTTATTCATAAAATTTGGGGTCTTACAACCTCCCCTCCTTATGAAATTTTGTCCTCGAAATTGACGTACGTACCTGGTATGTGGAAAAGGTGAGGATACCTCGCTTTCATTTTCGATTCTAACTCCCAGGTCATTTCCTCGATATCATGGTTCCTCCACAAAACTTTAACTTGAAGTATAACCTTTGAGTGTATGACATGTTCCTTCCTATCCAAGATCTTGACAGGTACCTCCTCGTATGTTAAATCTTCGGCTATCTCGTCTGGTTCTAACTTAATAATGTGATTTGGATCTTTCACATATTTACGAAGCACCGATATGTAAAAAACGTTATGAACACGAGACATGCTTGGAGGTAAGGCGAGTCTATAGGTCACAATTCCTACTCGGTCAAGGATTTCAAATGGACCAATGAATCATAAATCGATGTCCATAACTTTCTGCAAGGTGACCCTTTGGCACTTGATGCTCCGCCTTGACGCGTTTACACGTTAAACACCTCGAGATAAACTCCGCGATTTCTCTCTTCATATTGCTCCAACCAAAATATATGTCGAAGATCATGATACATTTTGGTACTTCCAAGATGGATTGCAAATGGTGTGTTATGTGCCTCCATCATGATTCTATACTTCAAATCAGAATCATTAGGAACACAAAGTCTGGAGTTGACTCGAAGTATTCCTTCTTCATCAATTCTTGCTTCTAGAATAGCACCTTCTTGCACCTTCTTCCTCATATTCATTAGCTCTTGGTCTGTAGCTTGAGCAGCTTTAACTTTATTAATCAAAACTGGTTCTACGGGTATACTTGACATCATCGCATGGGTCCCCGGAGTCTTGAACTCTATCTCCATCTTTTGTAAATCACACAAAATAGGCCTTGAAAGCATCGCATTCGTTCCCGCATATGATCTTCTACTCAACGCGTTAGCTACCACGTTCGCTTTTTCAAGATAGTATTGGATGGTATGATCTAATCTTTCAACAGTTCAAGTCAACGTCGTTGTCGCATGTTGAGTTCATTCTAAGTAAAGAAATATATTCGAGGCTTTCGTAGTATATTAGGATGTCATCAATAATGACAACCACGAAATGATCCAAATATTTTCTCAAATATTCGGTTCATCATGTCCATGAACGCAGCATGGACATTGGTCAATTCGAAAGATATAACTAGAAATTCGTAATGTGCATATCGAGTTCTAAAGGTCGTCTTCGGAATGTCATCAGATCTAATCTCTAACTGATGATATCCAGAACGGAGATCAATCTTTTAGAAGAATTGCGCACTTTGTAACTGGTCAAATAGGTCATCAATGCAAGGTAGTGAATACCTATTCTTGATGGTGACATGGTTCAACTCCCGATAGTCAATACAAAGTCGCATACTCCCGTCTTTCTTCTTTACGAATAAAACAGGAGCACCCCAAGGAGACGTACTAGGACGAATAAAACCGATGTCTAACAATTCTTGTAATTGGATCTTTAACTCCTGAAGTTCAATAGGAGCCATTCGATATGGGGTTTTAGAAATGGGCTTTGTACCGGGCTCAAGGTCAATAAAGAATTCAACTTCACGTTCTGGGGGTAGACCGGGAAGTTCTTCGGGAAATACATCAGGAAACTCATTAACAACGGAAATATAATTCAAATCTGATGTATTCTGGTTTAGATCAGTGACATGAGCTAAGAAAGCTTGACATCCATTTTTCAATAAACGAATAGCTTTATGACTTGAAATGATATTGACTGATTTTAGTGGTTTGGTGATTTGGATTCGTACAACAGGTTGATTAGGAATATGAAAACTAACAACCTTACGAAAACAATCAATTCTGGCATGGTAATTGGTTAACCAGTCAATTTCTAAAATCACGTCAAATGCAAGTATTTTCAAAGATATAAGATCAACAGGTAAGGTAAGGGTACCAATCTGAATCAAGCAAGATTTATAAACTGTAGATGTAACAGAGGTTTCTCCCAACGGAGTTTCAACAAATAAGTCAAAGTCTAATTTATCAGAAGTTAAGTTCAAACATTGAGCACAAGCAGGTGAAATAAAAGAATGGGTAGCACCGGCATCTAATAAGGTATAGACTTCGCAAGAGTTTATGACTAGCTTACATGTGATCACCTCGTTTGGGTTCCTCGCATTTTGGGCAGTCACGATAAACGCTCTTCTAAGACCCACCAACTTTGGCTTGTCTGGGACAGTCTTTGGTGTCACTATCCCAGCTGGTCTTGACTTTGCTATAAAGTTCATTCCACCCTCAACTGTTTCATCGCACTCCTGATCCATGATTTGAATCATTACTCTTCGATCCATATTGAATTGGGGTTGACCGCTATGCACAGGGTAATTCCAAACTCGATGTTGGATTCTCTAAATTGTTGTCCAAAAAGTAAAGTCCATGTCGTCTATTTTGGCCTTCTTGGATAGGACTTCTCTTTTTAAAATATCAACGCGTCGTGCGACTTTTACCCATGCATCTTCAATTCTCACTCATTCAGTTGCTTTTTCTTTCAGCTGATCGTTGACATTTGCATTTTCAGATTCCAGCTCTAATATCATATGTTCTGCTAGAGAGAGCTTATGTTCAAGCCTCGCATATTGAGTAGCAAAATCTTGAATTTCTGTATCCCTTTTTTGAATTGTTGTATCCCTTTGTTCTTCGGCCGCCTTCCGTTCTTCACCCTATTCTTCTAACTCATGAATACGATTTTACAGTTCTACATTTCAATCATAAAATTCTCCTAATAAATCTTCCTCAGGTTCCTCTTCTTCCTCACTCTCAGCTGCAATCTCTGCGATTAGCTCGGGTGCAACTATTAATTCTTCACTCACCACATGGATATCTCTAATTTCTTCTTCGCCTAACATCCCATCATTCATCATTTCTTCGGTAGTGTTATTTACAGGAGGAATATTGCCTTCCTGTTGCACGTTCTCCTTGTTTGTGATTAAAGGTGTCTCAACAGTCTCATTCACTCAATTATTAACATTTTCAGCTGCAATTCTAAAATACTGCCATAAAATAAGGGTTAATTAAACAAATTGTCATATCACATATCAACCCTATGTTCCAATCGACCAATTAAATACCAAATAAGCTTAGGTAGGACACACTAGCAAAGGATTTACTCTTCTCTCCCCTCCTAGTTCTATTCTCAGATCTCCGTCAGACATCATATCCCTAAGCTCTGATACCAACTGTGACGCCCGCAAAATAGGTTCAATACTCAACCCATTTTGAGTCGACAAATACATGGTACAGAATCCAAATACAATCTTTTATAACATACGGTCGTACAAAATACGACCACACAACTGTGAGTTTCAATACAAATCGTATATAATACTAAATATAAACACTCAAATTCATTCCTTATTCATTACAATTATTGTCCGACTATTTTATAGAATAGTGAGGACTTATACAGATCTAACTTTGATCATCACACTGTTCCCCGACTAGTCCCCGCAATACTCTCATTTCCTGAAGAGAATAATAGAAGAAAAGGGTGAGCTCAACTAGCCCAGTAAAGAATATTATAACTAAGATAATGAAGAATAAATTATCGTTAGCCTTCAAAAAATCAGATAAAATATTATGGACAACAAGTTTTAGATCAACAACTGCAGCGAAAATAACAATTCATTAGAAGAGTTAAGTAGAGAATGATGTCTACTATCTTCTTTGATTTAAAAGTTCATCATCAATATTTTATCCCTGTAACATCAATCAATATACATCTCGAATCAAATATTCATCTTTGCACTACGGGCCAAAGATATTCGTTTGTATCACCAGTTGGTTATGTTTATCTCAACACCTGTCCATCTTTGTACTACGAGCCAAAGATATTCATCAGGTAATCATTCATCTTTGCACTACAGGCCAAAGATATTCATCACATAATTATTCATATTTGCACTACAGGCCAAAGATATTCAGTTATATCACCATTTAGAATTGAGGATGATGAAAAATAATACGAATAACGAATCCAGTGAGATAAAGGATAAATATTAGAGAATGTATCTAGAGTTCAAGAATGAAAATCAAAACCTAGATCCAATCAAAGATGATTTGAAAAAATAATATTTTTTTTATCGTGAATAGTAACTCGTGAATAGTTACTCGTGAAAAATTTCACAAGAAAGTTCAGACCAATATTCCAGTGAAATGATATTAGATGAAGCACAAAACTCAAGGAATTTCTGATCATTTCAACAATTATAGAAGCAATACTTACCGTAGTAAGTTTAGAGTTAGGAATCTGAAATGAAACAATATACGAAACTGCAATTGGATTTTCACTCGTCAGGCGGTAGTCCGCTCAGACAGATTATTTTCACAATTTAATAACAACTGAATACGAAAGGTTATTCAACAGGCATGCGGTACTCCGCGTAGATAGGTTATTCCCACAGAATAATAAGGATTGGAATAACAACAGAATTTCACCATACATGCGGTAGTTCGCGTAGACAGGTTTTTCCAACAGAATAATAAGGAATAGAATAACAACTCTTACGAGTATTGAAAGAAAATAGCTCTCTTCATGATTACGAAAGAAATAATACCCCTTACCATAATAAAAATTTGGAGACTACACTAGTGTAATAGCAGAATACTCTTCTTCTTTCTCTCTTACTCTCTCTATACTTTCTCTCTATATAGCTTTAGTGAATTAGTGAGAAAGAATGAAGAAATGAGCTTCTATTTATAGGCTTGGCAGAGTAAGGGTAAAATAGTCTTTTTGCTATAATTTATGACTTCATTAATAAGTGGTTTTATGACCACTTATTCGGATAGTAACTAGCTTGTTTCGTTGCTTAAACTCAAGTAATCCTGTGCTTTTTATATGTCTTTCCTGTGTTTTGCAGTTTTCATGTTTAGGAACTCTCCGAGTGCAATTTGAGTGTTAAAGGATCAAAAATGGCCTAAATGGGGCAAAGAACTGAAATGGGCTTAAAGCATGAAGATAGCATGGGTGAGAAAGCAATGAAGGTGATGCCACGAGTCTAGAGGCCGAAAGGAGCAAGAATGGCCTTTGAAGCAAAAATAGGAAGGAAGTGCAATCCGGACATCGTTTGGGTGGTTCACGTTAATTTCATGTTCTTGGATTGGAACTTGGTTCATATTGTAGAGCATCTTATAAGCTTTCCAGAACATCTTGAATCATCCCAATCGAAGTTCGGAGGCGAGAGTTATGCCCCGTATACCAACGGACGTCAAACCTCATGGTTTTGAGTTTTCATGCAAAGCTGTCACTTGGAGCTCAATTTCAGCCTTCATCCATCCACTATTTCTCAATGCTCAAAGAATGAAAGTTGTAGAGCTCTTCGATAGCTTCGACTTGACAGGTGGCAAGCCTCGTAACTCCTCCCGGATCAAAAGTTATGGCCGTTTTACCAGAGGACTCTGCAACAGAAAATCCTTGGAGCGGGCGCGCGGATTTCTAGGCTATTTTGGGCGCGGCCGCGCCAGTCCCCAGCTGTGCTAGACTTGACTTTTCAATTGAATGGGACTTGGCTTTTGATTGGGATATAAGGGGGCTCGTTTGTGGCAAGAAAGGGCATCATATATTGGCCCTAAGCCCTAGTTCCTCTCTTTTCTTCCTTTACATCTTGTTTAGTCTAGATTAGGAGTAGATTAGAAAGTAGATTAGTGCTAGTTTAGTGTTAGTTAGTTAGATTCTAGGGTTTAGTTAGTTTTTAAAGATTAAGCAGGTGTTTTGACATCAAAGGATCCAAGCTCGGAGAAAGATTTGCAATTTCTATCCTTAATCTCTCCTTGTTAGCATTGTATATTCGGATGATGTTTATCAATCTTGTGGATAATATATTTGAGTTGTCTATGACTTAAATTGTATTTTGAGGTTCCAATGGAACCTAATGAGTAGTCTATGTTGATTTCTCTTCCATGTTGGTTCTTATTGATTGCTATGTGATTGTCTACTGCGATTTATGCTTTCATTGCGTAATTGAGTCATGACCAATTACTGTGATAACCTATGTGGACTTGAAAGACGAAGTGTAGGTTTAGATCTAATCGTAGTAGCGGGTGATTGTACGTTCACATGGCGTTAGACGTATGATTTGTGCTTAGGATAGACATATACCAAAGCGCCGCTCGTAGTCAATAAAGGACTTGACCTTAAACCCTATTTATTTGTTAACACCATAGACATATAGGAGTTTAGATAATGTGGGTGTTCACGTGTGTTCTATCATCTGTGGATTGCACGTGATATAGATTGCACGTGATATTTATTTTGTGGATATTAAAGAAGGAATTAGCACTGATGTATTTTTATCAGTATTTTGGTGTGGAAAATCATCTGTTTATGGATTTCGGATAATTTATGTTTGGAATTTGGAAAACCTTCCTTCTACAAAGTTGTAGAGAATTAAATTTCCTATGGAAAGGACACATCATTTGTATTTTTCTGACAAGGGGGCTATTTATTATGAATTATTGAAGTTTCGGAAAATAAATATTTTTTTTAAAAAGGTGGGCCCCACTTTTGTTGGTTTGTTGAAAATCTGATGTTTTGAAGCAGCCTGCGGCTGGAGGATTTTTTTTAAAAAAAATATTATTTTATTCATTTAGTCTCCTTTGGCATCCTAAGCTTTTCCTATAAATAGGGTACTTAGGTTAGAATTGAAAATCACACCAGAATCATAAGTTTTCTCTCTCTATAATATCGAGCGTATTTTTGTGAGTATTTCGATACTTTGAGTATTAGTATTCAGCGCAAGTTTCCTTCAATATTATATCCGATTTTCCAGTCAGAGGTACTATTCTTTTGAGGTAAGGGATGTTATTTCTTTCGTAAATGATGTTATTCTTTTCAATATCATTATACCAAAATATTGTCATGAATTTTATGTTGAAATTCTTACTTTTTCCATCGGGATTACTATTCACGTATACGGCACTATTCATGAAAAAATTAAATTTTCTTCTATTTGTCCAGATTGTTTGTTAAGGTTACTATCTTTGGTTGGATCTAAGTTTTGAGCTTTATTCTTGAATTTTGCTCCACAAAGTATTATTATGGAATGTTCTTGAACTTTGATAAACTAAAATACGAATCCTTAATCTTATCCTTTATTTCACTGGATTCGTTATTTATATGGTTTTTCATCATCCTCAGTACTAAGTGGTGATATAACTGAATATCTTTGGCCTGTAGAGCAAAGATGAATGATTACCTGATGAATATCTTTGGCCTGTAGTGCAAAGATGACAGGTGTTGAGATGAACATGATCACTGATGATACAAATGAATATCTTTGGCCTGTAGTGCAAAGATGAATATTTGATTCGAGATGTATATTGATTGATGTTACAGGGATAAAATATTGATGATGGACTTTTAAATCATAGAAGATAGTAGACTTCATTCTCTGCTTAACTCTTCTAATGATTTGTTATTTCCGCTGCGAATATTGATCTAAGATTGGTTGTCCATTATATTTTATCTGATTTATTGAAGGCTAACGATAATTTATTTTCCATTATCTTAGTCATAATATTCTTTACTGGGCTAGTTGAGCTCACCCTTTTCATCTGTTGTCCTCTTCAGGAAATGAGAATGTCGCGGGAACTAGTCGGGGGACAGAGTGATGGTCCGAGTTAGAGCAGTAGTAGTCCTCACTATTTCTGATAAATAGTGTGATAATAATTGTAATGAGGACTTAGTTTGAATCTTAATATTTTCTATATATTTGTATTGACACTCACAGTTGTGTGGTCGTATTTTGCACGACCGTATGATATAAAGTTGTATTTGAATTCTGTACTATGTATTTGGCGACTCAGAATGGGTTGGGTTGACTGGACCTATTCTGGGGGCGTCACAGTTGGTATCAGAGCTTAGGGATATGATCTCTGGCAGAGATCGGGGAATAGAACTAGGAGGGGAGAGACGAGTAAATCCTTCGCTAGTGTGTCCTACCTAAGCTTATGTGGTATTTAATTGGTCAGTCGGAGCATAGGGTTAATATGTGATATGTTGATTTGTTTAATTAACCCTTGTTTTATGGCAGTATTTGAGAATGGCAGCTGAGAACGTTAACAACGAAGTGAATGAGACCGTGGAGACACCTTTAATCGTTAACCAGGAGAACGTGCAACAAGAAGGCAATGTTCATCCTGAAAACAACTCTGGTCAGACGATAAACGATGAGATGTTTAGAAGTTTTCTGCAGTTCATGCAAAACCAAACAAGGGAGACTCGTGTGCAACATACAGGTCGAGATAATAACAACTCGTGAATTGTTACTGCCAAGCAGTTCAAAGAATTGGGACCACCAAAGTTTCTGGGAAAGCCAGATCCGATCAAGGCGGAGACGTGGATTAAACAAATTACCAAGATATTTGATGTCTTGGGATGTACAGAGGAACAGAAGGTTCCATTCGCCACGTTTATGTTCCGTGGAGAGGCAGATTACTGGTGGGAATCCGTGAAGCGTACCCAGCCTGCCGCACTCAAGATGTCTTGGGAAGCGTTCCAGAAACTGTTTAATGACAAATACTTTCCTGAAAGTATTCGTCATATGAAGGAAGTAGAGTTTATCAGACTCGAGCAAAACAACATGACGGTATCCCAATACGAGACTAAGTTCGCGGAGCTGTCCAGGTTTGCACCTCATTTGGTGGAGAATGAGGAACGTATGACGCGGATGTTTCTAAGAGTTTTGAAACCCGAAATACGTCAATACCTCATTTCTCATAAATTTTCTTTATATTCGAATGTAGTAAACAGGGCCCAGTTATTAGAACGAGATAATGATTATGTTCAACCGAGGGACCACAACCAAGGTCGTACCGGTGGCAGCAGTCATCGGAGCAATGACAACCAGCGAGGAGGAAAGTATGACAGAAACGGTAACCACTCCGGTGGTAATCGTGGCCATGATAGTAGAAGAAGCGAATCGGGAGGAGATTTCAAAAAGAGAAGGTATAACAATGAGCACGCGAAGATGTCAACATCAGCACCAGCATCAACTGTTTCGAGGGGAGGAGAACAACCACCAGTCGTATGCTATAAGTGCGGGAAAGAGGGACACATCAGCCCAAACTGCCCACAACAATTCAAAGGATGCTATAACTGTGGAAAAGAAGGACATATAGCTCGAGATTGTCCTGTTGCGAAACCAAATTCAGCGGGGGTGGTGATTCCAAAGGCGGTTGCAGACAAGTCAAAGTCGGTGATTCCTGGAAGAGTGTTTGTCGTGACAGCCCAAAATGCCAGGAATCCACACGAGGTAATTACGGGTAAGCTGATCATAAACTCTTGCGAAGTTTACACCTTGTTAGATACCGGTGCTACCCATTCTTTTATTTCACCTGCTTGTGCTCAACGTTTGAACTTGACTTCTGATAAATTAGACTTTGACTTATTTGTTGAAACTCCGTTGGGAGAAACCTTTGTTACATCTACAGTTTTCAAATCTTGCTTGATTCAGATTGGTACCCTTACCTTACTTGTTGATCTTATATCTTTGAAAATACTTGCATTTGACGTGATTTTAGGAATTGACTGGTTAACCAATTACCATGCCAGAATTGATTGTTTTTGTAAGGTTGTTAGTTTTCATATTCCTAATCAACCTGTTGTATGAATCTAAATCATCAAACCACTAAAATCAGTCAATATCATTTCAAGTCATAAAGCTATTCGTTTATTGAAAAACGGATGTCAAGCTTTCTTAGCTCATGTCACTAATCTAAACCAGAATACATCAGATTTGAATGATATTTTCGTTGTTAATGAGTTTCCTGATGTATTTCCCGAAGAACTTCCCGGTCTACCCCCAGAACGTGAAGTTGAATTCTTTATTGACCTTGAGCCCGGTACAAAGCCCATTTCTAAAACCCCATATCAAATGGCTCCTATTGAACTTCAGGAGTTAAAGATCCAATTACAAGAATTTTTAGACATCAGTTTTATTCGTCCTAGTACGTCTCCTTGGGGTGCTCCTGTTTTATTCGTAAAGAAGAAAGACGGGAGTATGCGACTTTGTATTGACTATCGGGAGTTGAACCATGTCACCATCAAGAATAGGTATCCGTTACCTCGTATTGATGACTTGTTCAACCAGTTGCAAGGAGCGCAGTTCTTTTCAAAGATCGATCTTCGTTCTAGATATCATCAGCTGAAGATTAAAACTGAGGATATTCCAAAGACTGCTTTCAGAACACGGTACGGGCATTATGAGTTCTTAGTCATGTCTTTTGGATTGACTAATGCTCCTGCTGCTTTCATGGATATGATGAACCGTGTATTTAAGGAGTATTTGGATCAATTCGTTGTTGTCTTTATTGATGACATCCTCATCTATTCTAAAAGTCGTGAAGATCATGAACACCATTTGAAGTTGGTACTTCAAAAGCTTCGTGAGAACAAGCTATATGCCAAGCTGAAGAAATGCGAGTTATGGCTTGAGGAAGTAGCATTTCTTGGGCACGTGGTATCGAAACGTGGAGTATCTGTTGACCCGGCGAAGATTGAAGCAATACAAAGCTGGGAGCAACCTAAGTCGGTGACCAAAGTACGAAGCTTTCTGGGCTTAGCTGGTTATTATCGGAGATTCGTAGAAGGATTTTCTCGAATCGCTACTCCATTAACTCAGTTGACTCGGAAAGATACAAAATTCGTTTGGAGCGAGGAATGCGAGAAGAGCTTCCAAGAGCTCAAGAGAAGACTTATCTCGGCACCTGTTCTGACAATACCATCTGGTTCGGATGGATTTGTTATCTACAGCGATGCTTCGGGCAAAGGGTTAGGATGTGTTCTCATGCAACATGGGAAAGTCATAGCCTATGCCTCGCGACAACTCAAAGAATATGAGAGAAATTATCCTACTCATGATCTAGAGTTGGCAGTTGTCGTTTTCGCGTTGAAGATCTGGAGACATTACTTGTACGGAGAGAAAGTGGAGATTTATACGGAAGAGCCTTAAATATTTCTTCACTCAGAAGGAACTCAACATGCGGCAACGACGTTGGCTTGAGCTGTTGAAAGATTACGATCATACCATCCAATACCATCCTGGAAAAGCGAACGTGGTAGCTGACGCATTGAGTAGAAGATCATATGTGGGAACAAGTGCAATGATGTCAAGTATACGTGTAGAACCAGCTTTGATTGATAAAGTTAAAGCTGCTCAAGCTACGGATGCGGAGCTGATGAAGATGAAGAAGAAGGTGCAAGAAGGTGCAATTCCAGAAGCAAGAATCGATGAAGATGGAATACTTCGAGTCAACTCCAGACTTTGTGTTCCTAACGATTCCGACTTGAAGTATAGAATCATGATGGAGGCACACAACACACCGTTTGCGATCCATCCTGGGAGTACTAAAATGTATCGTGATCTTCGACATACATTTTGGTGGAGCAATATGAAGAGAGAGATCGCGGAGTTCATCTCGAGATGTTTAACTTGTCAACGTGTAAAGGCGGAGCATCAAGTACCGAAGGGTCCATTGCAACCACTGGAGATTTCGAAATGGAAGTGGGAACACATTACGATGGATTTCGTTACGAGTCTTCCCAAGGTTTCTCAAGGCTTAGATGCGATTTGGGTTATTGTTGATAGATTAACCAAGTCTGCTCATTTCTTGCCGATACGAGAGACTTATTCCCTTGAACGTCTTGCTCATATGTACGTGAATGAGATTGTGAGATTGCATGGCATGCCAGTATCCATAGTTTCGGATCGTGATCCCAGATTTACTTCATGATTTTGGATCAGTTTGCAGAAAGCTATGGGCACGAATTTACGATTCAGTTCGGCTTATCATCTTCAAACGGACGGACAATCAGAGAGGACTATTCAAACTCTTGAAGATCTATTGAAACTTTGTGTTCTAGACTTCAAAGGGAGTTGGGATAAGTATTTACCATTGGTGGAATTCTCCTACAACAACAGTTATCAGGCAAGTATAGGCGTGGCTCCATTCGAGGCATTGTATGGGAGAAAGTGTCGCTCTCCAGTACGTTGGAACGAGGTGGGTGAAACAACATTGTTGGGACCGGAGTTAGTATGTATGACTACAGAAAAGATCCAAATGATCCGACAACGTATACAAACCGCACAAGATCGATAAAAGAGTTATGCGGATCTTCATCGAAAGGACGTGGAATTTAATGTTGGAGACCATGTGTTATTACGTGTTGCTCCGTGGAAAGGAGTTACGAGGTTTGGGAAGAGAGGAAAGCTCAATCCACGATTCATTGGTCCATTCAAGATTCTTGACCGAATAGGAAATGTGGCCTATAGACTCGCTTTACCTCCAAGCATGTCTCGTGTTCATAACGTGTTTCACATATCCGTGTTACGTAAATATGTTAAGGATCCAAACCTCATTATTGAGTTAGAACCAGACGAGATAGCCGAAGATTTAACGTACGAGGAGGTACCTGTCAAGATCTTGGATAGGAAGGAGCATGTCCTACGCTCGAAAATTATACCTCAAGTTAAAGTTTTGTGGAGAAACCATGCGATTGAGGAAATGACGTGGGAATTGGAATCGGAAATGAAAGCGAGGTATCCTCACCTTTTCGACATACCAGGTACGTACGTCAATTTCGAGGACGAAATTTCATAAGGAGGGAGGTTGTAAGACCCCAACTTTTATGAATAAAGATTTAATTTTCTTTATATATTATTTCGAATAATAAGGTGTTGATTTGATAAATATGAAAGTTATGGGTGAAATGTGCAAATATTTTTAAAATGAGCAAGTGGTTATAAAATATTCTTGTTGTCGGGGAATATTCGTTTGGTCGTGGAATATTCTTGTTGTCGGGGAATATTCGTACGACGGCGCGGCTATTTGTGGGCCCCACAACGGAATAACTGTCGAATATAGAAAGCGACAGAAATAACCTTTTTACAAAATAACGGCGTAGTTGTTACCGTTAGTACTGTTGAAATACCCGGTGGTTAAAATACAGTAGCACACGGTATTGTACAGTATTTTGAATTATTGAGTCTTATGTGAGAATGCACTTACTCAATTATTGTTACAGTAATTAATGTTCAATATTTTATATTATTGACTCAATAATTGCTACGTTGATATTTTATATTATTGACTCAATAATTGTTACATTAATATTTTATTGACTCAATAATTGCTACGTTGTCATTTTATATGATTGATTTAATAATGGCTACAGTTGATATTTTGGTATTATTGATTCAATAATTGTCACTGCACAGTATTTCACATTATCAACTCAATAATTCATATTATTTGAATAATATTATTAGATAGCATTATTGACAATGTCTAAGAAAGTTCTGTCTAGGAGGGGTTATTTAATTGCGCGCCAGTAAGGAGAAGTCCTTATCGGAAGGCCCCCTCTTTCCTGGGAACGACCTGGTTGTCAATATTGTAGTTCTGTAATATTATTTGTGAATAATTAATTATTGATTTATATGATAAGAAAATATTTATTTTGTGGATATTAAAGAAGGAATTAGCACTGATGTGTTTTTATCAGTATTTTGGTGTGGAAAATCATCTGTTTATGGATTTCGGATAATTTATGTTTGGAATTTGGAAAATCTTCCTTCTACAAAGTTGTAGAGAATTAAATTTCCTATGGAAAGGACACATCATTTGTATTTTTCTGACAAAGGGGCTATTTATTATGAATTATTGAAGTTTCGGAAAATAAATATTTTTTTAAAAAAGGTGGGCCCCACTTTTGTTGGTTTGTTGAAAATCTGATGTTTTGAAGCAGCCGGCGGCTGGAGGATTTTTTTTTAAAAAAATATTATTTTATTCATTTAGTCTCCTTTGGCATCCTAAGCTTTCCCTATATATAGGGTACTTAGGTTAGAATTGAAAATCACACCAGAATCATAAGTTTTCTCTCTCTATAATATCGAGCGTATTTTTGTGAGTATTTCGATACTTTGAGTATTAGTATTCAGCGCAAGTTTCCTTCAATATTATATCCGATTTTCCAGTCAGAGGTACTATTCTTTTGAGGTAAGGGATGTTATTTCTTTCGTAAATGATGTTATTCTTTTCAATATCATTATACCAAAATATTGTCATGAATTTTATGTTGAAATTCTTACTTTTTCCATCGGGATTACTATTCACGTATACGGCACTATTCATGAAAAAATTAAATTTTCTTCTATTTGTCCAGATTGTTTGTTAAGGTTACTATCTTTGGTTGGATCTAAGTTTTGAGCTTTATTCTTGAATTTTGCTCCACAAAGTATTATTATGGAATGTTCTTGAACTTTGATAAACTAAAATACGAATCCTTAATCTTATCCTTTATTTCACTGGATTCGTTATTTATATGGTTTTTCATAATCCTCAGTTCTAAGTGGTGATATAACTGAATATCTTTGGCCTGTAGAGCAAAGATGAATGATTACCTGATGAATATCTTTGGCCTGTAGTGCAAAGATGACAGGTGTTGAGATGAACATGATCACTGATGATACAAATGAATATCTTTGGCCTGTAGTGCAAAGATGAATATTTGATTCGAGATGTATATTGATTGATGTTACAGGGATAAAATATTGATGATGGACTTTTAAATCATAGAAGATAGTAGGCTTCATTCTCTGCTTAACTCTTCTAATGATTTGTTATTTCCGCTGCGAATATTGATCTAAGATTGGTTGTCCATTATATTTTATCTGATTTATTGAAGGCTAACGATAATTTATTTTCCATTATCTTAGTCATAATATTCTTTACTGGGCTAGTTGAGCTCACCCTTTTCATCTGTTGTCCTCTTCAGGAAATGAGAATGTCGCGGGAACTAGTCGGGGGACAGAGTGATGGTCCGAGTTAGAGCAGTAGTAGTCCTCACTATTTCTGATAAATAGTGTGATAATAATTGTAATGAGGACTTAGTTTGAATCTTAATATTTTCTATATATTTGTATTGACACTCACAGTTGTGTGGTCGTATTTTGCACGACCGTATGATATAAAGTTGTATTTCAATTATGTACCATGTATTTGGCGACTCATAATGGGTTGGGTTGACTGGACCTATTCTGGGGGTGTCACATTAGGTGCATCGAAAGATGGCCTTCTCTCACTTTCGTGTTCTCGGCTAGCAACTGTAACGATTAATTTAACCAAATTAGAAGTATGTCGACTTAGACGAATCATTAGGAGAAATTGGAATCTCTTATCTTCATTATCTGATTCTACCTTAGGATTACTTAGTTTAAGTTTAATTCCTTGCCTAGTTAACTTAGTTTAAATTCATTCTCCTTCTTGCCCGTTTAAATAAGATTGAAATGATTATGAGCTAGTGCTTTGGCGACCTATTATCCATTAATTCTCCGTGAGAACGATCTTTACTTACTCTGTATATATATATATATTTATGTCATATACGTATACCGCCCCACCCCATCGGGGATTAAGGCTAGGGAATACAGCCCCAGCGTGGGTATTGGCTGTCCGGGAAAAAAATTTATACTTCGTGTTGTTTTTGTGTAGTGTTTGTTTAGCTAACTTAAAGTGATGACATGTTAAGTGTATTGGACAATGAGATCACATATTTTTAATATGTTTAAGATAATTTGAAGTCTCATATTGATATATTATATGTGTACATGGAAATTGTTATCATAGAGTACGATATAATAGTTTAAAGTGTTATACGTGTATGAGGTGCATAATTGTGAGTTTAGACTCATGTTTGTGTATAATTAGCAACTTAAGTTGTAAACCATGTTGCTAAGTTGAACTTGAGTAAGCAGTTCAACGGTTAAACGTCATAATTAGGAACTAATTGGTATTATGAACGTAATGTACTATGTAGGGTAATTGTGGAAGTGATTATATATTGTAAAGTGTAGCTTGCGCTTAAGGCAAGTTTTCTATCCCTAAAAACTTGTTATTTATATTGTGCAAAGTTTTCTAAACCTTACTCTTTATATTATGCAAGTTTGTTTCCGATTCTTAACTTGTTAATTCTTGTACAAGTTATGTTGTATTCTAATATTCATAATGAACAAGTATTGAAGTTATTATTGAAGTAATGCGATCTTGACTTATTTGTTCAACCAAGATCTACTTAATCTTTCAAATGCTTTAAGTTATTTCTAAAGCATTCCTAGTTATTATGAAGTCTACTGTTATGACTTATATTTGGTTCATAATTCTTATATTATCGAACTGTTAAGCTATTATGAGTCGATTCAACTACTCCTTAGTTGATGATAGTTGAAAACTCCAAATTTCCTTTTAGCTATCCAAACCAAACTTTCTTTGATGCGGACTTGTATCAAATACTGAGATGAATAATCCTATTTATCAGGAGAGGTTACTATGCGAAAGCGTTAAATATTTGTACACAATACATGGTACGAAGGGTTGATCCCCCTAAGTACGAGTTGAGAGTCTATAGTCTAAATGACTGTTAAAGATTTTAAATGAAAATATTTATAACCTAGGACATAGTTCAAAGTCTTATGACTCTCAGATGATTTCAATATTCAAAATTCTAAATGTGATGAAAGGATTTTTATTCAATCTTTTATTATTGATGAAAGAAACGTTATTCAAATCTATTGAAGTTATTCAGTTTATGTCATAATATTGTTGTATTCCAAGTGAGCTTTTGTTTGCTCACTCTTGCATATTTAATAATCCCTTGTAGCTAAAGTCGAGAACGTTGACGCTCCGTCAACGAGTAAAGGGAAAGGCAAGATGAACAAGTGAAGGCTTGTTGTCTTTAATTTTGATTGTAATAAGACTTCGTTTATGATATTTTATTTTCGCACTTATTTGTTATGTTAAGGTTAACAAACCTGGGATATTTTTAGATTAAGGTTGTAATCCTTTTTATAATGAAGATTTTAGTTAATGATGAGGTTGTAATTTATTTTGTATTCCTTATTATTGGGTAGATGTATATTTTATTTAGATAGTGAGCACCAAATTATGTGAAAACAAAGTACCCGAATTTGGGGGTGTCACAGGTTGGTATCAAAGCCTTAGGTTATAAACCTTAGGTGGGAAAAAAACCTTAGGTAGTAGCCTTATAGGAAGATCGAAAAGATAGTGGTGATAGGTAAAGATAATAAATTACCTTATGTGATATGTGTTTACGTTTAAGTATTCGAAGAGTGTCGACCGATATCACATAATAATTAAACTTTAAAATTTTCTTGTCAGGATGACGAACATTGGAGAATCCAGTCAGACTAGAGATGAGTTACCTCAGATGTCGTAGGACGAGGAGCTCCAAGACATCCATGTTGTCTGGAGCAGTTGGTTAGGAGAGAGCCATCTCCATTGATCACCATAGCTGGTCAGGAGAATGAGCCAACATCTGACCAAGATAAGGAGGACGAGGATGAGTCAGAAAAGGAGGAAGAAGAGGAGGAGGATCCCGAGGAGGAATTCCTACCTCACTCTACTAGTGCTGAGATGTACGAGGCGATCTACGAGCGTAACGTGGAGCATCAGGAACTGGTGGACGAGAGTCGGACTACCATACAGCAGCGGGACGGAACTATTGAGGAGTTGGATAGTGAGCTAGGAAACGCAAAGTGGGATCTAATCCACACTGGAGAGTGATAGATATGTTTCACTAACCGAGCTAGCGAAACTGAAGAACGATATCCAGGAGGAGTCAGTGAAGCGTGCCAGAGCAGATGAAATAAGCTTGAGGGCTATTCAACGAGCCGATCGAGCTGAAGACGAGGCTCAAGCAAAGAAGGCCAAGCTGAGGGAGACAGAATACGCCTTCCATACGGCTATAGAGAGGGCCCAGGATCGTGTCTTCTATTACCCATCTCAGTTCTAAGGTTTACCATGGTACATGGTGGATCGCAAAACAGCATTCTAGGTGATGGAGGAAGAACGCAGAGAGGCTGTGCGACGTCTTAACATGCCTAGATAGTAGAGTCTTTCATTATGTGTTTCCTTATTAATAAATGTAAATCCCAGAATTCAAGATAATAATGGGATAAGATAATGATGTAATCCTGCAACTTGTTCCAGTTTAGGAAAAATGATGTAATAGCAGAGATGTTATCTATTCTATGTTTTAAAAACTACAAGTGAATGAATAGAGAAGTTTCTTGACGTGTTATATGTTCAAGTGTGAATTGAATTATTTAATTTGAACTTGAATATCTAAGAATTGAGAAAAGGATCTAATAAAGATATTTCTTAACAGAAAATGCCTCCTAGGAGAAGACCTATAAGTCAAAACCCTGAGGGTTCAACGAACAAAAACAACGACAATAACGATGGGACGAATCCTAATTCGATTCAACAGTTAGTGAACCTGCTGACGAGAGCACTTGCAAATCAGTCGCAGGTGCAAGGTATGACGTTTAAGGAATTTAAGGCAGTATGACCGCCAAAATTCCAAGGATCGGTCAACCCGATAGATGCCCAGACGTGGGTAATGGAGATGGAGAAGGTCTTCAAAGTAGCTAGAGTTGGCGAGGACCAAAAGACGGCTTTCGCGACTTTAATGTTAAAGTCAGATGCTAGTTTCTGGTGGCAATCTAATAAGACCAGAGAAGGAGAAGGTGTTATAGCGTGAGACCATTTCAAAGAGATGTTCTTTGAAATGTACTTCCCCGTTAGCTCGCAGCACCAGATGGAGGTCCAGTTTCTAGATCTTAAGCAAGGAGGGCTGACAGTGTCGGAGTACGCCGTGAAATTTAACTAGCTGGTCAGGTTCACTACATACCAGGTCAGTACTGACGCAAAGAAGGCGAGAAGGTTTGAGCGAGGACTGAAGCCCTGGCTCTACAGTAAGGTCTCCATGTTTCAGCTGAATACGTTTGCAGCTGTACTGGAAAATGCCATTCTAGCTGAAGGTGGGAGCGACGCGGTGACAAAGTTCAATCAGGACAAGAAGAAGAAAAGTGAGACGGAGAACAAGGCTGTTGGTAGCGGGGCTATCAACCAGAAAAGGAAGTGGAACGACAACATCTCTTCTGGAAGTCAACAGGGAAACCAGCAGAAGAAGAAGATTGAAGCATGTGCCACATGCGAGAAGAATCACACTGGAGTGTGCATGAAGGGAAGACGGGTGTGCTTCAACTGTGGTTAGGAAGGCCACATTGCGCCAAATTTCCCGAACCCGAAGAAGGGGGCTTGCTACACCTATGGATCCAAGGATCACATGGCTAGAAGTTGCCCGAAGAAGCCAGCAGCAGAGTCAACAGGGAATGGAGGAAATGGCAGCGACAGCACTCTGACTATCGCTAGACTACTGTAGGTCGTTCGACCCACTGCCCGCACATTCAACATGACGTTGCAGGATGTTGTGCAGTCAAAAGATGTGGTGTCAGGTATTATTCAAGTCAATAGTATAAATGTATACGTATTATTTGATTCGGGTGCTACTTGTTCATTCATATCTGATGATTTTGCTAAGACCCTAGACTTACCTAAAGAGGAATTAGTTTATCCCTTGAACATAGAGATTGCGAATAGGGAGGTTATTCCTGTTAGGTTTGTATACAAGAACTGTAGATTGGACATTAAGGGTCAGGAATTGAGGGTAGATTTGATTCTGATAAAACTTGGGGAATTCGATGTGATACTGGGTATGGATTGGTTTTTCAACCATGGGGCGATAATCGACTGTCAGAAGAAGTAGGTAAACCTTACGACTCCGTCAAAGTTAGTGTTCTATGGTAGCAAATCGGCTAGACAAGCGAGTTATTTAACGGTTATGTAAGCCAAGAAACTTTTGACACAAAGCTCGTAGGATATCTAGACTACATAGTAGATACTCGTAAGGAGAGTCCGAAGATAGAAGAGATATCAGTGGTTAGGGAATTTGTGGACGTATTTTTGAACGACTTTCTAGGACTTCATCCAGATAAGGAGATAGAGTTCGTAATCGACTTAGCACCGGGAACTGCTCTGATTTTGAAAGCTCCATACCGAATAGCTCCAGTCGAGATGAAGGAATTGATGGTCCAACTACAAGAACTGCTGGACAAGAAGTATATTCAGCCGAGCATTTTACCGTGGGGAGAGTCAATTTTATTCTTCAAGAAGAAGGATGGAACGATGCGGCTTTGCATTGATTATAGGGAGTTAAACAAAGTTACAATCAAAAATAGGTATCCTTTACCTAGGATCGATGACTTGTTTGATCAATTGAAGGGTGCTAGATACTTCTTAAAAATGGATTTGAGAAGTGGGTATCATCAGTTGAAGGTAAGGAGAGAATATATACCAAAGACGGCTTTTAGAACTCGGTATGGACATTACGAGTTCTTGGTAATGTCATTTGGTGTAATGAATGCCCTAGCTGCATTTATGGACTTAATGAATAGGGTGTTTAAGCCATTCCTAGATAAGTTCATAGTAGTGTTCATAGATGACATCCTGGTTTATTCCAAGACCGAGGAGGAACACACTGAACACTTAAGGCTGACCTTAGAATCGCTGAGACGAGAGAAACTATATGCGAAATTCTCGAAATGTGATTTCTGGTTAGAACGTGTGTAATTTCTTGGCCACGTGATTGACAAGGATGGGAATTCGGTAGATCCGTCGAAGGTTGAAGCTGTGATGAATTGGGATCAGCCGAAAACACCGTCTGAAGTGAGGAGTTTCTTGGGATTAGCAGGTTATTACCGAAGATTTATCCAAGACTTTTCTAGAGTCGCAACTCCATTGATGAATTTGACTCGTAAAACAGTTAAGTTTGTTTGGACGAAAAAGTGTGAGGAAAGTTTTCAGGAATTGAAGAAGAGATTGAGTACTGCACATGTGTTGTCATTGCCAGACAGTACGGGAAATTTTGTAGTATACAGTGATGCCCCACATAAGGGATTAGGTTGTGTGCTGATGCAGAGCAATAAAGTCATTGCCTATGCATCACGCCAACTGAAGGACTACGAGAAAGGATATCCGACCCATGACTTAGAATTGGCGACAGTAGTGTTTGCTCTGAATATTTGGAGACACTATTTATATGGAGAAAAATATGAGATATACACAGATCATAAGAGTCTGAAGTATATCTTCACCCAGAAGGATTTGAACATACGCCAAAGGAGATGGTTAGAACTGATCAAGGACTACGACTGCGAGATACTTTACCATCCGGGTAAAGCTAACATCTTCGCCGACGCGTTAAGCAGGAAGGGTCGGGAGAAGTTGAATATGTTAACTGAACAGGATCAGTTGATAGCAGAGATGGCTAAGTTAGATCTGGAAGTGAATTATCCGAAGGAATCGGTTGAGAAACTATTTCAAGTAACTACTGGTTCTAATCTGGTAGACAAAGTGAAAGAGGCACAACTTCACGATGAGGAATGCGAGAAGATCCGTAAGAGAATAGCCGATGGTGTAGAAATGAAGTTCAAGATCGATAGTGAAGGACTGCTACGATTTGAAGGAAAAATTTGGGTACCGCCAGTACCAGACGTCAAAGAAGAAATTTTGGGCGAAGCTCATAGCTTGAGATATTCGATTCACCCTAGGAGTACGAAGATGTACCAGGATCTCAAACACCATTTCTGGTGGCCGAACATGAAGAGGGACGTTGCTGAATGCGTTGCGAAATGCTTAACGTGCTAGAAAGTTAAAGCAGAACACCAGAGACCAAGTGGATTGCTACAACCGTTGGAGATTCCGGAATGGAAGTAGGAGCATATCACGATGGATTTCGTGGTTGGTCTTCTAGCAACTCAGAAGGGTTTTGATGCGGTATGGGTAATAGTGGATCGACAGACAAAATTAGCACATTTCCTACCGATCAAGATTAAGAACAACTTGGATCAGTTAGCGAAGCTGTGCGTTAAGGAGATTATATCTCGACACGGTGTTCCGGTGTCGATTGTGTCCGATAGAGATCCGCATTTTACGTCAAACTTTTGAAAGCGTTTACAAAAGTGCTTGGGGACACAATTACGAATGAGTATGGTGTACCATCCTCAGACCGATAGTGACAACCCAAATTTTTTAAAAATTTATAAATGAGAATTTAATAAATAAATTCTTATTATGAGATGTTTTGAGTATAAGTATGAGTATGTGTGTTATATATTGTGAAATATATAATTTGGTTTGAAGAGAATTGTATATATTAATTTTAATATTTATTGAAGTAAATAAATATTTTAATTAATTTATTTATTGAGTTAAATAAATAAATTATGTGATGGTTATGGAGTAATTTAATTAAGTGTAATATATTAATTAAATAAATATTTAATTATTTAATTTAATTAATATATAATAATTTTATGTTATAGTTCTAATTTAATTGAGATAATTAAATTAGATGAAGTTATATGGTAATTGTTGCATGAAATTATAATTAGCGAGTAATTATAATGTGATAATTTTTATGTGATTAATTGATGTTAACTTTTAATTAATTAAATTTTTATGATAAGATTTAATTAATTAAAGTATAACATTAAGAATATTTGTTAAAAGATTTATTAAAAGAATAAAAAGGGTTTTTAAATTAGTTTTACCCAAACAAAGCCCTTAAAACTGTTTTTAAAAGATTTTACCAAACAAGGCCTTAACTACAAAAAAAAAAATCTAATTTTAAAAATAATGTTGTTTTGCCAAACAAGCCTTAGGGCTTTTAAAATTCAAATTGTAACTTCTTTATATTAATTGCAATTATGGTATTAAATTAGGTGGTTAAATATTGGGAGTTATATATTATATAATTATACATATAATATATATCATATTAGTTATATGTATATTGTAATATACGTTAGTTTAGAAAACAAAAGAGTTAGATGTTAGTCAGTTAGAACAAAAGAAGAACAAAAATACAAAGAAAGAAAAGAAAAGTTAGAGAGAAAAGAAGAGCGAAGAAGAAGAGAGAAGGAGGAAGGCTTTGAGAGAAAGTCCTTGTTAAAACCCCACCATCATCATCTTTATCTTGTTCTCCTAAACAACAAGGGTATAATCTCAATTTCTTATTTTTAATTATGTTTTTATGTTCTTCATGAGTATTATTTCTCTGTGTATATGAATTAATGAGAAATTTATATAAACATGATGTATATGTATGAATTGTGTCAATATATATTTATAATTGATTTATATACTTAATTAGGATGTTCAATCCATGTGTATATGATTAACATGAGGGATTCATGTTCATCAAGAAGTTAAAGAGAAAATATTTTGAAAATATGTATAGTTTTCTTTTAAAATCAAAAGTTTATGTTTGATTATTCATTTTTGTTTAAATTAATTGTAGATGATGATAGCATGTTTAAAAAATTATTTATTGTGCTTGAAATTGTGTGAATTAGTTTAAAAACAAAAGTTCAGTGTTCAATTTCATCAAGAACACTTAACAATGGCTTTTATTCAAAAATCATGAAATTGAGTTTTTGATTATGTGTTTTAATGATTCAATGTGTTAAATCATGTTAGAAACTTTAATATTATGTTTCTGTAAAGTTTTATGTGTAATTGGTTGGCTAAATTCGGAAATCGATGTGAAAAAATAAGCCAAATTGACTTTTTCTCTGCACAGTTCGCAAATCAAAATTGAGCCGCTGCATGGGGCCCGCCCTGACGGGCATTTCAAAGTCAAAAACCCCGCCCCGGAGGGGGTTATGCAGAAAAGAAAAAAATGTTTATTTTGTGTATTTTGCTTGTATCATGAAAGTTAACTTAATGTGGTAAATTGTATGAATTGAAGCATACATTAAAATACTAAAATAATAGTGATGAATTATATTAATAAAATATAATGTGTAATTATAATTTGAATAATTATAATTATGATAAAGGTTTAATTTAAATTATAATTTGTTAAATTATAATGAATATAGTTTGATTAATTAAAATCAAAGTAAATGTTTAACTTGAAGTATAATTTGTGTAATTATAACTTAATATGTGATTATAATTTGGAATAATTATAATTAAGGTGAATGTGTAATTTAAATTATAATTTATTTAATTATAATTTAATGAGTGCATGAATTGAAATTGATTATTTATAATCTAAGTAATTGTTTAATTTAAATTATAATATGTTTAAATTATAAGTTAATGAATGATGTAGTTCGATTAATTATAAATTATAATTTGTTTAACTATAATTTTATTAATTATTATTAAGGTAATGGTTTAAATTAAATTATAAATTATATAATTATAATTTGATTAACATAAGATGTAATTATAATTGATTAATTATAATTAAAGTGGATGTTTAAATTATAATTTATTTAATTAGAATTTAATATGAGTATGTAATTATTAATTGAATAATTATGTGAAATGTAATATGATTATGTGATGTGATTAATTATGTGATAATTAATTATTAACTTATTCGTTAAAGAGGAATGAGTTAACCTAAATTGGTTAACTAACTATGAGGATTAGCTATGTGATAATTAACTTATATTGTTAATTATACATATAAATTTGACAGTGTGTGTCAAATAAATGAGAGAGAACTATGATGTGTAAATTAGAATTTACTTAAACGATTGCTTAGCGTTGCTAGGTGACTAATAGTTGATGTGTATGGTAATACGTTATGTAGGATTCATGAAGTAGATAATTATAAGCTGTTTTCGATAATTGGTAATCTACGAACCAGGCAAGTCTTTCGGTTCTTATTTTTTACGTGAACTTGATGAACTATTTTAAATTGCATGATATGTTATATATGTTGTAAGCGAGCATGATATGTTATATATGTTGTAATCATAAAATGTTAAAGTCAATTTATGACTACATTATTTTGGTTAAATAATGTTAATTGAGTAAGGAACTCAATCTTTATATTTGTTATGTGAATTAAAGCATGTATGCTATGTTACTCTAACGATTATGAAATGTATGTTGAGCATGTTATTTATGTGTTATGTGATGCATGAAAACTATTAGATCTTGCTGAGCTGTCGAGCTCACTCTTGCAAATAACCATTTTTGCGGGTCAAGGATGCAAGGCAATAATACGTGCTAGTTGAATGTTAGAGTTCAATAGTAATTCAAGAAGCTTACTTATGTAAATAAGAAATGCATTTAATGTTTTGATTGTAATATTTTTTTTAAAAGTTATAAAGTTGAGTTATCCGATGTATATGGATAATAATTGTAATGTAAGACTTTGTTTAGTAACTTAGAGGAAGTGATTCATGTAATAGAATTGAATCAAAGATATGTAAGGTAAAGGTTGCGATTCAGGGCAATAAAGAAAGAATTATATAAAAGTTTTAAATATTCTGCATTTTTAGTGATTTTAATATCGAATCATGATGTAAAGTTAGAATAAAGTTGTATTGTTAACGATCGAGAATGAGAATTATATTGTAAGAATTTTGGGACCGTTACAGTTGGTATCAAAGCTGATAGGTTATACACCTTAGGTAAGAGTACTTTAGGCTATGACCTTAGGTTATAAGAAGTTAAGTTTAAGTTACGTATAACGAAAAGGTGATTCTTTTCACATACGTAGATGTATAGGATGAGTTAAGTCCTAAAAATGTTATAAGGAGAAGATGAGAACGACGAGGAATAAAACCCGAATAAAATATTGAGCTATATGAATGAAATTAAAAATTTCTTAAAAGAAGAGTTGTTAAATAAACAATAAGATTCAAAGAAGAATCTTGAAGAGATATAAAGATAAGAATAAGGAGTTTCCTAACTCCAATAATAAAGATGACGAATAATGATGAATAGACAAAGTCTATAAGATTTAAAAGCATAATAAAATCATGATATGACATGATGAAAGGTAAAGATAAGAAGATTGTAAAACAAACGATAATGAGATAAGAAAGAATCATAAGGGAGATGATTATAGGATAAGATCACGACGTGATCTTTTAAAGTTTTAAAAGACAGATGATCTGTAATGATTGAATAGTTATAGTTTGAGTCTATAACGAGAATGTACAATGATATAGTACGAGATTAACTCACGAGGAGTTATAAATGATAAGATACAGGAGTCTGTATCGAGTATAGAGCGAGAAGTTAAGAGTAAGATATAATTAAGTGGGATTTCAACTGAGGACTCATGTGGTAGCTGAATTATACAAACCTTTGTATGGGCAGGGGTTTTGTGCTTACACTTGGTTTATCATATTGATAATCGTTGGAATGTTGGTGTCGCGCTATATATATATATATGACGAGAATGTGATTCTCTTCTCATATTTATATTTGATATTTAGAAACAATAGAAAGTTAGTAAGATGATATTAAGATTAGATTAGATGATCTTAAGGTTAGGTAAGTTCTTAAAACTCATACTTGTGGTAAGTTCGTGACTCATAATCGTATGTATGTTTTGAACCCCTAAGCATATGGACAGTCTCTGATTAGTTCTTTGACTATGTATTGCTAGGACAAGTTCTTAAACTCATATTATTGTGGCAAGTTCCTGAACTTCTAAAGTGTGGTAAGTTTGATGAACTATACTAGGTATAGAAAGGTTATAGTATAGAAAGCATTGATGTTATTTAAGATTGATAGAATGATTAAGTAATGAAATGATGGAGTAAAGATTTTAATTGATGGAGAAAGTTTTTATATTATAAATCTCCTAGCTTTGCTAGATTTTTGAAATTTATTGACTTCGTGCTGATGTTGCATTTCTGTTTTCTTGAAAAATATTGGATCAAATAATGGAACCAATGAAATTTTTTAAAATAGTGCTATTATTCACATGTCTATGCTAATTGCTTCAGCTAGACAAAAATAATTTTAAAATTTTCAAAATGTATTTTATATATTCTATGCATCATTTGATATGGTGTAGAAACAATAATCGAGGAAGTTATCAATGCAGTTAAACCTAGTGTTGGATGTGATAGTATGATCGTCAGTCCACTATGGTATGGTGTAGTATGACGACGTCATGTAATGACGAGCAACATACCATTACTACGGTACGGTATCAGGATATTATAAAAAGATTTATTTATTTTTTAGTTTTCTTAAACTATTAAAAAAAGATTTTTTTACTTTTAGTTTCCTTAAAAAAAATTATTTTATTGAGTTGGTTAAATATATATATATATATATATATATATATATTAATTGATGTCCGAATTGTTGTTAGAAGTCTATGCTGCTTGATTTAGCTAGATAAATATTGAAAGATGTTTATGAAATTCGAGCGTTCTTGGTCAAACTATGCCAAACTAAATTATTTTGGTGCGGATTCAGATGTTAAGAAGCTGAGGTGAACAACCCTATAAAAAGGGACATGTTATCGGAGACAATAGTTTCGAGTGTAACGCATATTGTCGTTACGATGTACTACGTTTGTGCACAACGTAGTGGTGCGATAGCCTGATCACCTAGAGCATCGATGCGGTTTATAGTGTGAAGTACCGGGGGTGAAGCACTATTAAACCTAAATATACGTTCAAGGTCTTGCGACCCCTCAGCATGATTTAGAATCTTTTAAATTCCTGAGTTATTTATATCACTTTCCAATTATTGAGCAATTGTGGAAGATTCTTATTATTCTGAAGGTGAATGTGGTAAGAAGGATATTTTTTAGAAAGAAGTTGTTGTAGAACGCAAATAATCCAGTGAATAAAAATTAACGTAAAATCTTTTTTGATAGATTATTAAAATTTCGATGACAAAATTCTTGGAAGAATGAGAAAATGTGATAACCCTAATACTTATAAGATAGTGAATTATGAAATATATGAATTCGATGAGTAGAGTATATGGTAATAATCCTTAGAAAGGAAATGAACGAGTTAAAGAATATATAATATTTGATATATGATTGAAGGTTATGTAATAAAACCTAAAATTTGTTAAAGAAATGAATAGAGTAGTATATATGTATAAAATTTTTGTTAAGATAATGTGTTAAAGTTATTCAACGAGAAAAATTGTGAAGAGATTTTGTGAAAATCGAGTAAGGGAGGTTTTCGTTGATTCCGAAGACGGAATCCTTATAAGGAGGGAAGGATGTGACAACCCGAATTTTTTAAGAATTTATAAATGAGAATTTAATAAATAAATTTTTATTATGAGATGTTTTGAGTAAGAGTATGTGTATATGTGTTATATATTGTGAAATATATAATTTGGTGTGAAGAGAATTGTATAGATTAATTTTAATATTTATTAAAGTAAATAAATATTTTAATTAATTTATTTATTGAGTTAAAGAAATAAATTATGTGATGGTTATGGAGTAATTTAATTAAGTGTAATATATTAATTAAATGAGTATCTAATTATTTAATTTAATTAATATATAATGATTTTATGTTATAGTTCTAATTTAATTGAGATAATTAAATTAGATGAAGTTATATGATAATTGTTGCATGAAATTATAATTAGCGAGTAATTATAATGTGACAATTTTTATGTGATTAATTGATGTTAACTTTTAATTAAATAAATTTTTATAATATGATTTAATTAATTAAAGTATAACATTAAGAATATTTGGTAAAAGATTTATTAAAAGAATAAAAAGGGTTTTTAAATTAGTTTTACCCAAACAAAGCCCTTAAAACTGTTTTTAAAAGGTTTTACCAAACAAGGCCTTAACTACAAAAAAAATCTATTTTTAAAAATAATATTGTTTTGCCAAACAAGCCTTAGGGCTTTTAAAATTCAAATTATAACTTCTTTATATTAATTGCAATTATGGTATTAAATTGGGTGGTTAAATATTGGGAGTTATATATTATATAATTATACATATAATATATATCATATTAGTTATATGTATATTGTAATATACGTTAGTTTAGAAAACAAAAGAGTTAGATGTTAGTCAGTTAGAACAAAAGAAGAACAAAAATACAAAAAAAAAAAGAAAAGAAAAGTTAGAGAGAAAAGAAGAGAGAAGAAGAAGAGGGAAAGAGGAAGGCTTGGAGAGAAAGTCCTTGTTAAAACCTCACCATCATCATCTTCATCTTGTTCTCCTAAACAACAAGGTTATAATCTCAATTCCTTGCTTTTAATTATGTTTTTATGTTCTTCATGAGTATTAGTTCTCTGTGTATATGAATTAACAAGAAATTTATATAAACATGATGTATATGTATGAATTATATCAATATATGCTTATAATTGATTTATATGCTTCATTAGGATGTTTAATCAATGTGTATATGATTAATATGAGGGATTCATGTTCATCAAGAAGTTAAAGAGAAAATATTTTAAAAATATGTATAGTTTTCTTTTAAAATCAAAAGTTTATGTTTGATTATTCATTTTTGTTTATATTAATTGTAGATGATGATAGCATGTTTAAAAAATTATTTACTGTGCTTGAAATTGTGTGAATTGATTTAAAATCAAAAGTCCAGTGTTCAATTTCATCAAGAACACTTAACAATGGCTTTTCTTCAAAAATCATGAAATTGAGTTTTTGATTATGTGTTTTAATGATTCAATGTGTTAAAACATGTTAGAAACTTTAATATTATGTTTCTGTAAAGTTTTATGTGTAATTGGTTGGCTAAATTCGGAACTCAATGTGGAAAAATAAGTCAAATTGACTTTTTCTCTGCACAGTTCGCGAACCAAAATTGAGCCGCTGCAGGGGGCCCGCCCCGGCAGGCTTTTCAAAGTTAAAACCCCCGCCCCGGCTGGGGGTATACAGAAAAGAAAAAAATATTTATTTTGTATATTTTGCTTGTATCATGAAAGTTAACTTAATGTGGTAAATTATATGAATTGAAGCATACATTAAAATGCTAAAATAATAGTAATGAATTATATTAATAAAATATAATTTATAATTATAATTATAGTAAATGTTTAATTTAAATTATAATTTATTAAATTATAATGAATATAGTTTGATTAATTATAATCAAAGTAAATGTTTAACTTGAAGTATAATTTGTGTAATTATAACTTAATATGTGATTATAATTTGAAAAAATTATAATTAAGGTGAATGTGTAATTTAAATTATAATTTATTTAATTATAATTTAATGAGTGTATGAATTGAAATTAATTATTTATAATCTAAGTAATTGTTTAATTTAAATTATAATATGTTTAAATTATAAGTTAATGCATGATGTAGTTCGATTAATTTTAAATTATAATTTGTTTAATTATAATTTGACTAATTATTATTAAGGTAATGATTTAAATTAAATTATAAATTGTGTAATTATAATTTGATTAACATTAGATATAATTATAATTAATTAATTATAATTAAAGTGGACGTTTAAATTATAATTTATTTAATTATAATTTAATATGAGTATGTAATTATTAATTGAATAATTATGTGAAATGTAATATGATTATGTGATATGATTAATTATGTGATAATTAATTATTAACTTATTAGTTAAAGAGGAATGAGTTAACCTAAATTGGTTAACTAACTATGAGGATTAGCTATGTGATAATTAACTTATATTGTTAATTATACATATAAATTTGACAGTGTGTGTCAAATAAATGGGAGAGAACTATGAAGTGTAAATTAGAATTTACTTAAGCGATTGCTAAGCGTTGCTAGGTGACTAATAGTTGATGTGTATGGTAATACGTTATGTAGGATTCATGAAGCATATAATTATAAGCTATTTTCGATAATTGGTAATCTACGAGCCAGGCAAGTCTTTCGGTTCCTATTTTCTACGTGAACTTGATGAACTATTTTAAATTGCATGATATGTTATATATGTTGCAAGCGAGCATGATATGTTATATATGTTGTAATCATAAAATGTTAAAGTCAATTTATGACTACATTGTTTTTGTTAAATAATGTTGATTGAGTAAGAAATTAAATCTTTATATTTGTTATGTGAATTAAAGCATGTATGCTATGTTACTCTAACGATTATGAGATGTATATTGAGCATGTTATTTATGTGCTATGTGATGCATGAAAACTGTTAGATCTTGCTAAGCTGTCTACCTCACTCTTACAAATAATAATTTTTGCAGGTTAAGGATGTAAGTTAATAATACGTGCTAGTTAAATGTTAGAGTTCAATAGTAATTCAAGAAGCTTACTTATGTAAATGAGAAATGTATTTAATGTTTTGATTATAATGTTTTTTTTAAGTTGTAAAGTTGAGTTATCTGATGTATATGGATAATAATTGTAATGTAAGACTTTATATAGTAACTTAGAGGAAGTGCTTCATGTAATAGAATTGAATCAAAGACATGTAAGGTAAAGGTTGCGATTCAGGGCAATAAAGAAAGAATTATATAAGAGTTTTAAATATTCTGCATTTTTAGTGATTTTAATATCGAATCTTGATGTAAAGTTAGAATAAAGTTGTATTGTTAATGATCGAGAATGAGAATTATATTGTAAGAATTTTGGGGTCGTTACACCGATGGCCAGAGTGAGAGAACGATTCAGACGCTAGTGGACATGCTGATAGCTTGCGTGATGGACTTCAAAGGAAGCTGGGATGATCATCTACCGTTGGTAGAGTTCGCCTACAACAATAGTTACCACACGAGTATTGGCATGTCTCCTTTCGAAGCGTTATACGGCAGGAAATGCAGAACTCCATTGTGCTGGGACGAGGTCTGTGAACGTCAACTGTTGAGACCAGAATTGGTACAACAAACCGCTAAAATTATGAAGCTGACCAGAACCAGATTGGTTGCTGCTCAAGACAAACAAAAGAAGTATGCCGATCAACATCGACAGAATCGACAATTTTTACCAAGAAGCTTCGTTTTCCTGAAGGTATCTCCCTGGAAGGGGAAGATTCGATTTGGCAAGAAGAGGAAGCTGAGTCCCCGATTTATTGGATCTTTTGAAATACTGCGAAAGATTGGCAAAGTAGCTTACGAGGTGGCGTTACCTCCGGAGCTAGACAACATACACAATATTTTTCTTATTTTCGTGTTGCGACCGTACAAACACGACTACAAACATGTAATAGAATACGAGCCTTTACAGTTTGATAAAGACTTAACTTATGAAGAAGTGCATGTTCAAATAGTTGATAGAAAGGAACAAGTACTTAGAAATAAAGTGATACCTTCTGTTAAGGTAATATGGAGGAACCATAGTGCTGAAGAAGCTACGTGGGAACTCGAGGATGTTCTGAAGAAAACTTATCCCCATCTATTTGTGTAATTTCTTGTATACTGATTCTGGGGACAGAATCTTTTTAAGGGGGGAAGAATGTAACAGATTGAGATTTTTTATGTGTGATTCTAGGGACAGAATCCTTTTACGGAGGGAAGATTGTAACGAATGAGAATTTTATATTAATTTATAAATATTTATTGAATTAAATAAATTTTTTAATTTATTTATTTATTGAGATAAATAAATAATATGATTGTTGTGGAGTAATTTAATTAAGTGTAATATATTAATTAAATGAATATTTAATATTTTATTTAATTAATGTGTAATGATTTTAGGGTATAATTCTAATTTGATTGAAATAATTAAATTAGATGAAGTCTATGTAATAATTGTTACATGAAATTATAATTAGCGAGTAATTATAATTGTTATGTGGCAATTTTTATGCGGTTAATTAATTTTAGCTTTTAATCAATTAAATTAGAATGTTAAGATTTAATTAATTAAAGTGTAACATTAAAAATATGTTCTAAAGGATTTATTAAAAGAATAAAACTGTTTTTAAATTCGTTTTTGCCAAACTAGGCCCTTGCACCTGTTTTAATCTCGTTTTGCCAAACAGGGCCTTAGTTACTAAAACCTATTTTTAAAATAAAGCTGTTTTGGCCAAACAAGCCATAGGGATTTTTAAATTTCAAATGTTGTAACCTATGGATTAAGTGCAATTATTATAATTATTATAGGGTCATTATATATTATAAGTTATATATTATATATATTTATGTCATATACGTATAATATATGTAAGTTATATTATATGTATATATGTTAGTTAAAAGAACAAAACAAGTTAGTCAGTGTTATAGAAAACAAAGAAAATACAGAGAAAGTTAGAAAGAAAAGAGAGAAGAAGAAGAAGGAAGAGGAGTCCTTGCTAAAGCTAACAAACATCATCATCTTTTTCCTCACAATCAAAGGGTATAATCTCTAAGTTTCAATTTCTTTATATTGTGTTTATGTCTTTCATGTTTTTCAAAAAAAACTTCTCTGTAATATATTTTTTCCATGAAAATTACTTGGTTATGATGTATATATGTGATGTATATGCATATATATCCTTATATATGATTCATATAGTTGTCTAAGCGTTTGAATTCATGTAAATAAGATGAACATGATGAAATCATGTTCATAATAATTTACAGTGAACTTATTTTGAAAATAGTCTTTTAAATTATCAAAATTGGTGGTTGATTATGCTTTATTATGAAAATTGATCATGTAGTATGATAGTATGTTGAAAAATAAAGTTAATACAATTTGAATTACGTGATTTGGTTTAAAAACAAACTCACAGTATCAATTTTCGTCAAGAACGCTTAACAATGGTGTTTTCTTCAAAATCATTAAAATTTATGTTTTGATTATGTGTTGTAGAGTTTATGTATGTTAAAATCATGTTAGGAGTCTAAGATTTTGTTTTCATAAAGTTTCATGTGCATTATGTTGATAAAAATCGGACATTGGTGCGAAGAAATAAGCCAAATTGGCTTATTTCTCTGCACGATCGCCAGCTGGGGGAACCCATCAGCAGGGAGCCCCGCCCCAGTGGGGATTATGCCTAGGGAACACCACCCCAGTGGGGTAGTGGCTGTCCGGGAAAATTTTTTATGCTTCATGTAGTTTTTGTGTAGTGTTTGTTTAGCTAACTTAAAGTGATGACATGTTAAGTGTATTGGACAATGACATAACATATTTTTAATATGTTTAAGATAATTTGAAGTCTAATATTGATATATTATATGTGTACATTGAAATTGTTATCATAGAGTACGATATAATAGTTTAAAGTGTTATACGTGTATGAGGTGCATGATTGTGAGTTTAGACTCACGTATGTGTATAATTAGCGACTTAAGCTGTAAACCATGTTGCTGAGTTGAAATTGAGTAAGTAGTTCAACGGTTAAACGTCATAATTAGGAACTAATTGATATTATGAACGTAATGTACTATGTAGGGTAATTGTGGAAGTGATTATATATTGTAAAGTGTAGCTTACGCTTGAGGCAAGCTTCCTATCCCTAAAAACTTTTTATTTATATTGTGCAAAGTTTTCTAAACCGTACTCTTTATATTATGCAAGTTTGTTTCCGATTCTTAACTTGTTAATTCTTGTACAAGTTATGTTGTATTCTAATATTCATAATGAACAAGTATTGAAGTTATTATTGAAGTAATGCGATCTTGACTTATTTGTTCAAGCAAGATCTACTTAATCTTTCAAATGCTTTAAGTTATTTCTAAAGCATGCCTAGTTATTATGAAGTCTATTGTTATGACTTATATTTGGTTCATAATTCTTATATTATCGAACTGTTAAGTTATTATGAGTCGATTCAACTACTCCTTAGTTGATGATAGTTGAAAACTCCAAATTTTCTTTTAGCTATCCAAACCAAACTTTCTTTGGTGCGGACTTGTATCAAATACTGAGATGAACAAACTTATTTATTAGGGGAGGTTACTATGTGAAAGCGTTAAATGTTTGTGCGCAATACATGGTACGAAGGGTTGATCCCCTTAAGTACGAGTTGAGAGTCCATAGTCTAAATGACTGTTAAAGGTTTTAAACGAAAATATTTATAACCCAGGACATAGTTCAAGGTCTTATGATCCTCAGATGATTTCAATATTCAAAATTCTAAATGTGATGAAAGGATTTTTATTCAATCTTTTATTATTGATGAAAGAAACGTTATTCAAATCTATTGAAGCTATTCAGTTTATGTCATATTATTGTTGTATTCCAAGTGAGCTTTTGTTTGCTCACTCTTGCATATTTAATAATCCCTTGCAGCTAAAGTCGAGAACGTTGACGCTCCGTCAACGAGTAAAGGAAAAGGCAAGATGAACAAGTGAAGGCTTGTTGTCTTTAATTTTGATTGTAATAAGACTTCGTTTATGATATTTTATTTCCACACTTATTTGTTATGTTAAGCTTAGCAAACCTGGGATATTTTTGGATTAAGGTTGTAATTCTTTTTATTAGGAAGATTTTAGTTAATGATGCGGTTGTAATTTATTTTGTATTCCTTATTATTGGGTAGATGTATGTTTTATTTAGATAATGAGCATCAAATCACGTGGAAACAAAGTACCCGGATTTGGGGGTGTCACATAATCTTCGTTATTCCAGTCATAACTATTTTCTTATTAAGGTAAAGGATATTATTTTTCTCGTAAAGGATGTTATTTTCTTTCAATATTCGTAAAAGATATTATTTTCTTTCATATTCCATATTATGAAAGTGATAATATTTCATTTCATATTCCCAAATTTAAATCTACTACGGTACGTATTACTTCTATAATTTCTAAAATGATCAAAAATTCTTTGAGTTTTGCGCTTCATCTAATATCATTTCGCCAGAATATTGGTCTGAACTTTATTATAAAAATTTTACATTTTCATGTCGGGGTACTATTCATACATATGGTACTATTCATACGTACGATACTATTCATAGGGTACTATTCACGAGAATTTTTTTCTGTCCAAATTATTTTTTATATATGAATATCATTCTTGAATTTTGCTCCACAATTGATTATTATGTTGACAATTTGAACATTCTTAAAATTGGATCCATGTTTTGATCTTCATTGCGGAACTCTTGATAAATTGAATTATAAATCTCTAATATTTGTCATTGATCTCACTTGATTCGTTTCTTATATCATTGTCATAATCTTCAGACTTAAATTGTGGTGAAAGTTATCTTTGGCCTGTAGTGCAAAGATGAATTGTTGATTTATATATTTGGCCCGTAGTGCAAAAATGACCTATTGATTGATATCTTTGGCCTGTAGTGCAAAGATGAACTGTTAATTAAAATCTTTGGCCCGTAGTGCAAAGATGAACAGTTGATTGATATCTTTGGCTCGTAGTGCAAAGATGAACTGTTGATTTATATCTTTAGCCCGTAGTGCAAAAATGATCGGTTAATTGATATCTTTGGCCCGTAGTGCAAAGATGAACTGTCGATTTATATCTTTGGCCCGTAGTGTAAAGATGGACGAGTGCATGGCATGATCATGACCACTGATGATACAAATGAATATCTTTGGCATGTAATGCAAAGATAGATAGTTAATTGGTATGATCATGACCATAGTTGTTACGTTTGAATATTTTTGGTGTAGGGTGTAAAGACGATACGATTATTAAGTGTCTTTAGCCTTTGTGGCAAGGACATTGAGTGAAAGTTCTATTACGCCTTTATGGCAAGGAGAAACTGTTGATTTACATGATTATGAACATGAATTGTGAATTAATATAACCATAATCTTTGGTGTTACAGGTAAAAACAGGTAATAAAAATTATCTTCGTCCTGGGTGCGAAGAGGAATTTATCCACATAATTATGATCATGAACTATTTACATGATTGTGGACAGGAACTGTTGATTGATGTTACAAGGATAAAATATTGTTGGTAGACTTTTCACATGGAGAAGATAATAGACATTATGGTCTATTTGACTCTTCTAATGGATTGTTCATTCCGCTGCAACTATGGTTGAAAACTTTTATCATCTACCATATGTTCTAAATATCTGATTTATTACTGATAAAGGCTATTGATAATTTAATTATCTTTAGTCATGATATTCTTTACTGGACTATTTGTGCTCATCCTTTTGCCTCACAATTCCTTTCAAGCAATAAGAGTGTAGCTGGGTCGAGCGGTGATAATAGGGGAATAGAACGATAGTCTATAACTATTGAAGTTTCCCATAAAATAATATGGAAATAATTGTATTAAGAACTTTAAATGTGTGTGCCGTATTTTATACGTCATTTAACAGTTGATTTTGGTGAACCAAATAGGGTGAGGTGAACCCGACTTTGGAAGGGTGCCAACTTTATGCGGTTAATTAATCTAAAAGGAGAGTTAAGAGATTTGAATGAAGTTTTGCACACCAAGTGTTCGAAAAAATGCTTATGTAGGGAAATTGTAATCTTAGGCATCTTTGTTCATTATTTACTTTGTTAATTATAATTTCTTTAGTTTTACTTCCTTAAATCGTTTGTTTAAATAAGATTGAGATGATATAAAATTGATACTTAGTACATATTAGTGATAATTCCTCGTGGGATCGACAACTCTCTTATCATTATATTATTTGTTGATCGTGTATGCTTGCACGTATTTATTGATTGCGAAAGCAATCAACATCTATATAAGGAGAGGCCTTATGATATATTGGGGTTCCTAACTGTCATTGTTATTCTATAATTCTTTACAACCTAAGGAGTTAGGAGAGAGAGAATTAGAGCTAGTCACCCAAAGTTTTGGAGAAAACCTAAATTCATTTCTTCAATCAATAATCTTTTGGTGGATCACCTTTAGAGTGCTACACACATTGAGTACCTGATGTTTGATTCGTGGATTTGAAGAAGCGTGGATGATCAAAGGATTGATATCATAGTTGTTAAGACGTCGCCTAGGAGTCCAGTCGGTCCGAGGAAGGCAAGGCGGCAGAGCGACTTAGCGGAGGTTTGCAAGTCGGACGCCTAGAAAATCAAGTTGTCACCATGGACGCTTCGTTGACGACTTAGAAGAGCTGAGCTAGCGACTTGAATTTGTTGTGGGTATTGATCGACCCAAACGCCAACTGGGTTATAAAAACGTCGTCATTCTGGGATTTGCAATTGGCCCTAATCGCAACAGTAGAAGAGTAGAAGGGGGAGAGCGAGAAAGAGAGAGAGACTGGCGAGTGGCTGATAGCTCCGACCGATGAGGCGACGACTACCCACAGTTCTGATCTCTTCTTTCTTCTTCTCTTTCTTCTCCTCTGGTCCCGAGTCTCGACGTTGCTTTTTTTTTCATTCTCATATGGTTGGTTGTCGCTTATCTGCTTCTCACTTCTCTGCTTTCATTTTTTTCCACATGATTTGCTTTCCATTTTACAGTTTACCCACAACTATGATTATATAATACGTTACAGTTTACAGACTTAGATAATGGGTTGGATAGCTGGTCATTTAATACATCAACACATGTCCCACTATGGTGATGAGTGGAAGGATAATCTCAGACTTAGGATAATGGGTTGGATAGATGGTCATTTAGTACATCAACACCTGTCTCACTATGGTGATGAGTGGAAGGATAAAAATAATGTTATTTATTCATCTACACGTGCATATCTAAACTTGTTTTGGTACTATCACTATTAGTTACACGACATGCAGTTAATATTAAATACTTTGTATATTATAATATTTATTTGTTACTTATACTATAATATATTATATTTAGTATTCATAAAAATTAAATATTATTTAAGATAGTTAATAATAATTTAACTTTTAGTTTTGATATTTCTATTAAATTATTATATTTATTATTCATAAAAAATAAATATTATTTTAAGATTATCAATAAAAAAAATATTATTGTTAATAAATATGTTTTTGAGTTTAAATGTATATAAACTTTCATTGTTCAATGTACTTTAAAAAAAAATAATGTATAAATTGTACACTATTAACGACCTGTCGTCATACGGACGCCATGGTGGGCACCTTATCGCGTAGGCATCCTAGAGGTCAGCTACCGTCGTGCCTCGCCCAGGCGTCGTGACAACTATGATTGAGACTTGAAGTTCAAATCAAGGAGTTGTATTATCTTCCTAAGTTATATCTTTTTTCCTTCCTCAATAATATCGCATAAAGGTAATTCCTGCAATTGTAGAAATTTTTTAAAAATAATTTATGTCATGCTTCCGCTTTTACATAATGAGATTGTATGTAGGTTCTCATTTCTACAAACTAACAAGAGGACCTAGGCGGGAATTTTTAGAGCATTGTCTGATAAGAGTTAAAACGATACATTAAAGCCTTTTAATTCATCTAAACATATGTTCACTCGTTCGTAAGCTATAAAATGCTTTCTAGGGTTTCTTATGTTCCTCTAAAGACCGATGCAAAGCAGAAGTATAAAAAGTCCAATACCATTAGCTTTCTAACGTTGATTAGACAGATACTGCTAAATATACTATTAATCAGTAAAGACAAATTTAATAAACTTGTCCCAGCCAAGATGCTTGATTTAAGGGGAATAAATCACCCAAAGCACACCAAGTGCATATGAAAATTATAGTAATCTAAGTTTCCCTTCTCAATTGATTCTTCAAATATTATATATTGTTAGAACAAATTATGGCAAACACAAAAATCAAGGAAGGAAATTAAAGACAAGGGCACAAGATTTACATAGAACCCAAATCAAGAAAAGCCACAAACAAGAGGCAGAAGAAGTCACTATATTAAAGTGTAAAAAATATAATTTGTGAATCTCATTCTAAAGGTGGCTACAACTGAGAAAAGAAAAGAATACCAGAACCCTAGCTACGATAACATATATAGCACCAAGCTAAAAACATAATGGGTCCAAATAACATAACAGGTCCATAGCAGAGCTTTCACCCCCGCACATCGTCCTCAATCATCCATTACCACCACTAAACCTTTTCTCTTTTTTTCCTTCGAGTCGCCACAAAATATAATTCATGTTAGGTAAAATGACAAGTCCCAAACAAGAATTCAAAACACACATAACTTCTGTATATATATAGTTATAATAAGGGAAGATACCCTAAACCTAGACATACTTAATTATCAAGCAAAAAGCATTACTTAATTTTCAAGATAACATGAAGGAGACATTCAAATATATTACTTATATACTAAATGCCTAATAAGATCTTCCTAATACTCCTAACAAATCAAATATGAAGATACTCTTAATTTTTTACTTTCCTAAATAAAACTAATAAAATCTTACAATTATGTAAAAATAAAATTTGTTGGGAATTCCATATTCAGATTTGATATTGAAAGTAAATATAAATGCGTAAGTGTACAGTCCTTAAGAGAATCATTGTACAAGGACTTAGATGATAGATCAAACATGTTAGGTTGATCTGAGCCTTAATGTTTATCATTTATGTAAATGAATGTATAGAAGAAAAGATCAAAGTTTTTAGGTTGATCTATTTGAGCTGTAAAAGTTAAAGTCTTGACAGAATCGTAGTCTGTTAAAGACAACATTCGGAAGACAGGGCAGAATCGTGGAGCTTAAGCAAAGATATAGGAATCGTAGTCTGCCAAGAGATTCAAGCCTACAAAAGTTAAGGCAGAAAATGTGGAGCTTAAGTGAAGATATACAAACTAGAAGTCTGCCGAAGAATCAAGTCTGCAGAGGCCAAGGCAAGAATCGTCGAGCTCAAATGAAAGCATCAAAGAATCGTAGTTTGCCTTAGAAGCCACAATGAGAGTCATAAAGTTGAAAAGCATCTGCCGAGCCAAGTTGGGAATCGCAGAGTGCTATCAGAAGTGTGAAGTCTACAAGACAAGCAAGGAAGGAATCGTAGTCTACCAAGAGCTTAAGAGAAATCATAGTGTGCTCTACGAAGAAGTCTGAATCACACTGTGCAAAGTCAACACACAACGATTATGTCACAATAACCATAATCGTAGTGTTCCTCCAGTCAACATCAAAGATTGAAGATCTGATGAAGGGAGGAAGAGCAACAAATGAAGAAAGGCTTATAGCCGTTGACAAAGTGATAGTCTCAATACTTCTATATTCATCCTTAGTCCAAATCAAAGAAGCGTATTGAAGAAGCTAAGAATAGGACTAAAGCAGCCTGCAGAAAACACCTTTTCAGGTGTTAGGTGAAAGAATATAGTCTGCTGTGTCAGTGGGCCAGGCGGCAGAGCAGCAGAAAAGCGGGACGTTAACATCACTGCACAGAAAACATCTGAAGCATTAAATGAAGCAACGGGAGCGTTCCAAACGGCTATTTTTGAATGGCTCTTTTATAAGAAAATCAGACAAGGATTCAGACTAAGTAAGCAAGACACATAAAGAAATAATACATTGAAAAAGCTCAAGAACACTCAACGAGCAACACTACGATACTGAAGAAAGCTTGCTTCGCTACTCAGTCCTTTGAAAGACAGAAGCTGAACTGCAACTGAGTAGCACACCTCAAACTATCAACTGCCTATCCAAGTGAGGTACCAAGTTAGAGGACTTGAAAAAGTTTAGAAGTGAACTAAGTGAAGATCCAAGTTAAAGGTCTTGAAGAGTTCAGAAGTGAACTAAGAGCAGATCCAAGTCAAAGGACTTGAAGAGTTCAAAAGTGAACTAAGTGAAGTTCCAGGGCTGCTGGCCTTGAAGGGATATAAGTGATCCAGTTGTAAGAAGACATCCTTAGTGGATTTCTTACTCGTGGAGTAGAAGAGTGGATTAGGAGTCGCGTTGGCTCTGAACCACTTAAAATCCTGTGTCTCATTGTCTTTCATTAACTGCTATAACTGCTATATCTGTTATAACTGCTATAACTATTTATCTCGCCTTAACTGCATTATCTTGAAGGAGAACAAAACATATATTCCGCTGCAGTCAGTATCACCAATACTGACTAAGTATTTTAAACAAAGAAATTTTAGAATATCTATTCAACCCCCCCCCCCCCCCCTTCTAGATAACTAACGTGCTTTTGGGAACTAACAATTGGTATTAGAGCAAGTTCTCATATCTAAGCATACAAGCTTGAGAATATCCTATGGCACAACTGATAAGCGAAACCAAGATAGGTGGAGGAAGCAAACCACCCATGTGCAACAAAGATAAATTTGCAAACTAGAAAGTTCGAATGCAGGCGTACATGGATTCAATAGATGATGTTCTATTTGAAACTGTTCTGAATGGGCCCTATATTCCAAGAAGGCTTGCACCAACTCCAGAAAATCCAGACAACATGGTGGTCAAGGTCAATTCTGAATGGACTAAAAATGAGAAAAAAGATGTTCAGCTTGACAAGAAGGCTAAGAACATCTTGTTCCAGTTCTTAGAAGACAGTCTGTTCGAGAACGTGGTTAACTGCAAAACTGCAAAAGAAGTCTGGGAAGCATTACTCATCATGCATAAAGGAACTGAAGAAGTCAGAGAAAACAAGCAATCTCTACTAACTCAACAATATGAGATGTTTGCTCATGTCTCAGGAGAGAATGTCACTTCCACTTATGAAAGATTCACTACACTGCTCAACTCTCTCAGCGCCTATGGAAAGACCTATCCAAACAAAGATCTAGTCATCAAGTTCATGAGGTCTTTGCCAAGCAGATGGGATGCTAAGACCACTGCAATCAGAGAGTCAAAGAATCTGCATGAAATGACAGTTCAACAGCTCTACGGAAACCTTCTCATATACGAGCTTGAACTGACTCCACGAGCAGAAACTCTATCAAAAGGAAGAAGGAAGGACAAAGGAGTTGCTCTCAAAGCAAAAGAAGAGATCTCCAAGGCACAGGTGGAAGATGAGTCTGACTCTGATGAAGAGGATGACATTGATGATAATGAAGCTGCAATGCTGGCCAGAAGATTCAAAAGACTTATGCTCAAAGGCAGAAGCAGCAAACCTAAAAAGTTCAACACCAGCAGCAGTCAGGAGCAGATCAATGACCTATGCTATAACTGCAAAAAGCCTGGGCATTTCATTGCCAACTGCAACAAGCCTATCAGGGAAGAGCTAAAGAGAAAGTCAAATCAAAAGAAGGAGCTCAAAGGCTACAAAAAGAATAAGAAGAAAGACAAAGGGCTTGTAGCTAGAAGTTCATGGAGTGATTCAGACAATGACACTACCACTGAGTCTGAAGATGATGAAGCACCTCAGAAAGCCAACCTATGTCTGATGGCCAAAAATGCACTAAGCAGGAAAGATGTTGAAGCAGTCATAGACAATGTATTTGACTTTAACTCTCTTGATATAGACATTGATGATTTAAGAACTGGCATTCGTGATATGTCAACTGATCTATATCAACATATGAAGTGGCTAAAAGTTCTATCTAAAGATTATACTGATCTTCAAAAGGAGAAAGAAAAGGTTCAGAAAGAGCTGGAAGTAGCTCTACTAAATTCTAACTCTCTCTCTCTAAACTTGAAGATGAGAATAAAATCTTAAGAGAGATAAATGAACTGACCATACAGAGAGAGTCAGATCTAACCTCTAAGATTGAGGAGCTAGAAAAGACTATCTCTACATGGAATAGATCTTCTTCATCCATGGACTCCCTGATATCCAATCAGAGAAGTGTCTCTGATAGAACAGGCTTAGGGTTTGGGGAATCAACCTCAGAACCCTATGTGGAAAAGACTAAAGAGATTAATGTAAGTAATACTTCTAACATAAATAGAAGTATTACATTCGTTAAGTCCACACAAAAGGATGAACCAGTGCAACCTTGCTCTTCTGAACAAAGACGTGTTCCTAAACACTACGGATCTCATGCTGGCTTAGGGTTCAGAAAAGTGAAGAGTAATTCAGTCACCACTGTCCGACCTCGACGAATCGTAGAGTCAAGTAAAACTGACTCCACCAATTAACTTGGAAGGAAGCGTGGTGTTGAGACTCACTCAGCACAGAACAAGAACTCCAGGGCTGCATGGAAAAGGAAGATGCAATTTAAGGGTAAAGTTAACAAATATCCACACAAATCTAATTGGAGAAAGCATCCACACACACACATAAATATAAATTATGTTGGATGTTTTGCATGTGGAAGATTTGGTCATAAAATTGCATCATGCTTTCATAATACTGTGCATGGAAGACCCAAAGTCAAGCAGATTTGGGTTCCTAAGGGTACTAACATTGCAGGACCCATGCTAGTCTGGGTACCAAAATAAAAGCTGAATATGTTTACAGGAAATAAGCACCACGACTACCACATGGTATCTGGATAGTGGTTGCTCAAGGCATATGACCGGAAATAAAGCCCTCCTGTCAAATTACACAGAGAAGGAGGGACCAATAGTTATCTTTGGAGATAACATCTCTGGCAAGACAAGAGGCTATGGTTCAGTTGGAAATGGTGCAGTGTCCTTCAGCAAAGTAGCTTATGTTGATGGTCTAAAGCACAATCTTCTTAGCATCAGTCAACTCTGCTATAAAGGCCATCTAGTTACCTTCCTCAACAATCAATGTCAAGTCAGAGATCTAGAGACATCCTCTATCAAGCTGACAGGAACAAGAGAAGGAAATGTATACATTGTCAATCTTGCTCAGCTCAGTTCTGATGAGACAGTATGCTTTCTTGCTAAAGCCACTGAAGAAATAAGTTTGCTTTGGCATAGAAGATTATCTCATCTCAACTTCAAGAGTATGTCTAAACTGGCCTCCAAAGATCTGGTAGCAGGATTACCCAAGTTCAACTTCATCAAAGAAAGACCATGCAATCCATGTCAGCTTGGAAAGCAAATAAGGAGCTCATTCAAAGGCAAAGCAGTCAACTCAATTGACAGGCCCCTACAGTTACTTCACATTGATCTCTTTGGGCCAATTCCGACTGTGAGCTTAGAAGGGAAGAGATACTCACTGGTCGTGGTGGATGACTACACCAAATACACATGGGTGTTCTTTCTTAACTCAAAAGATGAGACAAGCTCCCAACTGATAAAGACATTCATGCTGGTGATGAATGAAAAAGGAGAAACTATCAAGGCAATAAGGAGTGATCATGGTAGAGAGTTTGACTTCTCAAAAATGGACCAGTTCTGTGTAGACAATGGCATCAGTCACAACTTCTCAGCACCACGAACTCCTCAGCAAAATGGAGTAGCTAAAAGGAAGAACAGAACACTTATAGAAGCCGGAAGAACTCTACTTGCAATAGCTCATCTGCCTGAATACTTTTGGGCAGAAACCATCAACACTGCGTGCTACACACAGAACAGATCTCTTGTACACTCTAAGCTAAAGAAGACTCCCTATGAGCTGTGGAAAGGAAGAAAGCCAAATGTCAGTTACTTCCATATGTTCGGCTGTTCATGCTACATTCTCAATAATGGAAAGCAATATCTGACTAAGTTCCAACCTAAGTCAGATGAAGGAATCTTCCTTGGTTATGCCACAGATAGCAAAGCCTATAGAGTGTTCAACAAGAAGATATTAAGTGTTGAAGTTTCAATCCACATCATCTTCGATGAAACAGACTCGAATAAATCTGCACCACCAGACACTCTTCAGGAACTATTTTTGTAGTGTTGGGCTCGACCACTTCATTCGTAGTGTTAGTATCGTCAATCGTAGTGTCCGAAGAAGAAATCGTAGAGAGAGCTGAACCAAACGACGATTCTGAACAACAAGAACCAGAAGTCAATCTTGAGGAGTTCAGATAAGAAGGCACCAGAACTGATGTTCCAACAAGGAACAGGTGGGCAAGAGATCACACTCAAGATTTAATTATTGGTGATCCAACTGCCAGAATAAGAACAAGATCTGCAACTCAGAATGAATGCTTCTATTTGAGTTTTCTATCTCAAATGGAACCCAAGAAGATTGAAGATGACATGCTAGACGCAAGCTAAATTGAAGCCATGCAAGAGGAACTTAATCAATTTGAAAGAAGCAAAGTCTGGAGATTAGTTCAAAGACCAAAGAGTCACCCAGTCATCGGCACCAAATGGGTCTTCAGAAACAAAATGGATGAAGATAGGGTGATCACTAGAAACAAAGCAAGACTGGTGGCCAAAGGTTATTCTAAAGAAGAAGGCATAGACTACGATGAGACCTTTGCACCAGTGGCCAGACTTGAAGCTATCAGAATGTTCCTTGCATTTGCTGCACATATGAAGTTCAAAGTATTCCAGATGTATGTCAAGAGTGCATTCCTAAATGGTGAACTTCAAGAAGAAGTCTACGTGGAGCAACCCCAAGGTTTTGTCAATCCAACCCTCACTGATTATGTCTATAGATTAGATAAAGCCTTATATAGACTTAAACAAGCACCTAGAGCATGGTATGAAACACTAACAAACTTTCTTATTGAAAAAGGATTCACTAGAGGCAGAGCAGACACTACACTATTCCTTAGGAAACACAAAGATAAAGTCTTACTAGTTCAAATATATGTAGATGATATTATCTTTGGTTCTACTGATGAAAATATGTGCAAGAGATTTGTTAAGCTTATGTAGAGCAAGTTTGAAATGAGCATGATGGGTGAGCTGAACTTCTTCCTTGGACTACAAGTAAAACGAACTGATGAAAGAATTTTCATAAGCCAAGCCAAGTACATTAAAGACTTACTCAAGAAATATGGCATGGAATCAGCTACTCCCATGAAAACACCAATTGCTCCAACAACTAAGCTTGACAAAGATGAGAAAGGTAAAGGTATTGATATTACTCAATACAGAGGTATGATAGGCTCCCTTCTCTACTTAACTGTCAGTAAACCAGATATAATGTTTGCAACATGTATATGTGCTAGAGTTCAAGCTAATCCTTAGGAATCACACTTAACTGCTGTAAAAAGGATTTTCAGGTATCTTAAAGGTACACCCTATTTGGGTCTATGGTATCACAAAGAGTCCACATTTGAACTGACATGATATTCAAATGTTGACTTTGTAGGATGCAAAATAGATAGAAAAAGTACCAGTGGCACTTGTCAACTACTAAGCAATAGACTAGTGTCCTGGTTCAGCAAGAAGCAAAACTCAGTATCAACTTCAACAGCAGAAGCTGAATATATTGCTGCTGGTAGCTGTTGTGCTCAAATCCTATGGATGAAGAATCAGCTAGAAGATTATAGGATTGATTTCAAATCTATACCCATACACTGTGACAACACAAGTGCTATAGCAATAACAAATAATCCTGTCATGCATTCTAGGACCAAGCATATAGAAATAAGATATCATTTTATTAGGGATCATGTTCAAAATGGGACAATATCCTTGCAATACATTCCTACTGAAAATCAACTTGTTGATGTGTTTACAAAACCCTTATATGAATCCAGATTTAATAAACTAATAAGTGAGTTAGGTATGTTAAATTTGCAACCATAAATTCTATACTCTAGATGGTGCTAACCTTGCAGATGTAAAGGCTAAGTCAAAATCGTAGAGATGACTAAGAGGAACCACGATCGTGGAGTGATCCAGTTAAGACATAAAGGCTCACTGTGATAGCAACAACAAGCCAAACAACCCTTTTGATAAGCGTCTCAGGGACAAACCTAATCCTTAGTGTCAAGCTAAGAGGTTGGCCCTTCCTGAGCAACCTTAACCTAGAAGGCTTGTCATTTCAGATGGCATCACAGAAAGTCGTAGAGTCAATAATCAAGAAGCGAGCAAAGGATTGAACTCAACAATCGTGGAGTGGATCTAGACATTTGTAGTCTTCTTAAAAGGGCACACTAGCTCAGGGGGAGCTAAGGGCAGAACAGAGACTTCCACATGGATTAAAATCGTGGAGTTCTGCAAAATCCGACACGTGTCCCACGACGCTGAACATATGGAGGGAAGTGTTTAAAACTATTTTAAACTGTCATATGTTAGTTCATATTTGAATTTCAAAAGACTATCTTTCTCTCTCTCTCTCTCAAATGAAACCCTAAGTTTCAGAAAGCTAAGTCAAGTTCATTCATTTCAGGAAAATCAATCTAAATCAATGGCTACTTCCAGAATTGTCTCGGGTTTTCAGCTATGCTTTGACGAATTTGAAGATACTGGTCCAGAAATGCACAAAGTTCTTTCCCTGCTAAATAAAGCTGGACTCAAGGATGCCCTAAGTCCCGACACAATTATCTTCACAAAGCTGGTGAAAGAGTTCTACACAAATGAAATTGTTGAAGGAAACTCCATCCTCACCAAAGTCAAGGGCGAGCAGATTTGACTCAACTCAGAAAGCATAAACCTTGCCCTAGGATTCATCAATGAAGGTCTTCCATCACTGGACCGAATCGATTTTCATGAAGGCCTAAAGAAGATGAAACATAACAAAACTGAAGGAAAGAGTGGCTACAAGAAGAAAGAGTTTCCCCAAGAATATGAGTTTCTTGATGAAATTGTTGGAAAATGCATATACTGCAAGGGCTCTGGCCATGATACTGTCAATGAAAAACAACTGAAGCTCATGACAGCTATCAGGTATAGAGCTCAACTCAACTATGGAGCTCTACTAATGGAATGGTTTGGAAAATGGATGGAAAGCTCCAAGAAGACCAAGAGTACTGCAAAAATGCCTTATGGGAGATTTATCAGCATGATACTAAAAGCTACACTGGGCGACAAGATTAAAGATGAAGAATGTGTCTCCATTGTCCCCAACCAGAATATAACCCAGCAATTATTTCAAAACTGGAAGAAAAACCCGACAGAAAATGTAAAGATAAATTCTGCAATTCTATCTGCTGTAAGGGAGGAAGCCTGGGAGGTAGAAGAAGAAGGAGTTACTGAAGAAAATGTTGAAGCCTTGATCAGAAGGAGGAAATTAAAGAAGAAGATGAATGAAGATGTATCAATGGCTGAGGAACCCCAAAACCAAACCACTGATGCACTTCAAGCATGCCCTGATGCTGAAATGGAGTTTAATGGCTTAATGACTGAAAGAGCTATTGCTCCTGAGGCAGCTCAAGCATCAGAGGAGACTCTGAAAGAGAAGGAGAAGAAGAAGAAGAGGGAAACAAGTGAGGACATGGCTGAAAGAAGTGCTGAGGCTCAAAAGAAGAAGAAACGCAGCCACAAACCAAGGAAGCCTACACTTACCACGATTGAGGAGTCTTCACCAATCGTAGAATCAATGCGGGCTGCTAGTATGGAAGAAGATGCTGCAACAGCCTCTCAGCCCGAACAGACAAACAGGGCTGAAGCTGAAGAAGGTTCTGAAGATGCAGTCAAGCCCAAGAGGAAAAGGACATTGGTCAAGAAATACATTCTTATCAATGAGGAAGTATTGAGGGAAGAGGACAGAAAAAAAGCTGATGAAAAGGATAAACAGATTACTGAGCCGCAGGAAGAAGACACTCTAGAAGCTCAATATCAAGAGAATGCTACAGCTGAGGGGGAGCCAGAGAATGCAGAAATTGAGGGGGAGCTACCAGTTATCAAAAAAAAACGTAGTCTCCCCAATCCATGAAGAAACTGTAATATCTGCTGATGCTGTAATGAAGGATGTTGAAAGTGATGTGGTGAAGAATCTAGATGAAGTAATGCTAAATCAGTTTCCAGTCACAGAGTCCCAAAACTCTGTGACTGATGAACCAAATAACCAACTCATCTTCGTCGAGCGACCCGTTAACAATCCAGTAATGATTGAGCACATCACCCGAGTTGTCAAAGAAATGCTTGCAAACTCAATCAGTGAAACACCAACCCTAGATAACACACTACGATTCGGGCATGCTGATCGATTTGAAGAAGAAATCGTAGAGTGTCCAGAACAGCTCAAAGAGACACAAACACATACATCTGAGCCAAACACTACGCCTATCCAGCAAACTCCTAACCCTCTAACCCAAGCAAACATTCCATCATCCTCCAACAATGAATACTTTGACATGACTCTTGCTCTCGCAAGTTTGTCAAGGAGAGATGAACACACTACAGCTACTCCTCCTTCTCCAGAAACACAACAAATTCTAGATCAATTGGCTCTCATGCCAACCAAGGAGGAGCTGTCTGCAACATTGAATTAAATAGGGTTAGAGTCTGAAAAGATCCTTGAAGAACACTCCCTTGCACTTCACTACAGATTCGACAACATCCTCGACTCGGTCCAAACTCTGTCAGGACAATTGGGAACTGAACTATCCAAATCATTGAGGGAGATTTTCAGAGAAATGGCTGCAAGTCTCAAGGCAAGGGATGCTATTCATTTTGCCGAAGCAAAGAAGCAGAAAGAAGCCATGTTACTGATGCAGAAGAATCAGCAAACTCAAAATAAGCTGATGGCAGAACAGATTTCAGAACTGCGTATCGCTTTGAACCAATTCCAAGAATGCAGTGCTGCTCAAATCTCCCAGGACAACGATGCCGTGAAAATGCTTCAGCAACAAAGAAGGGTCACTGAGGCTTTAGTTGCTGAACAAACCAGTGACATCTCTCAACAAAGAATTCAAATGCATGCCCTGGTAGACGGAGTCAGGCGGCTCTCAGACGATATTCGAACCCTTGATGATGACATAAAGGGGGAGAAGATTGGGCAAGGAGATAAAGGTAGAGGTGGAAGACCGAGGCAGACGCACATTCAACCACCACCTCTGCAGCAGAAAAAGCAAAGGCAAACTCATACTGGTCAATCGTCGGGTGGCAACTCCAGGAGTCCAAATGTTCAAACTCCACGATCTGATCAGTATCTGCAGCAGCCTCCAGTGGGAATACCTCTTCAAAGACATCAAGGTCAAGCTTATGGCTCACAAGGCATGACTTCTGCACAATCTAGATATGAGCTAGAAGATATTGAATGGAGAGATGAGCAAACCAGAAGGATGAGAGCTGCTGAGTCTTCGAGGAGCAAGAGACAAAGAAAATAGAGATAAGCCTAAACTCAATTCTGTATTGATGTTTTTATGCTTGAATGTAATATCTCTTCAAACATCAATAAATTCATGCTTATTTTCTAAAAATTTCAGTTGCTCACTGAAACACTAAGCCATATTTACTTTCTAGCATTATTCATTTAGAGAATGATGCTATGATCTAAATCTCCTTTATTATGTCAACATCAAATAAGGAGAGATTGTTGGGAATTGCATATTCAGATTTGATATTGAAAGTAAATATAAATGCTTAAGTGTACAGTCCTTAAGAGAATCATTGTACAAGGACTTAGATGATAGATCAAACATATTAGGTTGATCTGAGCCTTAATGTTTATCATTTATGTAAATGAATGTATAGAAGAAAAGATCAAAGTTGTTAGGTTGATCTATTTGAGCTGTAAAAGTTAAAGTCTTGACAGAATCGTAGTCTGTCAAAGACAGCATTCGGAAGACAGGGCAAAATCGTGGAGCTTAAGCAAAGATATCAGAATCGTAGTCTACCAAGAGATTCAAGCCTACAGAAGTTAAGGCAGAAAACGTGGAGCTTAAGTGAAGATATACAAACTAGAAGTCTGCCGAAGAATCAAGTCTGCAGAGGCCAAGGCAAGAACCGTCGAGCTCAAGTGAAAGCATCAAAGAATCATAGTTTACCTTAGAAGCCACACTGAGAGTCATAAAGTTGAAAAGCATCTGCCGAGCCATGTTGGGAATCGCAAAGTGCTATCAGAAGTGTGAAGTCTGCAAGACAAGCAAGCAAGGAATCGTAGTCTACCAAGAGCTTAAGAGAAATCATAGTGTGCTCTACAAAGAAGTCTGAATCACGCTGTGCAAAGCCAACACACAACGATTATGTCACAATGACCATAATCGTAGTGTTCCTCCAGTCAACATCAAAGATTGAAGATCTGATGAAGGGAGGAAGAGCAACAAATGAAGAAAAGCTTATAGCCATTGACAAAGTGATAGTCTCAATACTTCCATATTCATCCTTAGTCCTAATCGAAGAAGCGTATTGAAGAAGCTAAGGATAGGACTAAAGCAGCCTGCAAAAAACACCTTTTTAGGTGTTAGGTGAAAGAATATAGTCTGATGTGTCAGTGGGCCAGGCGGCAGAGCAGCAGAAAAGCAAGACGTCAACATCACTGCACAAAAAACGTCTGAAGCATTAAATGAAGCAACAGAAGCATTCAAAACGGCTATTTTTGAATGGCTCTTTTATAAGAAAATCAGATAAGGATTCAGACTAAGTAAGCAAGACGCATAAAGAAAGAATACATTGAAAAAGCTCAAGAACACTCAACGAGCAACACTACGATACTGAAAAAAGCTTGATTTGCTACTCAGTCCTTTGAAAGACAGAAGCTGAACTACAACTGAGTAGCACACCTCAAACTATCAACTGCCTATCCAAGTGAGGTACCAAGTCAGAGGACTTGAAGAAGTTCAGAAGTGAACTAAGTGAAGATCCAAGTTAAAGGACTTGAAGAGTTCAGAAGTGAACTAAGAGCAGATCCAAGTCAAAGGACTTGAAGAGTTCAAAAGTGAACTAAATGAGGTTCCAGGGCTGCTGGCCTTGAAGGGATCTAAGTGATCTAGTTGTAAGAAGACATCCTTAGTGGATTTCCTACTCGTGGAGTAGAAGAGTGGATTAGGAGTCGCGTTGGCTCTGAACCACTTAAAACCCTGTGTCTCATTGTCTCTCATTAACTGCTATAACTGTTATATCTGTTATAACTGCTATAACTATTTATCTCGCCTTAACTGCATTATCTTGAAGGGGAACAAAACATATATTCCGCTGCAGTCAGTATCACCAATACTGACTAAGTATTTTAAACAAAGAAATTTTAAAATATCTATTCAACCCCCCCTTCTAGATAACTAACGTGCTTTTGGGAACTAACAAAATTGGTAAATTTCACTTGACCGCACGAGGTTACATATTTTTGAACATCAACACCTGAAGTCAACACATAAACATCTAAAGTTATGAATATAGGTGAAAAAAAACTTTCCTCTTCAACTCTATTAAAATCTATGAACAAAGTTGTTACATCCTTCTTACTTTTTTATTTTTTTCGTCTCCTTCCTTGCTCTTCTTCTTTCAAGTGTTCCAACCCTAACTAGCATTACCACCATCAGTTGTGATCAACTATCTACTACCTCCATGAACCACCAGCCTTGTCACCCATCACCCCACTCTAATCTCCATCTTTGATCCAATCTAAACACCAACATCTCTAATTTAGACACCATCTCCATCCACCATCTATGATTTCCTCCCAGATCTGCTGCAACCCATCATCCAATCAGCCCAAACCCACCATCAAATCATCCCTAACCCACTAGTGGCGGAGCCAGAGATTTTAAGCCGGGGGGTCCGGATTATGCATATAAAATTCAAATGTATATATAAACATACCGAAAAAAACTCAAAATATATTATGTTCAAATTTAATAGAAATAATGACAAATACAACTAAGATTTGTTGACTGTTGAACCGGTAACGGTACTAGAACGGCGGAGTCTCTCTTCGGACGGTAAAGGCGTTAAACCCAACCTGCGAGTTCTCATGTTCAGAAAATATTGGATAATAACTTCATTATCAATGCGCCTAAAAACATCTCTCTCGACATAGCACACCAAACAGTCGGTAAGAAAGTCATCTCCCATCTTGGTGCGCATCACAAGTAATTCAACATTCAACAAAATCATAATCCTAAATCACAAGCAATTCAATATTTCAATTAGTTCCTCAAATTCAATTGAAACAAAAAAAAATCATCTACAAATTGAAACACAAAATTAGCAATTGAAACCCTAAATTCAAATAAGTGAAATACCCAATAGGCTACCACATACCTACTACATACTAATTTTTTCGACGACCTGAGGGTCCCCGAACCCCCCTAGACACCCCCCCCCTCCGCTCCGCCCCTGCAACCCACCATGAGGTCCGCCTCAACCCATTACGGAAAAATAATCAACTTTGATCAGCCGTTGCCAAAAACACCTAACCGTCATCCTCAAATTAGTCGCCACCATTGAGCTTAAAAGTCATCTCCCTAGTTTTTGACTTTCAAAATGCTACCAAAAAAAGAGTAGGAACAATAGTTTGCAAGAGAAATAGAAACAAGAAAAGAAAGGGAAAAGTTTATGACGCCACCATTAACCAGTTGCTGTTTCCATAGCCGCCTACCTTTGCCTCTACTTCAGCTTTCTAATTCCCCTCCTCATTGCTGCTAGTTCACCTCCTCCATCGTTGAACAGTAACAGCGCTGATTGTTGTGTTTGTTTTTGTAAATGAAGAAAGTAACTTTGACTTTCAGTGGCTGCTATTTGCTTCTATAAACAATGGACTAGGTGGTGGTTGTGCAGGAGTGGTTGTTGCTGGGTTAGGTGGTCGCAGGCGGTGGTGCTATTGTGATGGTGGTGGTGCTAAGATGATAAAAGATATAGTTTGCTTAAATAAAGGTGAGGTTATGAAAAAAGTTAAGAGCAAAAGGTATTTAGGGTATTTTTTCAACATTCGACAATGTGATTGTTTCTTCACGACTTCACGTGTTTTTAGCATTTGACATACACAGTCAAATTGGACGGAAAATGTAACACCTTCACTTAATCTTACAAATTTAAGTGTTTGTGTCGATGAAACTATGATAATGTTCAATAGTATGTAAAACTCAAATGGTTAAGTGAAATTTACTTCTACATTTCTTATGTTGCATCACTTTGTCGCCACTTGCTTTTTTTCATGCTTCTTTCTCACATGGATACATAAATAGATAGTGTTGGAGTTGACTTTTGATGTCCACTTTACAATTTGGGACTTAGTATCACTTCGCATTTAATACTATATAGTTAAAAACCTGTATAAATATTACTTGAATAACATTGACTACTAATTAAACGTCTAATTTAGAGTCTTCAAACTATAATTTGAATTTTTAATTTTTTTTAAGTTAATATCTTTATTATCCAATGAACTGAGTTATCTATATATTTAGATATATATAATTATTGAGTTCTGCATTTCTTTTTGCATCTTGCAATACGATTCATAATACAACACGTTATGGGATTTTCAATACACGATATGATTCATAATTTTACAACCAGGATTCATGATTTAACATCCATGATTTGTATAATTTGTCCATTTGCTAATCAAAAACATAAACACTCAAACTCTCAACTCAACCAAGTCTAAATCAAAGTATTTGGGGGAGACTAGATTAATACTTTTCCTCCACTCCACTCTATCAAGAGCCATATACTCGCTTATGTTTTGAACTTTTGTATGTCTATTTATTCATTTGATTGCGCTATATAAAGATATTTAAATAAAACACTACACTCTCTATTTTATAGTTCAGATTTAAAATGTGCGCTCTCTCTTCTGTCAGCATGACGACACATTCCCTCGAAACTCTCATTTGAACATAACTTTATCATACCAATTTGTATACCACCATAAAAAATAGAACCCAAGGTCGGCTCTCGACTCTTTCATCACATCCATCAAATGCTCATGATGCCATGTGAATACACATCCCTTTTGAAGAATTCCCGTAACAAGGACTACGTGGTTCGTGGACATTTGGTAATTTTCATTGGACTTGGTATCAGTTAGTTATGTTCTTCTGGTCTTTTATGATTTCCTATAATTTGTTTTAAGTAATAATATTCCTTTCTTCTGTCAAATTTAACTTTACAGATCTCCAACAAAAGACTGATCAGACAGCTTGAGGCTCCAATACAATGTTTTTATCATTATTAAACTTAACATAAACCACATCCAATTTAAAATCATGTTGGAGTTCACAGATAATGTCCAAAAATAAAACTCCACTTCCGTTAGGAACCATAATTCATAGTTTCGGATAATTTAGTAGAAAATTAGTAGGTTAGGTTCATCAATTGTACAGCTGAAGAATACATCAAGCTATTTTTATTTTGCAGGTAAACTTGAACAAACCAATTCGCAGCATAATAATGAGGCAGTCTGAGATCAATTTATTTATAAACTTCAGTAGAAAAAAAATCAGCTTATTTAGCTTCTGCTAACTGCTTAGAGTCACCAAAACAATTGGACTATTTTATACAACTTCGTTAAGTTTAATTTCATATCAAAGCGCGGATAGAGCTTCACAATAAATGTTACCGTTATTACTTAAGATAACCGTCAATCTTATAACTGTACTATCTTAAGGAAATAGATTGCATTATTTTTTGAGAATTGATATTTCTACAAGGGAAATTGATATTTTCACAAGGCTTTACTCACATGAATGTGAGTCCCGTTTACTATTTATGTAAGGAGAAATTTCCCTTGTGGAAATATCAATTTCCCTCCCTATTTTTTATGATTAGAATGGAGAAGCATATATGCTCTTGAATATCTTACATGACCGACAAAAGGCGAGAGGGTCCAGTTGGATCATAGTTAACAAGTAAGGCAGTTTTCAATGGTTGGCCTAAAAGTTGTTAGCTTCTAAGTTACTTATAGACAAGATAAAGAACAAGTTAACAAAGTAAGAAGAAAATACAAACTTTTGCTTGCTCACCAGAAGAACCTACGCAATTAGGTGCCCACTTGTCCCAAGTTTTACTCACAAAACCCCGGTCCATTTAGGCTTTCACCAACTGCAAGCCCTACATAGGAAACATAGTTAAAACATGACAAACATGCTAAATAAAAATATTCCACTTCCATTTGGACAAATTTGTTCGGAATTGAGAAAGAGGTTTGAACATTAAATTTTCAGACTCCTTTCTTTTCTAAAGTACTGTAATGAAATAAAGGGACGTCACCTTGAAATGGGTTTTGGCCATCACTCTGAGATGGGGTCCGACCGGCCCTTACTCCGAGATGGAGTTCGGGCAGGCCGTTTCCGAAATTCATTTTGGCAGTTACTCCAAAATGGTTTCGGCGAACAGTGGTGGTACCAGGATTTTGATTTGGGAGGGGTGAAAAATTTTAAGAACAAATACTTAAATAAGAAATATAAATAAAATTATATGCATTAGATTTAAATACCAAATTTATATTTAATACATTTTTAAATCACAAAATTTATCTTTAAATTGAATTCCTAATGAAATTATGAGTAATTTATTTTTAAGACAATATCAAAGAGTGATTAGATTTTTTTTATATAAAAAAACTCTATAAGAACCACAATAAAATAATTTTCATTTTTTATATTATTCCTTAAGATAGAGTAAGAATTGTCAAACTTATATCTACAAAAAAAATCATATATTCAACCACAGGCTCACCTTAGAAATTGTACTACAACAAAATAAATAATTGTAAATAACTAATTTATTATGATTTCAAATATATTTTCACAAGAGATACGATAACAAAAATATCAACACAAAAAATTCATAAGCTCAAACAATAATATATTTGTCACATTTCATAATGTTAAAGATAAATTATGTAAAGTTAGCAGTAAATTAGAGTGGTGGAGAGGGTAAGTTAGAGTGGTGGAGAGGAAATTGGTATTAGAAATAAGGCTGAATGGCACTTTTGACTTTCAAGTTGTCATTCACTTTTAAAGTTGTCATTAAAGTTTATTTTTCGTCAATTAGGTCCTTAAAGTGAGATTTTTTATCGATTATGTTCTTTTTACCCGATTTAACTCCAACCCGACCCATTTAGACCAAATTTTGACACAATCCGACCCAGTTTGACCCAACCCCAATTTCACCAATTATTTTTAAAAAAAAAACAAAAAAGTTTTAAAATTATTTTTAAAATAATTATTATTTTAAATATTTTTAAAAATAATTATTATCTACAGGAAAAAATATTAGAAACTTTATTTTTTTCATAAAATGAGTAAAGCTTTATAAAATATAGATTCAAAAAAAATAAATAAGAAAATAAAACTTTATTTTCAAAAAAAAGGTAGATTTTTTTCATTATTTATGTAAAACATTATTTTTAGAAAAAAAAAAGTTTATGTCTTTACCATTATTATATTATTATATGTAATCTTAATATTAGAAATTTTAAAATCAAAAACTAAAAATAGAAATTAAAATACAAAAAACAATAAATGATAAATAAAAAAAGTTGACTCAATTTTTTTAAAAAAATTTAAAAGTTTAAAAAAATATTTATTATTTTCTGGAAACAAATTAGAAAAAATTTCAATATTAGAAAATTTATTATTTTCAATATTAGAAAAAATTAGAAAATTATTATTTTTAATATTTTCAGGTAAAAAAAAATTCTAATATTCTTTCCTGAAAATAATACTCCCTCCGTTCAAAAATAAACGTCCTAATTAGTTTCGACAGGCTGATTAATAAAATTTTCTTTTACCTAAATTACCCTTTTTGATTACTTATTAATTGAAGTATTTTTCACTTTTCTATGACCTCAATAATTACTTTTTCACTTTTCTATGACCTCAATAATTATTTTTTTACTTTTCTATGACCCTAATAATTGCTTTTTCACTTTTTTATGAACCTAATAATTACTCTTTCACATGTCATTTTATTCTCTAGATATATTTTTTTGTAACTCTGGCATTCCCAATAAGTATATTAAATAGATTATGAGGGTATAAGAGGAAGAATAAGAGAATTATAGTTACTAATATAGAAATAGGACATTTATTTTGGAACGTCCTAAAAAGGAAATTAGGACGTTTATTTTGGAACGGATGGAGTAATTATGTTTAAAACTTTTTAAAAATAATATTTTATTTAAAAATATTAAAAATAATAATTATTTTAAAATAATAATTTTTTCAAAAATGAGTAAAGTTTTATAAAATATAGATTCAAAAATATTAAAGTTTATTTTTTTTAAAATTCTCAATTATTTTTATGAAAATTTACACATCTTTTAAAAAATAAAATATTTCTAATTTTGTCTTATGAAAATAAATCTTTTTTTATTTACTTTTTTTGAATCTATATTTTATGAAACTTTACCCATTTTAAAAAAATAAAAATTCTATTTTTTTCTACAAATAATGTTTTATTTTTTTGCTTTACTTTTTTTTAATCTATACTTTATAAAACTTTACTCATTTTTTTAAAAATGAAACTAATTTTTTTGCAAAAAATAAAGTTTAACAGAAAAAATGAAAAAAATAATTAATTCAATCAATTGCTCTTCCGTTAAACTTAATAATAAATATAAAAATCTGTTAATTGTTTTTGACTTGTGGTCCCCGTCCAAGTTAACGTGGCCACTTGAAAATTTAAATGGCCACATAGTTTTAGTTGTATTCCATAGTTGTCCTTCTTAACTTTGTTTTGATATATAGTGGGGTCCACAAACTTATCTTGATCATTTTATATATAGGCAATACAGAGTATTATAATTAAAAAGAACATTGATTAATTGGACATCCAAAAATAGAAAGGTGGCCATATCTACTTGGGCAGAGTGACTAATTACATTGTTCAAACTAATTTTTGAATGAAAAAGAAAAATCATTAATAGATCAATATGTGAAGAATAAGGGGACAGAACTCTTCAACAAAAGCCAGGTATATGGGGAGAAATAGAATGAAAACAAGAATGTTAAACGAAATGCAATTGACTTAGCAAGAACTTTATGGCTTAGATATCACTACAAATCTGTACCTACTGCAGAAAAAATATATAAAAAATACGTTGAGAAGTTTGCATACATTACCCATAATACCAATTAGGGTATGACTTTCCGTTTGAAATATATCAGCCGAAGATTTTACAAGGCATAATTAATCCTAAAATAGAATCCACCAAGTCAAACAAGGTCATGCAGGGAGAGAACGGAGTAACCACCTAAAAAGGGAACAGCCATGCCCTCTCCTACCTATTACACTCAGGCCATGTTTATTTATAAGGATTATAATTCCGGAACTATAATTTATGAGATTATAATTCAAGATATTAATTTTAGAATTAAATAGTCTTAGTCACATGTTTATTTTTTATGGGATTATTCATGGGATAACTTAAAATAATCTCATGTTATATTTGTTTTTTTTCAGGATTAATTAAAGGATTGAATTAAAAAATATCGTTTGGACTATTATACTCTTACCAATAATAACATATTTTAAACTATAATTTAAACTTATTTATACATCAAAAAATAATGAAAAATTAATTAAAAAATTTTAAATAAGTAGTTATATTATTCAGTAAATATTATTTTTTTAAAGGGGGGCGGGGGCGGGGTGGGGTGGGGTGGGGTAGGGTGGGAGTGTATACATAATCAGTAAATAATATTTTTTCGAGGGAGGAGGGAGGTGGAGGTGGAGGTGGAGGTGGGGGTGGGGGTGGACGGGGCAGTGGGACGGGGCAAGGTGGGAGTGTATACATAATTAGTAAATATTATTTTTTTAATTTTTGTGGGGTGTGGGGTGAGAGTTGGTGGGCGAGGTAGCGTGGGGTGTATATATAATCAGTAAATATTATTTTTTTAATTTTTGTGGGGTGGGGTGCAGGGGGTAAGTGGGGTGGCATGGGGTGGGTGGGGGTGGGGTAGGGTGGGGTGTATATATAATCAGTAAATATTATTTTTTTCAATTTTTGTGGTGTGGGGTGGGGTGGGGTGGGTGGGGTGGGATGGGGTGGGTAGAGTGGGGTGTATATATAATCAATAAATATTATTTTTTTAATTTTTGTGAGGTAGGGTGGGATAGGGTGGGGTGTATATATAACCAGTAAATATTATTTTTTTAATTTTTATGGGGTAGGGTGGGATGGGGTGGGGTGGGGTTGGTGGGGTGGGGTGGGGTGGGATAGGGTGGGGTGTATATATAATCAATAAATATTATTTTTAAAAAATTTTGTGAGGTGGGGTGGGCTAGGGTGGGGTGGGGTGGGGTGGGGTGGGGTGCGGTAGGGTGGGGTGTATATATAATCAATAAATATTATTTTTTTAATTTTTATGAGGTGGGGTGGGGTAGGGTGGGGTGTATATATAATCACTAAATATTATGTTTTAAATTTTGGTGGGGTGGGGTGGGGTGGGGTGGGGGTGGGGGTGGGTGGGGTAGGGTGGGTGTATATATAATCAATAAATATTATTTTTTTAATTTTTGTGATGTGGGGTGGGGGTGGGGGTGGGGTGGGGGTGGGTGGGGTAGGATGGAGTAGGGTGGCGGGGCTGGGGTGGGGTGGGGTAGGGTGGGGTGTATATATAATCACTAAATATTATTTTTTTTAATTTTTGTGTGGTGGCGTGGCGTGGGGTGGGGTGGGGTGGGGTGGGTGATAGTAGTGTGCATACAAACCAATCATATATGATGATAAAGTACATACTTTGTAAACAATCTTATTTATCTATTAATAAAATATTAATTTAAGGCATTTAAATATCTACATGGTGCTGTTTTTATAATATATAAATAACCCATAGTTTTAAGCAATGCTTTTAGAATCATGATGAGATCATGCTGATGAAATCTAAATTCTTAGAAAGTTTAAAAACTAAAATAATTCTCAATCGTGGAATTTCTAAAATGGGGATTAGTAAATCCGGATAGATTGATACATATGTTGTTTGCTTATTGGATGAGGACGACTGATCTCATGGTCATTTGTGTGGAGACACTAAAGCAAGTATGTAGGTGCTTATTGGAGAATAAGTTCACTGAACGTGACTCGCTATGGAATACCTAATGGAGTTTTACTCGCCTGTCAATAGGAATTCCTAATGTAATAGTAGTACAAGTGATCCTTGGACTTGAGATCATCATAGTATCTTGTGTGTAATGAATTATACTTTGACTTATTCCTTAAGGACTTTTAAAGCATATATAGGGTATGCTTGGGTATAATGAGTTACACATGGAGATAATGAATGAAATTAAAAAGTAGTTTCTAATTTGCATTAAATGGAGTTGTGTATTTTCTAATCGAAATACATATGATTAAATAAATTAAGGCTTGACAGTAAATCCATGTCTTATATTTAATTGGGACATTGTATGGTGGAAAGATTGAATTGTACGGTAACTATTAACTCACAGGTTCTTTTATGATTAATGTTGAAATCTATATTATCTGGAAAGTCGTTAATTGCTAGGGAGGCTTATCCCTATTGTAGAATAAATATTATTTATTTAAATAGATTATTAGTTTAATTTATTTATTTAAATAAGATTAGAATTGTTTTAATTGATTTATTCACAATCGATTTAATATAGAGAACCTAAAGGGTCACACCATAAAAGGAAGAAAAATTATTTAAGAAGAAAATGGCATGATAGTAATAATGCATTAAGTGTAATTAATTTAATCTATGGTGATAGAATAAATTAAATAGCTTAATGTTTATTATTTAATATTTTAGAAATATTAAATATAAATTAATAAGAGGAGTCTTATTATTATTATTATTATTATTATTATTATTATTATTATTATTATTATTATTATTATTATTATTTTAATTCTAAAAGAGTTTAGGAATTAATATAATATCAGTACTCTCTCTCTCAATCCTAATAAGATTACGATATAAATTAATTAAAAGTGTTTAATTAATTAATTAAATAAAATTCTATTCTAATTAGATTAGGAGGGTTAACCTAATATCTATATAAGAGAGTCTTATATCAGAAATAAGGTACGTGAATTTTTTCAAAGGTTGGGAGTACACATATTGTATAGAGATAGAAACAAGGGTTAAGCCAATAACTCATCTTCATGAGTTCTTCATCTTCCTTGGTGGATCACCGTTAGAGGCCAAACATTTGGGTGGCTGCCATTGATCAAGGGAATGAGCCACTACAGAGGAATCAAAGGAGTAGAACTTGTACCTGAGGAAGCTTGAATCTTCAAAGGTATAATTACATCATCTCCTTCTATGTATTGATTGATAATTGATGCACAAGAAAGATTATGGTTAAGGGTTTGTAAGAAAATTTTAAAAACTGATTTTTCATCCCTTCCGCTGCGTTTATGTAATTTGATTGCATGCTTATGTTTCTAGCAAACCCAACAGTGGGTGGGTCGATGGGGGTAGGGGTGTGGTGGTGTGTATATATAATCAATAAATATTATTTTTTAAAATTTTTGTGAGTTGGGGTGGGGGTGGGGGTGGGGGTGGGGTGGGGTAGGGTGGGGTGTATATATAATCACTAAATATTTTTTTTAAAATTTTTGTGGGTTGAGGTGGGGGTGGGGGTGGGTGGTGTAGGGTGGTTGGCATGGGGGTGAGGGGGTGGGGTGGGGTAGGGTGGAGTGTATATATAATCAGTAAATATTATTTTTTTAATTTTTGTGGGGTGGAGTGGGGTGGAGTGGGTGGGGGTGGGGTAGGGTGAGGTAGGGTGGGGTGTATATATAATCAATAAATATTATTTTTTTTAATTTTTGTGGTGTGGGTGGGGTAGGAGTGGGTGTATATATAATCAGTAAATATTATTTTTTAAATTTTTGTGGCGTGGGGTGGGGTGTGGGGTGGGTGGTGGGTCGGGTGGGGTGGGGTGGGGTGGGGTGGGGTGTATACATAATCAAAAAAAATTGAGTGGAGGTGGCGGGGTGGGGTGTATACATAATCAGTAAATATTATTTTTTTTGAAGGGGTGGGGGTGGGTGAGTGGGTGGGGGCAGGTGGGGTGTATATATAATCAATAAATATTATTTTTTTAATTTTGTGAGGTGGGGTGGGTTAGGGTTGGGTGTATATATAATCAGTAAATATTTTTTTTTTAATTTTTATGGGGTAGGGGTGGGGGTGGGTGGGGTTGGTGGGGTGGGGTTGGTGGGGTGGGTGGGGTGGGGTGTGTGGGGGTGGGGTAGGGTGGGGTGTATATATAATCAATAAATATTATTTTTTAATTTTTGTGAGATGGGATGGGGTGGGGTGGGTGGGGTACGTGTGGGGGGTGGGGTGTATATATAATCAGTAAATATTAATTTTTTATTTTATTTTTTTGGGGTGGGGTGGGTGGGGGTGGGGGTGGGGTGTATATATAATCAGTAAATATTATTTTTTTAATTTTTATGAGGTGGGGGGTGCATGTGGGGTGGGGTGGGGTGGGGTGGCGTGGGGTGGGGTGGGGTGGGGTGGGGGTGTATATATAATCAAAAAAAATTGAGTGGGGGTGGGGTGGGGGTGGGGTGGGGGTGGCGGGTTGGCGGGGTGGGGTGGGGTGTATACATAATCAGTAAATATTATTTTTTTTGACGGGGTGGGGGCGGGTGGGGGTGCACGGGGTGGGTGGGGGTGGGCGGGGTCGGTGGGTGGGGGCGAGTGGGGTAGGGTGGGTGGTGTGCGGGGTGGGGGTGTATACATAATCAATAAATAATATTTTGAAAAAATAGATCGACTGATATACGAAAAGGATAGAATATGATATTAAGAAAAGGTCTAGAGGTAATTTTGTCTAGCAATTTTTAATCCCAAATGGTAGGGATTATTATACCCGGTAGGAGATGGTATTAATTAATCCCACATCCTAAACTATTTTTTAATCCTATCACTAATAGTGCTAAGCTCAAATTTAAAAACAAACAAATCACTTGGGATTAATAGTCCTATCCCAAATGTAATACTTGCAAACAAACATAGCCTCAGAGAAAACCAAGAAATGGGGTAACTAGCTGCACCAATCCAACCTAGATTCCCTATCTGCTCGCCATCAAGGGTCATGGAAAGGGCACATTATTTGATAACCATATTAAATATGAGTCCATTGTATGAATATAAATGTGTACATAAAACCAATACAAGTGTTCAGGCAATAGACTGAACTAAGAGGAGGAAAAATAGTTACCTGATTAATCAACAATGTTTTCATGCCTAGTTTTATTAACTATGTGGAATAGTCCCCATTTTGTGTCATCTTGACAGTAAAAGACAGAGAAAGGCATTAGCAGAACAGAATTTCCAAATTCAACTTTTACTGTTTTACAGCATCGGTATCACAAGATATGATTGGTTCATAAATGTATTAATTTTATGTGAGCAAATGGAACACAAAATTAACTACTGGCTTTTGTATCTGGTGACACTAGAACTACAACCAATAGCGCAGTTGAGAGGTTCAGGTTAACCAACTGACCAGGCTACAGTCCTTTGGTCCATTTAGGAAGCTAAGAGTTTCATCATGTTATTGTATTATACTCCCCCATCCAAAAAGGAGATCGAATGTCAATTTTGGATGTCTGACAATAAGTTAATAAGTCTGTATCCATGTAAGTGGGTGGGAATGGGATAAATGCAAGGCCTTGAGTAATAATCTCAAGGTCGCTGGTTCCAATCCCTGTACTTGGGGCCAAATATATCTATCCAAATAAATAAACTATAAACATGTTCCTAGTGGCGGAACCAAAATATTTTTAAAGGGGGATCAAAATACATCAGTAAAAAAAATATTTATTGACGCTTGCAATGCTTCTTACAAATTCATTTTGCCCAATAATAGTATTTCACAACATCCTATTCTAACCATTGTCAACATTTGAGTTGCGAATCTAATGACTTTAAATACATATACATATATATATATATATATATATATATATATTTTAATTTCCCCCGAACTATGACACTATTTATCAGACTTTAAAATTTTTAGTCAACTGATTAGCTAATTTTATAGATAAATTACAAATTATAATATTATATATTCAAAACTTTATATTGTGGTTCTGGTCATCTTCCTTGGAGACAACTGAGAGGAGACACTCAAAGCAAAAAAATGAATTAAGTTATTCTCATTTACAAAAAAATTGATACCAATGTATAATTAAGTTAATAAGACAAATGAGTGCAATATTAATTAATTAATCATCAAACTTGTTTAACATTATGTTAGTTCCCAGAGGGTACACAATAGATCTAGAAGGGAGTTTGAATAGATCATTTTTAATTTTAAAAGTTTTTTCCATTTCTTTTATATTGCTTAAGTAATTAGCATATGACAAACATAAGAATCAGTTCATGCACAGCGGAATAAGTTAAAGATCCCCTTCAAATATATCTTGTTAAACTTAGTTCTAATGTTAGTTTAGATGTAAGTGGTTATAGTAGTTATAGTGCATAGTGTAAATGACATAAAGTAAATGACACAGGGGATTTTAAGTGGTTCAGAGACTTAAGCTCCTAATCAACTCTTCTGCTCCTAATCAACTCTTCTGCTCCAACAAGCAGGAATTCCACTAAGGAAAGGGTAACTCTTGAATCATTAAGATTCCTTCAAGTCCAGCAGCCTTGGAACTCTAGTTCACTAAGAACTCTTCAAGCCCAGCAGACTTGGAACTGTAGACTAAGCCCAAGAGACTTAGAATCTCTTGTACCCTCCGGTACTCAGCAAGCCCAAGCAGACTTGACTTTGATTTAGTCCTGAAGACAAGGACCCTTTAGGCCCTAGTTGTTTTTTGGTTTGTTATTCTTGGTGCTGAGCTGCTAAGATGACTTTAAGCTTGTTCATCTTCTGGTACTTAGCAGCTTGGTCTGATCTTCTTGTATTCTGCATCGAGACTGGATCACCACTAATGGACTGCTAAGATGTACATGAGGCTTGACATCCTTGAGTACTTAGCAGTCTATCACTTCTCCTTGGTGCAGCTGATCTTTGTTGTTGATGCTTGACTTCATCTGATTTCAGCATAGCACACTATCACTATTGAGGATCTGCTAAGCCTTTGCACTTTAGGTAGACTCTATCTGGTAAGCACCCCTTGAACACTTGTTGACTTCTGTACAGATTCTGCTCTACAACTACTTCTCTTCAGCTCAGGTTGTCCATGGTGAATCGTAGAGTGGCTCTAGAGATCTGCCTTCTGGACTGCCACTCTATCTCTTGTTTACTTGGCTTTCTCGGCTCTCAGCTCAGATGTCATTGTGGTTAGCATTCTTCTTGGTGTTGAGTGAAGCCTTTAGCAGTTTAAGCTCTTTATCAAATCTGCTTCACTCCTACTATTGTATTCTCACTACCACTAAGATATTTTCTTTTAAGCTCTGTAGAACTCTCGTAGAGTCAACAACTCTTCTCCTTTGAAGCTTCAGTTGTTATATACTCCTCCATTAGCTTCGCGTTAGAATATAGCCATTGGAAGCTATTAGAATCGCTTCATGAATTCTGAGTTATTTGGTGCAGACTGCTAACTTAACGTGACAACACCTTTTTGACTTTCCTGACACAGCAGTCTGCTACTTCACCTACCACCTCTGAGATGTCACATTCACAAGTCAGGCTGGTAGTCACCTTTACTACTCCTTTTTGCTTTCTCAATCCGAACCAAAGGAGTTGTCTAACTGCATCGATGCTCTTAATCAGCAACGCTCTATTGTCACTCTTTATATTGAGACATCACTGAGACTCAATAAACAAATGACCGAACTCCACGATTCTGATGCAGACTTCTAGGTGCTAGATCGTAGTTTGCCTGTTGATTGTTGCTCGTTGACGGGTTTTGACAACACTACGATTCTGAGAGGGTTCTTTGGATTGACAATGTAGAACCTCTCGCTCTTCACTCTTGCAGTGCTTTAACAATTCTGCTTGCCTTGACTCGCATAAGGAACAAATAACTTGATTGACTGCTTTGGCCCTTCTGGTTTGCAAGACTCTTCTGATTCGTCATGCTCAGCTCTCTTAACATTCTGCTCTGTGATCTCCCGTTCACTCTTCATGGTGAGGCTGAGTATAGACAATCCTTTTCGTCTGATCTCTATAGGTTGGCCAATTTACTCTGTATGTGCTACATCAGTTTCTGCTGCTTGTTTAGCAAACTCCACGATCGTAGCCACCACTACGATCGTTGTCTTCTGTTGGTTTGACAGACACTGCAATCGTTGTCTTCCTTTTGACAGTCACTTCATTCATTGTCTTCTAAGGACCACTTGTAGAAGACTTCTCTTGAATGGCTTCACTTCTCAATCAGTCTTGCTGATAGAGTTGGTGCTTCGATCTTCTGTTAGCTTTCAGGCCATTCAGAGAATGCTCTTTGATCTTCTTCAGGTAGACTGCTGTCTGAACCTCGACTACTCTTTCCAGAGACTACGATCTTTGTATACTTCAGTAGTGCTCAGTTGTTGAGAATCATGGAGTGCTCTACGATTCTTCCTTGGCCTTTGTGAGCACTTGAATGATTATGTTTTGGCCTTAGTTCTGCAAAGTACGATCTGGCTTTGGACTTCTGCAGACACTACGACTACGAGTGTAGTCTGTAACTCTGAGAGCAGATCATATGACAGACTACGATTTCTGCCTCTGTTATGATCTGCAGGCTCTACGACTTCGAGTGAGGCCTACGATTCTTTACTTGGCTTGGCAGACACTCGGCAGACGCTTCGACAAGACGATCCTGAACTTGGCTTCCTCGACAGACTACGCCTATGAGAAAGTCTTCCTCGACACACCATGATTATGCCTTATCTTTTCAAGGCAGACTACGACTTTCGAGAGTGGCTATCTTTACAGGCTAAGATTCTGCCTTGATAGACTCCGATTCTTCCTTGTCTCTCCTGGCAGACTACGAGGGCTGGTGTAGTGCTCAACAATCAGACTGGCCTATCTATTACATTTTATAAGATCAACCTAATAAGCTTGATCTTTCTATTCATAGTCCTTGTACATCATAATCTTTTGAAGGACATCACAAAGCTGTTTGTTCATGTAGGATCAACCTAATATATTTGATCTTTTCATTCTAAGTCCTTGTACATGTGTCTATCATCTATTAAGGACTTTATAGCTTTCATCAATTCAGACATATTTGCATATTCATTTATTAAGATCATAATCAAATCTTATATAGATAGTAATAACATTTTCATGCATATTCCTAACAATCTCCCCCTATTTGATTATGACAAAAATATTAAGTGCATATGTATGAGATGAATGAATCTTCATATATAGTGAGCAACTGTATTACTAAAACAGATATCATGAATGTCATTGATAAAATATTTAACTTATATGACATGACACTCTACATGTAACGACCCCAAAATTTATACAATACAACCCTCGACCTCGGTCGTTAACAATTTATCAAACTTCTAACTTTACATCATTAATCGATATTAAACTTTAATAAAAATGTGGAATAATTAAAACTTTTATATTTCTTTCTATATTTTCCTGAATCTCAACCTTTATCATTACATATCTTTGATTCAAATATATTACATGAATCGCTTCCTCAAAGTATTATATAAAACTTTACATCCCAATTCAGTATCCTTTATACTTCGGATAACTCAAACTTTACAACTCAACATAAAATAAACATCATAAAACCTTAAATACACTTCCAGAACCTTAAACATGGTTTATAGGAATAACAACTTTGGCTAAAATATTTAATCTTCATGCATTAAATCTGATCCATGTCATTCAAGTAGCACATAGCATTACCTTGAATCCTTAGCCTGCAAAAATGGTTATTTTGCAAGAATAAGCTCGACAGCTCAGCAAATCTAACAGCTTCATGCCGCACATAACAAATAAGTTTATGCTCAATATATATCTCAATTTAAAACAATTATAAGATTTCATGCTAAGCATAAATATCATTTCAATATATATATAAGTTCCACATGCTCAACATTCCATATATCACATGTTGAGTTCCATAACTCAACCAAATATAGTCATAATTTAACTTTTCCAATTCATAGCGAGTAATATGTAATTCAACATCTCATATTGATATCATGAATACACGTAATAAAAAAATTGAGTTCAAGTAGCACATAGGAACTAGAAGACTTGCCTTGATCGTAGATTACCAATTACCGAAAAACTAGCTTATAACTATTTACACCTCATGTATCCTACACAATATATAATTATGCACATCATTTATTAGTCACATAGCAATGCTTAGTAATCGTTTAAGTAACTCTACTTTACGATCTACTATCATCTTCTTTAGGTTTGATACACAATGTTCCATTTTTGTGGTTAAGTCCTGTTAGGGCTCCTCATCGCTTATTCGATTTATTTTACGTTAAACTTCCTTTTTACTTCTCATTACGTTCCCCTTTAATACACTTAACATTTAGTTAAGTCTTAAACCTCTTCTTTACATCACATTGGATGTATAATGTTTGTTAACATTAATTAAGTTAACCTTCATTTCAAATTTCTTTATACTTCCCTTTTAATCGACACTTAACGTTTGTTTAAGCTGACATAATTGTCATTACATCATTGATTAATGATAAGCATCATTATATATCATAATAATCATATTTTATAACTTAGAACAATATTTTTTATCGTCGACAATACTATACTTGCATATGTGCATGTCCGACGGCCTCCGATTGTCTTCGAATACATATTAGTCACAAAGATGGCCATTTTGACCCCTTCTAATGACTTCAAATAGAAAAACTTAAATAATAAAAGTTGTAGTTCTACTCGTTAACTTTCCGAATCATCCTGAACCGCCTTAGTCGGAGTTTGTATGAAGAAGTTATGCTTGTTTTACTACAAGAGGTCAAAATAATTTTGCATTACAACACTTAAACCACTCCGAACAGCATGTAGCCCAGCTGGGGTGGGAGTTCTAGGCTAAAATCCCCGCTGGGGGCAGGGCTCCCTGCCGGTGGGTTCCCCGGCTCGCGAACTGTGCAGAAAAATAAGCCAATTTGACTTATTTCTTCGAACCAAAGTCCGATTTTAACTAACATAATGCATATGAAACTTTATAAAAACAAAATCTTAAACTTCTAACATGATTTTAACATACATAAACACCACAACACATAATCAAAACACTAATTTTCATGATTTTGAAGAAAACGCCATTAATAAGCTTTCTTGAAGAAAGTTAACACTATGAGTTTGTTTTTAACCCAAATCACATGATTGAAAGCATGTTAATTTTGTTTCTTGATATATTATCATAATCTAAAATTAATTCTCATAATCATAGCATCATCACACAAAATTTTTTATATTTAAGAAACTATTTTTCAAACTAGTTCACTGTAAATTGCTATGAACATGATTTCTTCATGTTCATCATATTTACATGAATTGAACCACATAAAATATCATATAACTCATATATTAATCTAACATATATTGATAATCAATTTATAGTTTATCATGAAAACCTATTTATAGAGAATAAAAACAATGAAGAACAACAATTAAAATTGGATTATACCCTTTTTGCTTAGAAGAAGATGATGATTCATATGATGATAATGATGATAGGCTTCTAGTTTTGATTTCTCAAAACTCCTTCCTCCTCTTTCTTTCTTTCTCTCTTCTTCTTCTCTTTTTTCTCTCTAGTTTACTCTGTTCTTTCTTTTTCTTTCTAACATAGACTAGTTTTGTTTTCTAACGTAGTATAACATAACTGACTATAGATACATTATACGTATTATTACATAACAATGTAATTGACATATACATTATATCTCTACTTAATATATATCAGTTACTTGTTTTTGAAAATCAAAAGCCACTAGGGCTTGTTTGGCAAAACTCATTATTTATTAAAAATAGATTTTAGTAGTTAAGGCCATGTTTGGTAAAAACTCTTTAAAACAGATTTAAGGGTCTTGTTTGGCAAAACATAATTAAAACAGATTTAAGGACCTTATTTGGCAAAACTAATTTAAAACTCTTTTATTTTATTTTAATAACTCTTCTATTCACATAGCTTAAATTTTACACTCTATTTAATTAAATCCTATCATTCTAATTTAATTAAATACAAGCTAACATTCATTAATTAATTAAAATAGCCACATAACACTAAATTGTTACACAATTGTAATTTACTTATTAATCATAATTCATGTAACAAATTAGTAAATCCTTATAAACACTTACCACATAATATTCATCTAATTTAATTTTTCTCAATTAAATTAAAATTTTACTACACAATTATTTACATATCGATTTAATTAATCATATTGCACTTAATTAAATTAATCCAATACATGAATATAATTCTCTTCATACCAAATCGCACATTTCGGAATATAATGTGACACCCCCAAATCCGGGTACTTCGTTTCCACATGATTTGGTGTTCACTTTCTAATATAACATACATCTACCCAATGAATAATGTAAAATAAACTACAACTTAAATTAAAATAAATAAAATCTCCCTTAAAACAAGGATTACAACCTTTATAAAAAAAGCCCAGGTTACTCTAACCCTGATATGAATATAATAAAGTACGGAAATAAAAACATAACATTCAAGTCTTATTACAATCATTCTCAATTAAATAAAACAAGTCTTCACTTGCTTTGCTTTCCTTTGCCCTTACTTGTAGACGGAGTATCAACATTATCAACCTTTACTGAAATTGTTATTTAATGCAAGAGTGAGCAAACCACAGCTCACTGGAGTTTAACAATAATATAGACATGAAAGGATATATTTAAAAGAATCTGAACAACTTAGCTTGTTTCAATAATAAAGAATTGAATAATAATTCTCTATCAATATTAAAATTCGAATATAGAATTTATCTGAGGGTCATAAGACCTTTGAACTCTTGTCCTAGGTTATAAATATTTCTATTTAAACCTTTAACAGTCAATAAGACTATGGACCTTAACTCGTACTTAGGGGGATCAACCCTTTGTACCATGTATTGTGCACAAACATCTTACCGCTATGCGTAGTAACCTCCCCTAATAAATAGGGTTGTTCAACTCAGTAATTTGAATTCAAGTCCGCACCAAAGAAAGTTTGGTTTGGATAAGCTTATAAGGGTAATTTAGAATTCACGTTTATCAACTAAGGATTAGTTGAATCGACTTTCCAATAATTCATAAATAAAAGAATTATGAATTAATATATACTTTAGAAGTAAATTTAAAGCATTTAACATAATAACTGGATCTTACTTAAACGATAAGTTAAGATCATTTCAATTAAATAAACAATTGTCCAATACAGAAATGGAAAGGACATTCTCAATAAAGAATATATGAATTCCAGAAATTATACAAGATTAGGGTTTAGAAAACTTGCATAAAATTAACGAGTTTAGGGTTTAGAAGACTTGCCTCAAGCGCAAGCTACTTAACACAATTCACATACTTTAATACTGTAGGGGTTTTCGGCACATAAATGCAGCGAAAATTAAAAATTTTCGAAACCCTAAAACAGGATCCATGCGAAAACATATTAATTCAGAGGTTAAGATATGTTTTACCGATTATTCAAGCCTGAAAGGAGACGATGGAGATTCTGGAACTGCTTCGAATCCTCAACGCAATCCAACGGAACTGCGCCTCTACGGTATCCACACGAACGTCCCGCGAATCGTCACACGATCTGCAGCAAGGAAAGCTGCGGTACTAGCCGCCAAGGATCTGGACCTTTTGAAATTTTTCTCTCTAGTCTCTCTCTAAGAGCGGCTAGGGTTTTGATATCGAATAATACCTTAGACGGCTGATATATCATATATATAGCAGTTAAAGGAATTAACCAAAACCTAATCCAATTAGAAATATAAAATTCGAATTTATATATATATATATATATTATATCTTAATTAAGTCTTACTTAATTAATATACATATATATATATATATACAAATTATCCTATTAATTTAAATTCATAATTTAAATACTATCAATCATATTGATATATTTAAATCCATACAATTTAAATTAATTCTCTTTTAATTACGTTCTAAGTGTGTGACCCTATAGGTTATTATTATGTTGGCAATAATTTTAAAATCATATTATAAAATTATAAACAGTGAGCGGCATCTAGTAATGCATCACTGCTACCCAAATAATAATAAGATCGGTGATTCGATACAACCTTTTCGTGACCAATGTTTCAATGTAATTTAATCCTTTTAACCTTGACATCCTAGATTAAACTCGAGGCATGGAATGTGTCATCCTCTTCATAATTTAATCTGAGTTTTCTTGATCGATGAGTAGACTATATGAAATAAATCACTATTTGAGCATGGCCATGCATTTCATAGTCCTACTCAATCAAGAGGCCTATGGATATCACCCCTAATATATTGGAGGGTTAAATTTTATCTAGATCACTCATATTCCTCACACGATTCATGATGTACCCAATAATCACCTTTATCGTCCATCTATTAAAGGTGGCCTTTGATGATATCAAAGTACATAAATTCTCGTGTAGTAATATAGTGATTTCAGGTCGGAGGATCATTACATCATTGTCACTATGAGAATTGCTTATGACACTTTGCATAATGCTCCACGTAGAATTCTCATGGTGGGTCTGCCCAATACATTGTTCTCTAACATGTACCTATGCATTGACTCAATATCTCATATATTTATGACCAATGAGATTTGGCCATCAGTCAATCCACATACTAGTCTCAATGTATCATTGTTGTCCCATTAACAATGACACTCGACTAGGGACATTTAAGAGTAATGATACTAATTGTAACTATATGATCTCATGTTCAAGTCACATACTTGAAGCCATATAATTTGTATCACTATTCTAAGGACTTTTATTATGTTAACATTTATATAACGCAGTAAATAAAACCATAATAAAATAATTCATTTATTCAATCAAATATAATATCAAAAATGTTTAAGCAATTACATCAAAGAATTAGCCTCTAGGGCATAAACTCTAACAGTCTCCCACTTGCACTAGAGCCAATCACTCATGTATCTAATACCCATGGAACTAGTGTGACTTTCGTACTTATGCTGCGACAAAGCTTTGGTCAGTGGATCTGCAACATTATCATCTGTTGGCACTCTGCTTATATGTACATCTCCTCTATCAATGATTTCACGGATGAGATGGTACCGCCTAAGTATATGCTTGGATCTTTGGTGAGATCTGGGTTCCTTAGCCTGTGCAATGGCTCCATTATTATCACAGTATAGCTCAACCGGATCAACAATGGTTGGAACAACACCAAGTTCAGTGACGAACTTTTTAATCCATACAGCCTCTTTGGCCGCACTAGAAGCAGCAATATACTCAGCCTCTGTTGTAGAATCGGCTACTGTCTCTTGCTTCGAACTTTTCCAGCTAACAGCACCACCATTAAGGCAAAACACAAAACCTGACTGAGACTTATAGTCATCTGTGTCAGTCTGAAAACTAGCATCTGTGTAACCCTTTACTGTCAGTTCGTCTTCACCTCCATATACCAAGAATGAATCCTTAGTCCTTTTCAGGTACTTGAGGATATTCTTGACTGCTGTCCAGTGACCTTCACCTGGATTCGACTGGTATCTACTCGTCATGCTCAAAGCATACGAGACATCTGGATGAGTACATATCATTGCATACATGATAGATCCAATTGCCGAAGCATAAGGGATCTTTCTCATACGCTCCTCATCATCATGTGATTTAGGACATTGGGCCTTAGAGATCTTAACACCATGAGACATGGGTAAGTGTCCTCTTTTTGCCTCTTGCATGCTGAACCGTTTCAGCACTTTATCAATATATGTACTTTGACTTAGGCCGAGCATTTTTCTTGATCTATCTCGATAGATCTTGATACCTAAAATGTAGGTTGCATCGCCCAAATCTTTCATGGAGAAACATTTTCCTAACCATGTTTTTACAGCCTGTAAGGAAGGAATGTCATTCCCAATAATTAATATGTCGTCAACATATAATACCAGGAATACAATGTGACTCCCACTAACCTTCTTATATACACAAGGTTCATCTTCATTTTTTATAAAGCCAAACTCTTTGACTGCTTCATCAAATCGAAGATTCCAACTCCGAGAGGCTTGCTTCAATCCATAAATGGATCGCTGCAGCTTACATACCTTTCCAGCATCCTTTGGATTGGCAAAACCCTCAGGTTGTGTCATATACACATCCTCAAGGATATTTCCGTTAAGGAAAGCAGTTTTGACATCCATCTGCCAGATTTCGTAATCATAAAAGGCTGCAATAGCAAGTAAGATCCTGATGGATTTAACCATTGTCACTGGAGAGAAGGTTTCATCATAGTCAACACCTTGAACTTGTTTGAAACCTTTTGGTACCAGTCAACCTTTATAGGTTTGTACATTACCATCCATGTCGGTTTTCTTCTTGAAAACCCACTTGCACCCGATTGGTTTTACCCCTTCGGGTGGATCAACCAAAGTCCATACTTGGTTAGTATACATGGAGTCCATCTCAGATTTCATGGCTTCAAGCCATCTCTCAGAATCTGCTCCATTCATAGCTTCTTGGTAGGAAGCAGGTTCATCATGATCTATGAGCATCACATCGCCGTTTTGAGTCACAAGAAATCCATAATATCTCTCGGGCTCTTGGCGTGTCCTACCAGATCTACGAATGCCTCGTGTAATTTAAGCAGGTTCACTTTCCACAATATCTTGTGGTTCCTGCTCATGTTCCAACTCAGGTTCAATGATATTTTGTGGTTCTCGAACTTCTTCGAGTTCTACTTTCCTCCCACTGTTTTCTTTAGAGACAAATTCTCTTTCTAGAAAAATACCAGTTCGAGCAACAAATACTTTGTTCTCAGAAGGTTTGTAGAAATAATACCCTTTTGTTTCCTTTGGGTATCCCATAAAATTACATTTGTCAGATTTGGGCCCGAGCTTGTCAGAAGCCAGACGTTTTACAAACGCCTCGCAACCCCAAATCTTCATGAACGACATACTAGGACGTTTCCCAGTCCACATCTCATATGGTGTCTTATGAACCGTCTTTGTAGGAACACGGTTAAGTGTGAATGCAGGTGTCTCTAGGGCATGACCCCAGAAGCTTATTGGAAGATCTGCATGACTCATCATCGATCGTACCATGTCCAACAAGGTGCGATTCCTCCTCTCAGACACACCATTCCATTGTGGTGTTCCAGGTGGAGTGAGCTGTGATATAATACCACACTCCTTTAGAAGGTCATCAAAGTCTTGGCTTAAGTATTCACCTCCTCGATCGGATCGAAGGGCTTTTATGCTTTTGCCAAATTGGTTTTGAACTTCATTCTTGAATTCCTTGAACTTTTCAAAGGATTCGGATTTGTGTCTCATAAGATACACATATCCATATCTACTGAAGTCGTCAGTAAATGTAATGAAGTAATAAAACCCACCTCTTGCTAACGAACTCATGGGTCTGCATACATCACTATGTATAAGTCCCAATACATCGCTAGCCCGTTCACTGTGTCCAGTGAAAGGGGCTTTAGTCATCTTGCCTAATAAACAAGACTCGCATGTCTCATATGATTCAAAATCAAATGAATCCAAAAACCCATCTTTATGGAGTTTGGATATGCGTTTCTCATTTATATGGCCTAAACGACAGTGCCAAAGATATGTCGGATTTGAATCATTTGATTTAAATCGTTTTGTATTTATGTTATAGATAGGCATTTCTAAATTAAGAATATAAAGACCATTAAACAATTGTGCAACACCATAACATATTTCATTTAAGTAAAATGAACAACTGTTGTTCTTTACTAAAAATGAAAAACCTTTCTTGTCCAAACAAGAAACAGAAATAATGTTTTTGCTCATAGCAGGCACATAATAACAATCCTCTAATTCTAATACTAGCCCAGTGGGCAAAAATAAATGATAAGTTCCTACGGCTAGTGCAGCAACTTTTGCTCCATTCCCAACTCGTAGGTCAACCTCGCCTTTCGCCAAAGTCCTACTCCTTCGGAGTTCCTGCACATTAACACAAATGTGAGAACCACATCCAGTATCCAATACCCATGATGTAGAAGAGGACAAATTGACTTCTATAACATATATACCTGAATCAGAAGTCATACTTCCTTTCTTTTTCTTCAGTACTTCCAAATAAGCATGACAATTCCTCTTCCAGTGTCCAGATTTTCCACATAAGTGACAATCACCTTCTTTAGCCACCCCACCTTTAGGTTTTAAAGCCTGTTTGGTTTTGGGATTGGGTTTGGCAGATTTAGATCCTATCTTCTTCTTGCCTTTCCCCATTCCCTTAGCATTCCCCTTTTGCACCATCATTATGGGAGCGGGTCCTGCCTTTTTTATGTTGTTCTCGGCAGTTCTTAACATGCTCAACAACTCAGTAAGTGGTTTCTCAATTTCATTCATGAGGTAATTCATAACAAATTGAGAGTAGCTGCTGTTCAAAGATTGCAAAACAAGATCAGTTTGGGCTTCCGGAGTAATCGGAAAACCCAACCTACCAAGGTACTCAATATACCCAATCATTTTCAGCACATGTGGACCAACTGGATCACGTTCACCCATCTTGCAGTGATACAACGCCTTGCTTGTATCATACCTCTCCTGTCGAGCATGCCCTTCGAACAATTTCTTGAGATGCTCGATCATCTCATAAGCATCCATTAACTCATGTTGCTTCTGAAGCTCAGAGTTCATAGTTGCTAGCATGAGACAACTCACGTCCAGAGCATCATCTTGATGCTTCTTGTAAGCATTATGCTCTACACGTGGTGCAGTGTTAGCTGGTGCTGCAGGAATGGGCCCATCAAGGATATATAGCTTGCGCTCCTGTTTGAGGACAATCCTCAAGTTCCTATGCCAGTCTAGGAAATTAACTCCACTCAGCTTTTCCTTCTCAAGGACTGATCGTAGTGAAAGACTATTTGTGTTGTTGTTTGCCATTGATATCTACAATTTATAAGTGCAAAAATAATAAGTCAAATTGCAGAATTTTGATATTATGTAATTGATAATAGTACATTCAAAATATACCTCCCACTATTTTATTCAAATTAATAGCCCTCACCATTAATTCGGAAAGCATTTTTCAATTAAATCTTTCTAGTGAGCTAAGATCCATATTTCATTATGCCTTAAGTTAGCTTTGGCTATTCTCTCAAAACATAATTATTTAGGTAGACAACCCTTTGTCAATTATATCATATATAACTCTTAGATAGTTTGGTGAACAACATTTGTTTCTAGTCCATCTAATGGTACCTACCAAACTTTATGCCTCTAAGTCCACAATCCTATTGTGATAACTTAGTTAAGTCTGGCCCAATGATTTTAACAGTTTGGATATCACAATTATCCTATCGCATCTTACCAAGATAAATGGGGTACTTTACTTTGGCAAACCTACATCCATCGGTCAAGGTCTTGATGAGTGTTATTCATTGGAAGGCATCTGATTTAGACTTAATAATTTTATGAGGGATTTTAATAATTAATTTAGATCTCACCAATTTTAATCTTATTAAACATGCACATTATTTATCATATCATATCGTATACAAGCATAAATAAAGTGCAAAATTAAATGTGTCACAGTTATGGCCCCAACCCTATGCCAATCTTTTCAAGCTAATGAAAAGATTGAAGGTCAGTCTAAGGTGGTAAAAGGTCTTCAAAAAAGTAGCTTCCTTAGACATTCCTTATGCATGTGTCTCCTCTCCATCATCATCTTGTCATCTTGATAGGTTACAATTGTACATTACATGACATAAAGAAACCTCGAGTTACATTCGAGGGGATTTAGATGAGAAGAGAATATTACATCAGAATTTATAGAAAGGCACGACATGCAAGCCGTATTTCAAAACCAAAACCACTAACCTATGGGTCAAAAGGGCCATAACTGTGCACCATGCATATCACAATAAGCACATGACACAATTTATATAATTAAAAAAAACTATATACAAAATATTGGGGTCACGACCATCGTGCGCTACGACGGGGGGGTCCAAGGGGGGGCTCCCCCCCTGGCGGTGGTCCGGCTGACCGATCAGCCTGCGGGTGGTCTCGCTGCCCGGTCAGCGAGCGGGGCCGGGGGCAGCGCCCTGGGAATTTTTTTTTTGAACTACAATCTATATTGTAGAATTTTTCATACAAATCTCTGAAACAATTCCAGAATCATATACAATCCGCTAACACACTCATACTAACAATACACCCAGAACATATCATATATGTCCAGTTTCGATTAATCATATTAAATCGAATCTTCATGTTTCTAATCCAATTAGAACAGAAGTTGAATTGTTATTCCACCTTCTAGGATACAAATATCAGAACATCATATACATGCATATATATTACAGATTTCCAGAATACGCATACATGCAGAATATCATATATTCAATTTCAGATCGGTAAACATGCATCATCATATATCATATATAATGAATACAATTAAAACACGTAATCTGAATTAATCGTTTCGCAAGTAGCTCTGATACCACTGTAGGGTTTTCGGCACATAAACGCAGCGGAAATTAAAAATTTTCGAAACCCTAAAACAGGATCCATGCGAAAACATATTAATTCAGAGGTTAAGATATGTTTTACCGATTATTCAAGCCTGAAAGGAGACGATGGAGATTCTGGAACTGCTTCGAATCCTCAACGCAATCCAACGGAACTGCGCCTCTACGGTATCCACACGAACGTCCCGCGAATCGTCACACGATCTGCAGCAAGGAAAGCTGCGGTACTAGCCGCCAAGGATCTGGACCTTTTGAAATTTTTCTCTCTAGTCTCTCTCTAAGAGCGGCTAGGGTTTTGATATCGAATAATACCTTAGACGGCTGATATATCATATATATAGCAGTTAAAGGAATTAACCAAAACCTAATCCAATTAGAAATATAAAATTCGAATTTATATATATATATATATTATATCTTAATTAAGTCTTACTTAATTAATATACATATATATATATATACAAATTATCCTATTAATTTAAATTCATAATTTAAATACTATCAATCATATTGATATATTTAAATCCATACAATTTAAATTAATTCCCTTTTAATTACGTTCTAAGTGTGTGACCCTATAGGTTATTATTATGTTGGCAATAATTTTAAAATCATATTATAAAATTATAAACAGTGAGCGGCATCTAGTAATGCATCACTGCTACCCAAATAATAATAAGATCGGTGATTCGATACAACCTTTTCGTGACCAATGTTTCAATGTAATTTAATCCTTTTAACCTTGACATCCTAGATTAAACTCGAGGCATGGAATGTGTCATCCTCTTCATAATTTAATCTGAGTTTTCTTGATCGATGAGTAGACTATATGAAATAAATCACTATTTGAGCATGGCCATGCATTTCATAGTCCTACTCAATCAAGAGGCCTATGGATATCACCCCTAATATATTGGAGGGTTAAATTTTATCTAGATCACTCATATTCCTCACACGATTCATGATGTACCCAATAATCACCTTTATCGTCCATCTATTAAAGGTGGCCTTTGATGATATCAAAGTACATAAATTCTCGTGTAGTAATATAGTGATTTCAGGTCGGAGGATCATTACATCATTGTCACTATGAGAATTGCTTATGACACTTTGCATAATGCTCCACGTAGAATTCTCATGGTGGGTCTGCCCAGTACATTGTTCTCTAGCATGTACCTATGCATTGACTCAATATCTCATATATTTATGACCAATGAGATTTGGCCATCAGTCAATCCACATACTAGTCTCAATGTATCATTGTTGTCCCATTAACAATGACACTCGACTAGGGACATTTAAGAGTAATGATACTAATTGTAACTATATGATCTCATGTTCAAGTCACATACTTGAAGCCATATAATTTGTATCACTATTCTAAGGACTTTTATTATGTTAACATTTATATAACGCAGTAAATAAAACCATAATAAAATAATTCATTTATTCAATCAAATATAATATCAAAAATATTTAAGCAATTACATCAAAGAATTAGCCTCTAGGGCATAAACTCTAACAAATACTTCCTACACATATATATTCAATCACAATAACCTAAATTAGTTAACACATAACTAATTCACATAAGTGGTTAACCCTCATGGTTAACTCACTCTAATTACATAATAATAATCAACTATTACATAGTTAATTACATCACCTACATATTCACATAATTAAATCAATTATGTATTTAACTAAATTATAATTAAACAATTATAATTCAAACACTTAATTAAATTATAATTACTTAAATTATAATTACCTTTGAAATTATAAACAATTTATAATTTATAATCAATTAAACCACATTCATGCATTTATAATTAATCATGTATTTATCAATTATAATCAAAAATTAATTAAACTATAACATGTATTATAATTACACAATTTATAATTAATCATGTAATTATCAATTTAAAATCCACAATTAATTAAACTATAACATGTATTATAATTACACAATTTATAATTAATCATGTAATTATCAATTTAAAATCTATAATTAAACATGCATTTATTAAATTATAATTACATAAATTATAATTTAAATTAACTTCTATTAAATCAACCTTTATTCATTATAATTTAACAAAATTATAATTTAAAATAAATATTTACTTTTGATTATAATTATTTAAATTATAATCATATATCACATTTAAATAACAATTCAAATCATACTTTAAGGTTTTCAAACCTCTCTTTTTTTCTAAATATAAATTTGTCAAATTTATGTTAACAACATGTTGTAGCAACTAGATACATGCTCACTGTCATAGCATAATTAAACTAGGTTTAAAATCAACACTACACAATTAGCTAACCTTCACTGCCTAAGCACTGTGTCCGGCGCAGCTGCGCAGCCAGCTGCCCTATAACCGGCGCAACTGCGCAGGGAAGGATTCTGGGATAGGCCAGTGGCGCAGCTACGCTGCTCTTGGCCTTGTTGCCGGCCCAGCTACGCAGCAGCTCGGCCAGACGCAGACAGCCACGGCCCCCTGTTTAACCGACCAACCCAAACAAGCCAACAACGCCAAAAATACAGTACTATAGACTCTGTAAAACATATATACGCTATTACACATATATAAAGCATGCTTCCAAAACCCAAAATCATTTAAACAATGATAATCACAAGTTTTTAAAATCCAATTTTGCCATTTTCATGAAAACTCATATTTTTCTCAAAATAATCTACTATAACTATTTTTCTCCATCAATTCGAACTTATATACATGCATTACATACGAAGTTGAAGATAACATCTAGAAATTACTTAATAAGCATATTAACACATACCAATTGCATGAATTTCTCAATTAAAATTAACCACACTCATGAAATTCCATATGAACTCATATAAACATGAATTTTCTGTTAAAAATATATTTCTACAGTAATTTGATTTCTGAAAATCCTCTTATGTCATACAATTATCACAATCAACACATAGATACCATACATATATATAAAATTCATGATTACATAATTTCATGAAATTCACAGAAAACTAAATTTACAGAAACTCAAAACAATGAAGAACAACTAATCACAATTCTTTAAAACTATAAGATATTAATTACCTTTTTGATGATTGGAGAAGAATACAATGACTAATTCTAGCCTTCACAAGTTTCTTCTTCCTTCTCTTCTCTAACTTCTCTGCTCTTCTTTTCTCTTTTTGTTCTTAGCTTTACAAACTAACTTCTAATCTAACGTAGTATAGATATATTATAACTGATATAATATACGTATACTAATGATATATATGTAACTGCTAATTACTTAATATATATAATAAATACATTTATTATATAAGTTATAAAATTCAAAAACCACAATGCCTTGTTTGGCAAAACAAGGTTATTTTCAAAAACAGATTTTTTTAATGCTAAGGTATTGTTTGGTAACAGTTTATTTAAAAACAGCTTTTTGATAGTTAGGGCCCTGTTTGGTAGAAATAGGTTTAAAACAATTACAAGGGCCTTGTTTGGCAAAACAATTTAAAACCTTTTCTTTATTTTAACAAATCATTTAACACATACTTTAATGTCACATTTTAATTAATTAAATATTAATCAACTAATTTAATCAATTAAAATCTAACATCAATTAATCACATAAAATTGCCACATAATTATAATTACTCGTTAATTATAATTCATGCAACACTTCATCACATATCTCATCTAATTTAATTATCTCAATTAAATTAGAATTATAATATAAAATTAATATATATAAATATCAATTAAATAACATTCATTAAATTAATATGTAACACTCAATTAAATCATTTCCATAATTTACTTAATCTATTTATTTACTCAATAAATAATTCACATAAATATTTATTTAATTCAATAAATATTTAAAATTAAATATAAAATCTCAATCGTTACATATAACATATATACACATACTCGTACATCTTAAAATAAGAATTTTATTTATTAAATTCTCATTTATAAATTCTTGAAAATCCGGGTTGTCACATCCTTCCCTCCTTATAAGGATTCCGTCCTCGGAATCAACGAAACCTCCCTTACTCGGTTTTTACTAAATCTCTTTCATAATTTTATCGTTGAATAACTTCAACACATTACCTTAACAAAAGTTATATATATATATATCCTACTCCATTTATTTCTTCAACAAATTTTAGGTTTTATTTCATAACCTTCAATTAACTCAATTATGTTTCAAATATTATATATTCTTTAACCCGTTCATTTCCTTTCTAAGGATCATTACCATATACTCTACTCGTCGAATTCATATACTTCATAATTCACTATCTTGTAAGTATTCGGGTTATCACACTACATCCTGGATCCAGAACATACTATTACAAAAAGAAATGTACCCTCTCTTTTTCAATGTATGCTCCTTATATGTCTTCTGAATGCTTTCTGTTCAGCTACTCTTCTTTCTTTTCTTCTTCATTCTGCTCCCCCTTAGATGAATGCCTCATTGCTTCATCTTCTTCTTGCTTTGGCTCCCCCTCACATCTTGTCTCCATGAAGTCATCTTCTTTCAGCTCCCCCTCGGATGATGACTGTACTACTGCTTCCATGTCCTTTTTTTGCTTCCCCTCCAGGTGCTTTGCTTTGTTGCTTCTGCTCTTGCTCTTGCTCTTTTCCTCTGTCTTCATTCTTCTCTTCGAGTGCCTCCTTGAGTACCTCTTTTTCTTCCCCTTTTTGTTATTAATCGCTTCAGAGTGATGCTGGATATTAGACATAAGCTACTCCAACAGGTGAGATGAGTTGCCAACTTCAATCTTGAGTTCCTGTTGGCTGAGCTCCAACTATAGAGAGAGAGAGAGAGAGAGACTGATTCAGAGTGTCTATCTTCTTAGAGAGAGATAGAATAGATTCTGCACTTTGCTTCTGAGCTTGCAGGGCTTCTTCCTTCTGATCCCTTATGGACTTCAGATAGATTTGATCTCTTTGTTGAAGCTTGAGAGATATATCTGAGATTGTGGCCCGAAGCTTGTTGTGAAGCTCATTGTCTTCTCCTCCTGACAGGATCTTAGCTTCTGCAGCAATGAGAGAGAATTTCTCAACCAATTCTTTAGAGTTTTTTAGTAAATCTTGCTCTTGAAGAGTTTGGACATTTGGTTAGGCAGTATCCTGTTGAACAGCTGGTTAGACTCCACGTTTCTCACTCTTAGAGAGAGCTTCAAACGTAGTGAGAATCTCATAGAGATTTGAATACCATTCGCTGTTGGAGGATGAAGGGATATCAGACAGCATTGCTGGAATAGGGTTTGACTTCTCAGGCTGAGCTAGATCACTTCCAATTATAGAGTGCAGAGGCTCTACGATCGTGGTCTTTGATATAATCTTTCCACCATCTAAGCCTTCTAGAAGATCATAGGGAATGTAGATGTTGCTGGCTTGTCAGTAGACCTTGAAGTGAGGCTGGTCTTTGATCAGCGTGGTTGCATATGATTTGACCCTTGCAAAGTTTTGCGATACCAGCTCCAAGTTGGGAAAGGGTGAGTAGCACCATCTGAAGTAGCTTTTGTCTTCAGTAGTGGATGCCTTCAGCCATGGCATCAACGGATAGAACCACCTTATCAGATGATTCTTAGAATCATTATCATATATCACGGTTGAAATGTCCAACTCCATATTTTGAAGATTGTTGAGCATATCTGATGTGGACATCCTTTTCACGTTGATTCTTTCATTGCCATAGTCTACCCATCTACCTGGTAGCACCTTTTGTGTTTCATCACATACTTCCACCACTATTCTTATTTTAACCTTTGCAGGAGAAGGAACATGAAAGTCATCTAGCTCCTGATCTTCAGAACTAGAGTCTTCTTCCCTTCCTTCATGTCCTGATCTAGAGTCAGACTGGTGCAAGCTCCCTTCAACCGACTCATCAGTATATTCCTCTTTTGATTCAGATCCATTTGCAGTCTTTTTATTCTTATCACTGCTGGAACTGTCAGACATCTTCCTTTTTCCTTTTTAATCAACTTCCATGGTCTCAGGCTCATCATCATTGTCATCAATGAGCTCAATGATCTTTGTAGAAGATTCTCCTTTCTTCTTTAGGCTTGGTTGGGCAAGTAGTCTTTTGCTCTTTCTTCTTCTTGGAGGTTCAATAACAGATGGTTCAAGTTCTTCCCTTTCTTCAGATTTTGAATCCTCTAACTCAGTAAAAAGACTCCTTGGGGATTCACCAATAAGAGATCCAGATGTTTCTCCCTTTTCAGATCCTGATCCTTCCTTATCAGCAGAATGGCTACTTTGGGGGTCAGCCATAGGACTTTCAGTTTCTCCTTTTTCTTTTTCTGACTCTGCTTCCACTTTTTCAGTAGAGAAACTTCTTTGGGGAACCTTTGATGACTTTCTCACCACCTTAGCTTTCTTCTTTGATGGCTTCTCAGAAGTGGACTCTGGAACTTTGGAATCGTCAGAGTGAGATAGCTCATCCACTACACTGCTTGCCTTCCTCTTTTTCGTAGTGCTCTTGTTGTTGCTACCATACATCATCAGCCTCTTGTTTTCCATGGGATTCTTCTTCCAGTTGTCAAACAGCTTGGGAGACAACACCTTTTGACTATTTAGGGGTTCACCCTCATCAGCTTTTATCTTGTTCTTCAACATTTTCTTCAGAATGATGCTCAAGAATCTCCCATGGAAAATCTTTGTGAGCGGTATATCTGTTGACTTCTTCTTCTCTGCCTTATCCAGCCACTTGGACATTAAGTCGAACAGTATAGCTCTAAAGTTGATTCTCTTCTTTAGTACAATGGCAGACATGATTCTCAACTGTTGATCACTCACAGTATTATGTGCAGTATCCTTGCTTAGTATACGCTTCCCTACAATCTCAGCAAGGAACTCGAACTCTTCTGGGAACTCCTTCTTCATGTCCTTCAGACTAGGGTTCCTCTTGTAGCGCATGACCCTTTTTCCCTTCTTCAATGTCGACTTCTTCAAGGCTCTTCAGACCCTGGTCAGAAAACCCTAGACATTGGTTGATGTCTATAGGTTTTATCTTCAGGTTTAGTCCTTTGACCTTTATGGATAGAAGCCCAGAACTTGTCGTTGCATTTGAGAGAACTCTCTCATCAGGTTAGTATAGATATGGGTGTTCGATTCAAGGCATTCAGAAAACCCATCCTTCTTCACGAGTTCAAGAATATCTCTTAACTTTTTCTGATTTTTCAAATCTCTTGGTGTCCAGTTGAATACCCATGACGACACGCTAATCTTCCATTTGAAGGGTTAGGAGTATCTGGGTATTTTCTTTTAGGAATATTGTAGGAGGTATCATGGAGTGATTTGAGAATGGCTAACTGCTTGAGAGTTTTAGGCTTTTTAGAGAGTGTTTAGGATTTCGGTTTGAGATAGAGAAGATGGATTAGAAGCTTGCAGCTTTTTAGTGGACTCTTGTAAGTGTAACTGACACAGATTTGAAATTACCTTTTATAATTGTTCCCTCTTCTTTTCAAAGTGACAGGTGTTAGAGCCCAATAGGTCATTGTCTATAACTGCTCATAACAGATCAGCTTTTCAAAATTGACTTCCCTTTAGTTGATCATTGACTTCTTTAGTTCGTGAAGTAGCCTCATGACATAGTTTAGTACTCCACGATTTCTTTATCTGGTCGACGATCTCTTTGTCCACTTTGTCGATCGTCGTCTGTGGCCATACTTCGACAGACAACTCTTCTTGATCTCCATTAAGGAGTTACATGATTCATCAGCAGCTTGTATTTTTCTGAGGGGTTATTGTATGTTTCTGCAGAGGTCCTTGTGATGCATTCAATATCGGCACTTCTTCTGGGATAAGGTTGCTCAGAAAGGTCTGGCCTCTTACTGTAACACATAGGGTCAGGTTTGTCTTTGCGGCGCTTATCAGAAGAAAAGCTTCTTAGACTTGGTGATTATAACATCATCACAGTGGACTACTCTGCCAAGAAGTTCACTTACCAAATCTGAATATTCTTTGATGTTGGTGTCTGTATATCGTGGGGTCAGCATGCTCTCACACTACGATCAAGTGTTTGATCGTGGATACTTCATGATTGGAGTGGATGGTTGATATGGTTACCAGTAGCCCATTTTGGGATGATACTACTGGGGATAAAGATTTATTTGGTTCATCAGTCACAAAGTTTTGAGGCTCTGTAGTTGGGATGTGGTTGTTTGGATGAGCATCTATTTTTAGGAGCTTGACAGAAATGGACTGGTTCTTCGTGGAGTGGTCAACAGACATACAAGAGAGGTTAACCAGTCCTCTGAGCTTATCTCAGGACTTCTAATAAGAATCTCACTTCTTCATTTTCTCCTTAAGCTCCACCACCTCCATATCATCAATTGTTCTTTCATAATCTTCAACAACTCCATCTCTTCAGCTATTCTTCCCTTGTCATTAAGTATAGCTATCTTCATTGTTTGGAAGAATCTAAAGGATTTGCCTCACTATGCTCCTTTGTCAACATTAGTGCTGCTACACATAGCAGATCACTGCTCTCCCATAGTTTATATTATCATCTTAGAGAAAGATGGAATATTCTTCTATACATATATAAGTAAGGTAGCCTTGCATATCTCCTTCTGGTTGGAATCTTCATGGTTGAATAAGCTCCCTTGGTTCATAGATTGATTTCTTCAGAACTGGTCACTCCACGATTGCTGAATGATAGAAACTACGAACGTAGTTTCTATCATTCAAGGCTTTAGCATCTTCTATACACGTGGAGCTTTGCTTCTATGATGCATACTTCATAACCATTGATTGATGATCCCTTGATATGAACTTCCTTGATGTTCTATTTGGGATGATATACTTTGCATGAATAAGTATGGAAGGTCTCTTACATCTTGACATGAATAGCCAGCTTCCTTATGATGATCCACAAAGGATTTTGGAATCCATTAAAGATTGTGTGATCTTCATTCATGGGGACTCAGCAAATTTTCAAGAGCAAGCTTTGGCATTGGATGACCTTGAATTAGAGCATTGCTGAGATGTCTTCGAATCTTGTAGCTTGTTGAGTTTGTGCAACTGAAGTCATGTGCTTCAGTTTTTCTTAGTGAGGTCAGATAGACCAAGTACCTGCAGGTTAAGCAAATTTCTATCTTGGTACCCATGGTTACTTGGGTCCTGCTAGGTTAGTTTTCCTAAAATCTCAATTCCTCATATTTTGGATTTACATCATATAAGCATCAACACTCATATTCATGCATATATCAAATTTAGATATGACAGTTATAATGCATGATTATGTGTGTGTGTGTGTGATTAAACATTTTGATATGATAATCTTTTTCTTTGGTTGTTACACCATTTGCTTTGCCATGTTCACAGATTTTGAATGTTCACAGAGTAAAGATCAACTCTATTACTTATTTTCATGTGGTAGGTTCGTGGAGTTGATCAATTTCTAAGAACCTTCAAGATACTCTTGTAGTGTTGATCACACTCTACGTTTTATCAAAAACACAAAACATTGGCTTGTATGAATTTATACATACCAACCCATCAGCAAAGGTAGAGCAACTTAAACTTCTTAGTTTCTAATAAACTTAAGGCATATGTCAGATTTCTTTCAAAATGTTATCTTCAACCTAAAACATGGGTGGAGAGAAAGTCTATTAACAATTATTTTCCAACAACAAATGTACTTTCTCTCTTTCCCTTTTTAGGAAGAACATTATCTCTTGATAGAATACTGTTATAGCACAGAAGGTGATGCAATATGATGTATGTGTATATTAATGAGGAAATATACCTTGACAATGTCAGTTTCTTTGACAGTTATTTGACCTGCTTATATGCACAATGATATTAGACGTTGATGTGTATATCTTTGCATTTAGTGCTGACAGCATATTGATATGGCCTTAGATCAATCAAGCACAGTCTTGGAGTCATGATCAGAGGAAAGTATTGGCAGCTTGAATTCTTTGACACCCTCGAACCTCAAGGTTCAGATCCATACAATTAGCCAAATACATATTTGAAGAATTCTCCTTTCTCCTCTAGATAAGCATCTCATTGCATGTATAGGCATTTCATCTTTTAGAACAGAGGACTGTCAAATTCTTTGCTCTAGATGCTTCTTGACTTCCCATCTCTAGGGCTGCAGACTGCTGATTGATTATGGGCAAGGATTGGCCTGATTGCAGTAGCTTTTAAGGACAGGGACCAATCTGAACAGCTTCACGGTGTGTATGCACATTTACCTGTATGCATAACTTTCATTGTGTGAGCTCATCTACATTCACAAGTGACTTACTACTAAAACTAAGTTTAGAACTTTGTTTGTGCCTAGGACCAAACTCAAAGCATTAACTTTAGGATATTGCATGAGAACCTGCTCTGATACCAATTATTAGTTCCCAAAGGGCACACAATAGATCTGGAAGGGGGGTTGAATATATCCTTTTTAATTTTAAAAGCTTTTTCCATTTCTTTTGTATTGCTAAGTAATTAGCATATGACAAACATAAGAATCAATTCATGCATAGCGAAATAAGTTAAAGATCCCTTTCAAAGATATCTTGTTAAACTTAGTTCTAATGTTAGTTTAGGTGTAAGTGGTTATAGCAGTTATAGTGCATAATGTAAATGACATAAAGTAAATGACACAAGGAATTTTAAGTGGTTCAGAGACTCAAGCTCCTAATCCACTATTCTGCTCCAACAAGCAAGAATTCCACTAAGGAAAGGGTAACTCTTAAATTATTAAGATTTCTTCAAGGCCAGCATCCTTGGAACTCTAGTTCACTAAGAACTCTTCAAGCCCAGCAGACTTGGAACTGTAGACTAAGCCCAGCAGACTTAGTATCTCTTGTACCCTTCGGTACTCAGCAAGCCCAGCAGACTTGACTTTGATTTAGTCCTGAAGACAAGGACCCTTAGGCCCTGGTTGTTTGTTGGTTTGTTGTTGTTGGTGCTGAGCTGCTAAGATGACTTTAAGCTTGTTCATCTTCTGGTACTTAGCAGCTTGGTGTGATCGTCTTATATTCTGCATCGAGACTGAATCACCACTGATGGACTGCTAAGATGTACATAAGGCTTGACATCCTTGAGTACTTAGCAGTCTATCACTTCTCCTTGGTGCAACTGATCTTTGTTGTATATGCTTGACTTCATCTGATTTCAGCATAGCACACTGTCACCATTGAGGATCTGCTAAGTCTTTGCACTTTAGGTAGACTCCATCTTGTACTTAGAATCCCTTGAACACTTGTTGACTTCTGTACAGATTCTGCTCTGCAACTACTTCTCTTCAGCTCAGGTTGTCCATGGTGAATCGTAGAGTGGCTCTGGAGATCTACCTTCTAGACTGCCACTCTATCTCTTGTCTACTTGGCCTTCTCGGCTCTGAGCTCAGATGACATTGTGGTTGGCATTCTTCTAGGTGTTGAGTGAAGCCTTTAGCAGTTTAAGCTCTTTATCAAATCTGCTTCACTCCTACTATTGTAGTCTCACTACCACTAAGATATTTTCTGTTAAGCTCTGTAGAACTCTCGTAGAGTCAACAACTCTTCACCTTTGAAGCTTCAGCTGTTGTATATTCCTCTATCAGCTTCCCGTTAGAATATAGTCATTGAAAGCTATTTGAATTGCTTCAAGGATTCTGAGTTATTTGGTGCAGACTGCTAACTTGATGTGACAGCACCTTTTTGACTTTCCTGGCACAGCAGTCTGCTACTTCACCTACCACCGTTGAGATGTCACATTCACAAGTCAGGCTGGTAGTCACCTTTACTACTCTTTTTTACTTTCTCTATCCGAACCAAAGGAGTTGTTTAGCTGCATCGATGCTCTCAATCAGCAACGTTCGATTGACAGTCTTTATATTGAGACATCACTGAGACTCAATAAACAGATGACCGAACTCCACGATTCTGATGCAGACTTCTATGTGCTAGATCGTAGTTTGCCTGTTGATTGTTGCTCGTTGACTGGTTTTAACAACACTACGATTCTGAGAGGGTTCTTTGGATTGACAATGTAGAACCTCTCGCTCTACACTCTTACAGTGCTTCAACAATTCTACTTGCCTTGACTTGCATAAGGAACAGATAACTTGATTAACTTCTTTGGCGTTTGCAATACTCTTCTGATTCGTCATGCTCAGCTCTCTCAACATTCTGCTCTGTGATCTCCCGTTCACTCTTCATGGTGAGGCTGAGCATAGACAATCCTTTTCAGCTGATCTCTATAGGTTGGCCAATTTACTCTGTATGTGCTACATCAGTTTCTGCTACTTGTTTAGCAAACACCACGATCAGTAGCCACCACTACGATCGTTGTCTTCTGTTGGTTTAACAGACACTGCAATCGTTGTCGTCTTTTTGACAGTCACTTCATTCATTATATTCTAAGGACCACTTGTAAAAGACTTCTCCTGAATGGCTTCACTTCTCAATCAGTCTTGTTGATAGAGTTGGTGCTTCGATCTTCTGTTAGCTTTCAGGCCATTCTGAGAATGCTCTTTGATCTTCTTCAGGTAGACTGCTGTTTGAACCTCGACTACTCTTTCCAGAGACTACGATCTTTGTATACTTTAGTAGTGCTCAGTTATTGAGAATCATGGAGTGCTCTACGATTCTTCCTTAGCATTTGTGAGCACTTGAATGATTATGTTTTGGCCTTAGTTCTGCAGACTATGATCTGGCTTTGGACTTCTGCAGACACTACGACTCCGAGTGTAGTCTGTAACTCTGAGAGCAGATCATATGACAGACTATGATTTTTGCCTCTGTTATGATCTGCAGACTCTACGACTTCGAGTGAGGCCTATGATTCTTGACTTGGCTTGGCAGACACTCGGCAGGTGCTTCGACAAGCTGTCTCCATGATCCTGAACTTGGCTTCCTTGACAAACTACGGCTTCGAGAAAGTCTTCCTCGACACACCATGATTTTACCTTATCTTTTCAAGGCAGACTACGACTTTCGAGAGTTGCTATCTTTACAGACTACGATTCTGCTTTGATAGACTCTAATTCTTCCTTGTCTCTCCTGGCAGACTACTAAGGCTGGTGTAGTGCTCGACAATCAGACTGGCCTATCTATTACATTTTATAAGATCAACCTAACAAGCGTGATCTTTCTATTCATAGTCCTTGTACATCATAATCTTTTGAAGGACTTCACAAAGCTGTTTCTTCATGTAGGATCAACCTAACATATTTGATCTTTTCAGTCTAAGTCCTTGTACATATGTCTATCATCTATTAAGGACTTTACAGCTTTCATCAATGCAGACATATTTGTATATTCATTCATTAAGATCATAATCAAATCTTATATAGATAGGAATAACATTCTCATGCATATTCCTAACACATTATTTTATCTTATAGTAATATTGTTAATTTATTATAGGTGGAATGATATGAGAAAGTAAATGAAATAATATCATCTCATAACAAAAATCAAGTTTAAACATGCTTCAGATTCCACCCTTACTTCTGCCCATGCATGTTCCCGATGCCTCCTTCAATCCTTATGTTTGTATACTCCGTACAACACGAGAAAACAAATAATAAAAATGATGATGATGATGAAAATGGCAAGAAAAGGAGAATAGGGCAGAAAACAGACCTTCTAGTTCAAAGAGTGACACTTGAACTGAACAAAGGCACCGGCATTAAAATTGTCGGACTTGAAGACGTTGAGATTTTCCTCAAGCTTGGGGCCTAATTCCTTCGCGGCTGGGGTCCCTGTCACCTTGATCGGGACGACAACTTGATCGAAGCCATAAGCTGCTGTAATTGATTTGAGATCCAATTCAGTGTTGGAAATCAAGAATAAAATATAGGATTCAATTAAAAAATAAAGTGACTAAAGAAGGAGTTAGCTTTTATAGCGAATAATGTTGAGCAGAGGCGTGCAGTGCACTGTCCTTAAGTAAAAATTTCGTCCCTCGGGGAACTTTTCTCGGTGCTAAGGTCACTGACGAAATCCTACTCCAGGATTCAACGGCTTTTCATCCAACTAATCAGCACTCGAAATAATTGAATGACCCAGAAACAACTTCTAATTTTCCTTACTTGTACTTCAACAAATTAAACAACATATATATAATAATATATGTCACTGTTTATATATATATATATATATATATATATATATATATATATATATATATATATATATGAATAGAACTCATGAAGTCAGTAAAAGGGAATAGAAAAATTAATTATCACTAACGGTAAAATATATTAATATCCCAATAATTATGCAAACGGTAAAATAATCAATATCCCAAAAATTATGCCAACATAATTTGACTCCCAACAATTAGAAAATTCTAACAATTAGAAAATTATTATTGTAGACACTCAAAATTTTATTTTTCTGTTACTAACCCTGCAGGAGGGCAAAATCGTCTTTTCAACCCCGGTCCTAATACCGGGATGCCAGTTCAACTCCGGTCTCAATACCGGGCCATCAGATCATCCCCGGTCTCAATATCGGGCCATTAGGTCAACCCTGGTCTCAATACCGGGCCATCAGATCAACCCTAGTCTCAATACTAAGCCATCAGGTCAACCCCGGTCTCAATATCGGGCCATCAGTTCAACCTCAGTCTCAATACCGGGCCATCAGGTCAACCCCGGTCTCCTAGTCAACCCCGGTATCAATACCGGACCATCAGTTCAACCCCGGTCTCAATACCGGGCCATCAGATCAACCCCGATCTCAATACCGGGACCTCAGGTCAACCCCAATCTCAATACCGGGAGATCAGGTCAACCCCGGTCTTAATAACGGGATATCAAGTCAGCTCTAGTCATAACCCGAGAGGTACAGTTAAGCCCCGGTCACAACCATGAGATCCAGTTCAGCCCCAGAGATAACCCTGGGAAGCCAATTCAACCTTTAGAGATAAACCCGAAGCATCAAATCATCCCCAGAGTCAACCTTGGGAGGACCAAGTCAGCCTCAAAGAAGACCACGAGGACAAACATAATCGGCTGGGATCCAAACCTCGGAAACAACCTCAAGAAATCAGTCGAAGACCATGCCAGCACTAAAGGCAACCCCGGGAGGGGTAAAATGGTTATTTTACCAACTTGAAGCCGATTCAGTTAAACTCAAGTCAAATTGATGCCACCAAGGTCAGAAAGAACCATAACGGTGATCCTGAGTAGAAACATCGCAAGATAAGCTCAACGGATAAACTATGGGGAAATGAAGACCTAGTTATGAACCCGTCTTTTTGAACTCAAAAAGGGTTAAATCCTATGTCATTGTGACGCCCTCGAAAAGAGCTTTTCAAAAAGGTATGGCACGCCTTAAACGGACGCTCCGATCAAAAGTTAAAAAGTTTCGAACCTGACATTGCATTGCTCAGAGTGCACGGACCTCGATGCAACGGGGCCCACCACCCCTACCTGCCACGTGGAGCCGCAGGTAGAGTGTGTAGACACTTGAGATTTTCCTTGCCCCGATACTCATCCAGTAGTAGGGTAAAACAGTCAATCAACCCAAATTTGATCCACAATGTCGGTGCTCTAGTCAAATTCGATTCCCAATATCGGTAATCAAGCTCCGATAGTCAATCGAACCATCAATCAAGTTTCGACAGTCAATCGGACCATTAATCAAGCTCTGACAGTCAATCGAACCATCAATCAAGCTCCGACAGTCAATCGGATCATCAAACTCAACCCCGGTCTCAACCCGGGAGGTACAAATCAACCCCGGTCTTAACTCGGGAAGTGCAAGTCATCCCCGATCTCAACCCAGGGACGTCAAGGCCAACTTCAGACATCAGCCTGAAGCATCGCTACAACTCCATAGCAAAACCTTGGAATGACCACGTTAGCCTTAGAGACAACCCTGAGGTCAAAAGACTCGACTGGGATCCAAGTCTTGGAATCAACTCCCAGAAGTAAACCAACGACCATGCCGACACTACAGGCAGCCCCGGGAGGGGTACAACGATCATTTTACCAACTTTCAACCGACTTGGTCAAACTCAAGCCAAATTGATGCCGCCAAAGTCAGAATGAACCCTAACGACGATCCCGAGTGGCAACAACGCAAGACAATTCAATGGACAAACTACGAGGAATCGAAGACCTGGTTATGAACCCATCTTCCTGGACCTAAAAATGTTTTTTCCCATATCATTGCAACACTCTCGGCTAGAGCTTTCTGGAAAGGTATCGCACGCCTAAAACGGACGCTCCGATCAAAAGTTAAAAAGTTTCAGACCGGACATCGCATTGCTAGGAGTGCACGTACTTCGAGATGACCAAGCCGGGCATGCGGGACCCACCTCGAGTGGCCGCACCTCAACCTACTGTAGCTGCATGTAGAGGTACGACTCCCCCCTTTATATGTAGAGGGGCAGCCCCCTCTCATTTTTATAAGCAAGAAGTGCAGCGAAGCCCTGCCCGACTGATTTTGAGACTTTTACACCTCTTCTAAACCCAAATATTTTCACTCCAACACATAGATATACCTATATACTACCACATATCAAAAACCCACTGGTAGATTTGGACATTTAAGGCCTACGATTCGGCAAAAAGCCCGTAGTGCAGCCCATTGTAAGTATTTTTACGATCAGCAAGTCAATACTACTACTTTGCACTGTTTTACACCTGCACATCAAGTTTTATCTTTTAAATATGCCCGGAACTTAGTTCCGTGGCCATTTTTGTCAAAAATTGATACATTTTTATACATAAACTCCGTTTTTAACATTTCTACAACTCGGATTGACGATCCGTCAGCTCCAGTAGCTTCAATGCACTAGCACACATCGTTTTGGCAACTTCGCCAGACTGGGTTATCTTCCCAGTCCGATTTTGGCCTTTTTCTGTATATATTTAACTGTTTATGTACTAACATTTCAATTCTATCAAGCCCGGATTTTAAATCCGAGGTAGTTTATCGCTTTTATATATATTTACGCATATCTAAGCGATTCTCACCATAACTGGTCTTCGTACCAGTATTGGTTGACTACATTCCTGTCAATATATATATATATATATATATATATATATATATATATTTTAATTCAGTCCAGGCACAAGCGTGAAAATCCATCACCCTTTTTACTGTTTTTGCACACTTCGTCCATACTGGGTGCTCTCCCCAGTCACTGGTTGACTACTTTTCTACAATTTACATTTCAGTTCGGCCTGGATTCATTCTGTGGCCTTTTTACTGCTTTTATATATATTTATGCATATATAAGCAGCCTTCACCATCACTGGTCATCTTTTCAGTCTTGGTTGACTACGTTTCTGTCATATATATATCTACATATATATTTCAATTCTAGTCCGGGCTTGCGAGTGAAAATCCCATCGCCCTTTACAACTTTTGTATATATCTAACTATATATATTGCTTTGTTCAATTTATTCAACTGTTCCATTTAACATTCATTTGTATATGAATTTGCACTGACATATCTGTGGGCGAACTAGATTTATCCAAATCTCGCCACTTCTAGCTTTCAACGGTTCAAACAGGTCCCGACAGAACCTAGAAGCTATAATGACTGAGATTTCTTTAAATCTAGTTATTTTAATAGTTTTAGCTTCAAAAGCAACCTCGCATCCCTTAGATCACTCACTATCTAGTGGGAACGAGACGCTTCGGCCGTGCGGACCAGGATTTGCTGAATGAATCCCTGGTTCTGGCTATCTTGGGATATTTATCTGCTTCTGTACAAATTTGAACTGTGTAGGTTTTCTAGCTATTCATATGTGAGCCTAGGAATCGTGGGATTCATGATCAAACTGATCAAATCTGATTCCCACGATGGACAAACTCCGATTTACAGATGTACCCTGTCAGTTTTTTCTGTAAAATATACATGCACAGACCTTAAAACAGTTATCCAGATTTAAGGTCTCAACATAGTGAAAATATAAATTATCGTGTCAGCGTCCCTCCGATGGTTTTCATACCCATGAGGAGACCGACACTTTATATTTCTATGGTCGAGGATGTTTCACAGCCTGACAAATCACTATTTGCATGCAGCCTTAAGGCTATAAAGATAAAATTGAGAGTAGCGATATGTTTTAATTCCTATGTCAGCATAAGGGTTTGATAAAATCAGCTTTCAAAATATCACTGTCAATTCAATTCAAAAGCTTTTGCAAATCAAATTAAATGATGCTTTTTTGCAAATCAAATCAAAGATTGATTTTTAAATTAAATCAAACCCTTCATATATAGGCTCAACGAAGCCTGTCAAAGCTTTCAATCAATCAAAAGGCCCAATTTTCAAACTACATTCACTCACGCATTCCAGTTTTAAGGAAAATATTGAAAAGATTGCAGCACCGTGTTTACACGGAAATCGTGGGGTGTCTAACACCTTCCCCACACTTAACCAAGCCCCGAAACTCAAAACTCCGATTTCAAAGATCAAGTTTTGACAGTGTCCAGCAATTGGGCCTCTTTTCAAATCAAATTCGATTGAGTTGGTACAACCATTTTCAAAACTACCAACTGGCGACTCTGTTTAAATCAAATCAAATCGTCGACATATACACATGTTGGCCTCTTTCCTAAAAAACCCTTCAAAACCTTTTTTGCAATAAAAAGAATAAGGGTAGAGATAACTTAGGAAGATCGATTTGAGGAAAATCGAGTTATAAACCAACCCGCGGTATTTCTTAAATTTTCCAACTGTCGACAGGTGGCGACTCTGCTGGGGACAGTAGAGGGCTTAGGCCGCTTTCAATCTTTTCAAACATTTCCCTTTCAAAACTATTAAATGCATGAAATCCTACGTCTCCACAGTCAATGGATGACTGAATGCTGCGTCTCTCATTGAATATATGAATGCTATGCCTTTACATTAAATGAATGAGAATGAATGCTTTAGTACTTCGCACCCATATTAGTGCTTCGCACGAACTGTCATTGCATGCATAAGCGGTAAGGCCGATGTATGTGAATGTATGCTGTGAGTCCCTCCACCAGGAGGCTAACCCTGGTCGGTGATAAGTAAGGACTCTGGGGACGACTAAGTCTCCGGGGCTGCCTCCTGAAAATGCACCACCCAGATTCGCTCCAGTTGAACGATCGGATTAACTTCCCTTCTAGTGAAAACCCATCGCCCTTTACTATTTTTTTATATATATTTACATTCTGTCCAGCTTGGATCATTCCGTGGCTTTTATACAGCTTTTATAAATATATATATATATATATATATATATATATTTCCATTCTAGTTCAGGCATCGGAGTGAAAACTCATCGCCCTTTACCGCTTTTATACATATATATATATTTCCATTCTGTCACGCCTGGATTACTCCGTGGCTTTTTACAGCTTTTATAAATATATATATATATATATATATATATATATATATATATATATATATATATATATATATATATAGTTCGGGCATCGGAGTAAAAACTCATCGCCCTTTACAGATTTCGTATATATATAACTGTATATATATTACTTTACTCATTACGATTAAATTGCTGTTTTAAATATTCATTTGATATGAATCGGCACTGACATTTCTACGAGCGAACTAGATTTCTTTAAATCTCGCCAACTCTAGCTTTCAAACGGTTCAAAATAGGTCCAGACAGAACCGGGAAACTAAAATGGCTGAGATTTATTTAAATCTAATTTTTCTAGTTTCAGTTATAAAAGCTACCTCGCGTCCCTTAGATCGTTATATAGTGGGAACGAGACGCTTTGGCCATGTGTGAGCCAGAATTTACTGATGAATCCTTGGTTCTGGCGACATCTGAATGTAGATATATATTTTTTGTACAAATTTGAGCTGTGCAGGTTTATTGGCCTCCCTATGTGAGCCTAGGAATCGTGGGATTCATGATCCAATTGATTAAAATATGATTCCCACGATGGACAAACTCCACTTTATAAATGTACCCTACCAGTTTTTCTATAAAAAATGTACATACAAAAGACCTTAAAACAATTATCCGGATTTAAGGTCTCAACATAGTGAAAATATGGTTTGTCGTGTCAGAGTCACTCCAATGGTTGTCATGCCCATGAGAAGACCGACACTTGCATATATTTATTTTGTGGTCGAGGATGCTTCGCAGCCCGACAATCACCTATTCAAATTGAGCCTTAAGGCTGAAAAGATAAAACTGAAGTATCGATATGCTTCAATTCTTATGTTAGCGTAAGGGTTTGAAAATCTTCTTTTAAAATATCATTGCAATAATCTTATCGAAAAAAAGAAGCTTTTGCAAATCAAATCAAACACTTTTGCAAATCAAATCAAAGACTTTTTGCAAATCAAATCAAACCTTCGTATATAGGTTCAACAATGCATAAACATACTTCCAATCAAAGCATAGGCCTAATTTCTTCCAACATTCACACACACACATTGCAGATTTAAAAGGGAAATATTGAAAAGATATGGTACTATGTTTACACGGGAGTTGTGGGGTGTCTAACACCTTTCCCACACTTAACCAAACCCCCGAACTCAAAACTTCGGCTTCAAAGATCAAGTTTCAATAGTGTCCAGTAATTGGGCCTCTTTTCAAACAAAACTCGGTTGAGTTGGTACAACCATTTCAAATCTATCAACTGGCGACTCTGTTAAACGTTCAAATCGTCGACATGATACATGTTGGCCTTTTCTTAAAAAACCCTTCAAAATCTTTTTCACAATAAAAAGGGTAAGGGTAGACATAACTTAGGAAAAGAGAAAGATTCGGGTTGTGACCCGACCCGCGGATTTTTTCCCGACGTCGATAATTATTATTGAAATTATACCAACAATCCCCCAAAATTTCAATAATAAGTTTAAAGGGATAAGAAATGAATTTCTCAAAAAATTCTCGCATATATTTATTAAAAATACTATAATTTCTCACATATTACAAAGTCAAAATAAAAGAAACTGAGTAAGGAATATAAGAGTTCAGTGCATTAACACTGGTGTCTTTTGGACTATGAACCAATGTATAGAGTAAATAGGATTTGATTCACAGGAATTCGGTGAAATAAAAATTTCTATGAACCTTCTTCCTTATTATGAATCAGTAATCATATTACTCACACTACAAACTTTAATTGAAGTTGTTCTACGCGATTTGGCACTTTTTGGCCTTACGCCATACCTGGAATACATGAGCGCTCTAGAAAACCTACCATATTTTCATAGAGGCGGCCCCACCTCTACACTCATATAGGTGTTTCTATCAAATGTGTTCTACAGTTAAACACATCACCCAACAGGACTATGGAAATCATTAAGAGTATATAACTCAACATTTAACACTGTAGAATTACACTATCCTACATCATAGGGATGAACTCAAATATGTATAAAATGGATAGTGTCTCAACCAATCAACCAATGACTTGTTGTTACCCATATGAACCTATTTCCTAGGATTACCATTCATATAGGTTGGGTTTCCATCACTGTTAATTTCTGTAATTGACAGTAGTCCCATCCCCCTCGATGTATTACTTACTGGCCTCTTGCTCAGTGGCTTTGTTAGAAGATCCGCAAGATTTAACTCTGACCTAACAAAGTTAAGGGATATAATCCCGTCACATAACAGTTGTCTCACAATATTATGTCTTAGGCGTATATGCCTACTATTGCCATTATAGCTCTTATTTTTAGATATGCCTATAACAGCTTGGCAATCACAATGTAGAGACACAGATGGAACTGGTCTCATCCACAAGGGAATATTTCCCAAAAAAAATTCTGAGTCACTCTGCTTCAGAACCTGCCTTCTCTAAGGCAATAAACTCAGACTCCATAGTAGAGCGAGCTATACAAGTCTGTTTAATAGTTTTGGCTTCTACACACACTTTACATTTCTTGGTATTTGAAATTTTAACATCTTTTAAAATTCCCAAATTTTTCATATTTATATAAGAGTAATTCACATGGCCTAATCTAGCATGTCAAATATCATCACTTTCAATCAAGTAAGCAAATGAAGTACTAGCATTATTATTCATGAGTTCAAGTACATTCAAATGAAATAAACCAGCATTAAGATACCATTTTCCCACAAACACCCCATTTTTGGTTAACACAACCTTATCAGATTCGAACATAACCTTAACCCCAACCTTCCCAAGTATCCCAACAGATACGAGGTTGTAGCGAATCTCAGGAATGTGAAGAATATCGGTAAGAGAAAGAATCTTCCCAGAAGTCAATTTTAAATTTACTTTCCCTTTACCCATCACTGGTGCAGGCCTCGAGTCACCCATGTACACATGTTCATCTTTTTCCTCAAGAGGAGTGTAAGAGATGAATGCATCACGATTCACACAAATGTGCTTGGTAGCACCAGAATCCACTACCCATGCCTCTTTGTCAGTTACCATGTTCACCTCGGAGACAACCGCCGCAATAGTATTGTCTGCCTTAGCTAAGTTAGCTCTCGGAGGAACAGACTGGTTGTTTCCCTTTTTGAACTTGCATTGGGCAGCATGATGACCTGGCCTTTCACACACAAAACAATCACCTTTAGGCTTTGAGGTTTTGTGTTTGAACTGATTTGGTTTTTCCTTCGGACCGGTGTTATACTTATGCCCATGTTCAAGATGTTTGTTGAACGAGTTACGAGGTTTGCGCTCATCAACCAAATTTTCCTTGGAAGTCATCTCTTTAGCTTTGGCAGTTTTATCTAAATTTCTGTTCTTTTCCTCAATACGAATATGAACAATTAACTCATTTAAGGTCATGTCTTTCCTCTTATGTTTCATAGTATTCTTGTAATCTTTCAAGAATCAAGCAATTTCTCTATAAGGGAGCCAACAATAAAAGGAGCAGGTAAAGTCATGCCTTCATTATTAAGTTCGACTACGACAAGATGAAAAGCATGAATTTGGGAAGAGACATCTTTATCATCGGTCATGTAAAAATTAAGAAAATTACCTATTTCATACTTCTTGACACCAGCATCTTCCATAATATATTTCAAAACTAAAGCATCCCAAATTTCAGCAGCATGTTTATATAAGCAATAGATATCAAAAAGTTCATTCGACAATGAGTTGAGAATGATAGCCTTGCAAATTTTATCAGCAGAAGTCCAAGTACTAAAAGAAGATTCATATTCTTTCTTTTGTTCATCGGTAGCATCCTTAGGGGGGTTCAACTGGTTTTAGTTTGGTTAAAACATGGTCAACTTTAGCAATGTCCATGATCAAAAGTAATTTGGTTTGCCATCGTTTAAAATTAGATCCATCAAAAGGTTCAACTTTGGTCAAATCAGGGACAGATTTAGTGGTGGTAAGCATAGCAGAATCCATAATTTCTACTTAAGATTGTTGGAAATCACGAATAAAATATAGGATTCAATTATAAAATAAAGAGAGACTAAAGAAGGACTTAGCGATTTATAGAAAACACTGTTGAGCAGAGGTGTATAGTGCATTGTCCTTAAGTAGAAATTTTGCCCCTCAGAGAACTTTTCTCGGTGCTAAGGTCATTGACGAAATCCTACTCCAGGATTCAACGGTTCTTCATCCAACTAATCAGCACTCGAAATAATTGAATGACCCAGGAACAACTTCTAATTTTTCTTACTTGTACTTCAACAAATTAAACAGCATATATATAATAAAATATGTCTCTGTTTATATATATATATATATGAATAGAACTCATGAAGTCAGTAAAAGGGAATAGGAAAAGTAATAGGAGCAAGAAAGTGGAAAAAATGAATCAGAGCCTTAGATATTATAGTCTATAATGATGAATGAAGAAAATGTTATGCTTTTGGATGAGAGAGAATGAAAAAATCTTTTTCTGAAATGATACAACCACCCTCTGTATATAAGGCAAAGAAACCAATCACTATATATAGCCTACAAAGTATCACTAACGGTAAAATATATTAATATCCCAATAATTATGCCAACATAATTTAACTTCCAGTAGTTAGAAAATTCTAACAGTTAGAAAATTATTATTATTGAAATTATAGCAACATTCAACAGGCACAAACCAAACCAGAATTATAGATCTAAGGGGTGAAATGGGGATGGAGAATTTTTTGATCCCGAAATACTGAGGGAGGATAGTATTATTTGTTGGGTCGCAGCCCGGAAAACCACCCTCTCCCTCTCCCTCTCCCTCTCCCTATTCTTTCTTCTAATCTACCAATTGTAAACTGCAACTGCAGGTTTGGTTAGGTTTGGTTGGTGTGACATATAGGATAGGCATGGATGTTTTATATATTCATTCATGCTGTTTTTCATTTATCAAAAAGTCAAATATATTTAACATCAAATCTAAATATGTTGAACATTTACTGCAAAATTATATAGACTACATGACAAGATTACACCCGATTTTAAACTAGTTATGTATATCTATATAGCTAAGACGATGGTTCTCTGATATACAGTACGGATCGAATCGTTGTCCGATCCGTTATTAAAGGTGGTAAGCAGAGTATGTAAAATAAAGGGATATGCACTTGATCTTCTCCGTACAATCCGTTTCTAGTGCATATCCCTTTATTTTACATATCCTGCTCACCACCTTTAACGACGGACCGGGATGACGGTTTGGTCCGTCGTTATAGAACAGATAAACGATTTATATGTTATGGCGACGGTTCGATGCGTCGCTAAAAGCTAAGACGACGGTTCTCTAATACACAATACGGACCGAACCGTTGCCCGATCCGTCTCTAAAGGTGGTGAGCAGGGTATGTAAAATAAAGAGGTATGCACTTGATCTTCTCCGTACAGTCCGTGTCTAGTGCATACCTATTTATTTTACATACCCTTCTCACCTCCTTTAGCGACGGATCGGGCGACGGTTTGGTCCGTCGCTATAGAACAGATAAACGATTTATATGTTATGGCGACGGTTCGATGCGTCGCTAAAAGCTAAGACGACGGTTCTCTGATACACGATACGGACCGAACTGTCGTCCGGTCCGTCGCTAAAGGTGGTGAGCATAGTATGTAAAATAAAATGGTATGCACTTAATCTTCTATGTATACATATAATACTATTTATATAACACTATCAATTACTTTAAATAAATAATTTTTAAACACATCAATAAATTTAAGCATGTTATGCTGTATTTTATTAAATATATGTCATGTTGTGTCAAAATATATACTATTAATTCATAAACGAGCAATTACTAAATGGGCGTAATTAATCAACGCGTTTGACATAATTGATAAAAAAAAATTATTATTATTAGCATTGAGAATATCAACATGTTTGATAAAAAAAATTACACTATTTTTAAAAATTATTATACGAAGGAACATATTAAACATTGTGTACGAGCCTGTTCGGGAGCTCCTTATAAGTTGGTTTAAACCAACTTATAAGGAGATTTTTACTGTTTGAGTGTTCGGGAATAACTTATTTTATGATTTATTTTTTGACTTATAAGTCAAAAATAATAATTAACAATTTGTAACTTAAAAAAATAACTTATAAGTCATTCTTAATGAAGCTATTTTGACCAAATGTAAAGTCTCTTTTACCCTTCTATTATCTGGATAAATTACATCTCTACCCCTTATAACCCAAAACCCCTGATCTCTTTCTCTTCTCTTCTAACGTAAACATTCCAAATTGATGGTGTAATATTTCTTATGAATGGTATCAAATTGCACAGAGAAATGCTGCAAAACATAGCTCATAAATGTAAACTAAATACAACAAAATAGTCCACATAAAGAATTACCTGGGTTTCTAGTGAGAATCTGTAGAGAGAAAGAGGAAGAGCGAAGTAGTAGATCTTTGGACTGTGGAAAACCCTACACAGTTGACTGTAAAGCATTCCAAATTCCGATTGAGGGCAGGGAGGCGGCCAGTGACTAAAATTTTCTCGACTTCGTATTTTGGAGTTTGGGTAGGAGACACTCTGTGGTGTTTGATTGCATCTTAATGTATTTTAAGAGCTCACCTCTTAATGCATTTTAACAGTCCATATTTTTGTATTAAGAGGTCATCTGAATAGTTTAGACTCATATTTATATTTTAACTATTCAGAGGATCTCTTAATACAAATATGTGGGCTCTTAAGAGTAACAGTCCATATTTTTGTATTAAGAGGTCATCTGAATAGTTTAGACTCATATTTATATTTTAACTATTCAGAGGATCTCTTAATACAAATATGTGGGCTCTTAAGAGGCATTAAGAGGTGAACTGTTAAAATACATTAAAATGCAATCAAACACCACCATTTGAGATCTTTGGACTTCGTATTTTATGAGTTTGGGCAGGAGACGAGTTTGGGAGTTTGGGTAGGAGACTTCACAAAAAAAAATTAGTTTATACTTTATATTTTTTTAATTTTAATATTAACATTAAAAATAAAATAATAATTTTAATGTTTTGCTTAAATAATATTGGGTTATTTTTTTACCACCATAGTATGTAGTTCTTAATATAATATTGGGCTTTCAATTGTTAAGTATAAAATTGGGGTGGTTTTATTCTTAAGTATTGAATATAGTTGTTCACCAATAAGCTGTTTAAATAATAAGTTGTTTATCAATAAGCTGTTTAAATAAGTTGTTTACTAATAAGTTGCTTACCAATAATAAGTTGTTTATCAATAAGCTGTTTAAATAATAAGTTATTTATCAATAATAAGTTATTTGCCAATAAGTTGTTTTTATCAATAAGTTATTTACCAATAATAAGTTGTTTGTTAATAATAAGTTGTTTATTAATAAGTTATTTACCAATAAACTGTTTATCAATAATAAGATGTTTACCAATATGCTGTTTAAATAATAAGATGTTTACCAATAAATTGTTTAAATAATAAGTTGTTTACCAATAAGTTGTTTATCAATAATAAGTTGTTTACTAATATATTGTTTAAATAATAAGATATTTAAATAATAAGATGTTTACCAATAAATTGGTTCAATAATAAGTTGTTTACCAATAATAAGTTTTGTACCAATAAGCTGGTTACCAATAAGTTGGTTACCAATAAGTTGTTTAAATAATAAGTTGTTTATCAATAATAAGTTGTTTAAATAATAAATTGTTTACCAATAATAACTTGGTTACCAATAATAAGTTGTTTACCAATAAGCTATTTAAATAATAAGTTTGTTATCAATAATAAGATGTTTTACCAATAAGCTGTTTAAATAATAAGTTGTTTATCAATAAGCTGTTTACATAATAAGTTGTTTACCAATAATAAGTTATTTACTAATAATAACTTTCGATATGATATTTAATCAATATATTTTTTTATAATGTCCTTTTTAATAATCTCTACATTTTATTTTAACTTATAAGTCATTATCAGTCGAACAACTTCATAACTTGTTTTAACTTAATTTCTGACTTATATGTCATTATCAGCCGAACGCTTTTACTTATAAGTCATAACTTAAAACAACTTATAAGTCAACTTATATTTTAACTTATAAGTTATTTTAAAATAAATTATTCCCGAACAAGCCCTACATATAGAGCCTTGGGATACAGATAAGCAGGACGTTATGGGTGTGTTGCATAATTTATTTTTCTTAATTTATACTATTTTCTTTTTATTAAAATTAGTTTTATTTGTAAAATTCATGATAATAAAGAAATAATTTGTTTCATATGTAACTATAAAAATAATTAATTTTTAATCCCTACTATTTTAACTTTAAAGGATTTTATATAATAACCCTAGTCAAATCCCGAATCCGGAACAAATCTCGGATCAAATTCCGAGTCCGAATCGAATCTATCCAAATTAGTCTTAAACCATTGGGCCAATAGTATATTTTTAAATCATCTTAACCTACCACAAGCTCACCCAAAAAAGTTAAAACTTGAAAGTACTATTGATAGTAACTTAATTCTTTATATGCAGATAATTTTTTTCATATCTTTCGATGTAGGACTGAGGTGTGTTACAAATTCTCCCACCTAAATTTCTGACGTCCCCATCAGAACCGATCACACACATGGTCAACAGATCTTTGCCTCTAACCATTATAGAATAATACCGACCGACTTCGTGTCCTCACCTCCGGTAACCTGATCCGAACTTTCGAGGATCGACTTTGATACCATATGAAACGCCTCGAGATTTGACCAGTCATTTCAGGAACTGATAGCACCAACATGAAGGATTTCCACAACATTGCTGGATTAATCTAAAATTCTGTTGATAACTTGATTACATGGCAACACTTTATACTAAAATAGTTAAGTGAACTCAAGAAAAAAAATATTGATAAATAAGGAGTATTATCAATTTATCAATTTGAAATTTGAAATTTTGAATAGTCACCGTCTACCAACATGAGCCATTCCATTTGGATCCGGTCCTGCATGTGATTTGAGTTGAAGAAACCACATTATTTCTTGGTAAATTTTGTGCAAAGCCAGCACACAAGTATCGTCTAAGGTGCAATGCAAAGACATTACAAGACATCAAAACCAGTAAACATATGAAATACAACTTGAGCAGAAATAAACATAAAGCTTTTTGGTGAACAACTTCCCACCTCATTCTTCAGGATCATCAGTGCGGACAGCTGGTAAAAAAAACATTTTAAAAAAAATATCAGAAACAGGTGAAATTTTATATACAGGAAATCACATTCAGTTACCCCAATAATGAATTAGGATATACAAAATACACTATACATATATACATATATATGCGCAGCTCAAAAACAAAAATTATTGGAGCTCAACTCCTAACCTGAAGTAGCCAAAAATAAAAAACAAAAGAATATTTGCAAATATTTAAACATAACCTGCTGCAATCAGATATAGCAGCTGACTAACCAACATCTAGAAAACAATAATATGACTCATTCTGGATTAACTTTCTCACTCAGTAAAGGGAAGACAAAAGAACTCCAAGAAGTGCAGCCCAGGTAAAAGATTAATTAACAGGCACTTGAAGAACAGATACATTGAAAAGATATACAGTTCTCAAATCAACTATGGCTGAATCCAAACACCTGGGTGCCCACAGTTACAGCCTAGGTTACTGTCAGAGTATGGTGGGTTAATGAACTAGGTTACTCATTTTCTATGGTAAACATAGTAGGTCCCTCTCCCTCCCTTCTCTCTCTCTCTGTTCTTTTCTTTTCTTAGATTCTGTAACACACTAGATCTTTAAAAGTCCATTCTTCAACTGACTGCATAAAGAAACAAGTGTTGTAGCACCTACTAATTTGTAAACCATGCATCATAACTGTTAAAAAGTAATCACAAAGTTTAAGGAAGTGATAACACTTATTAAGAACAAAAGTTAAGCATAAAGAATATAATGTTTTATATTCATGAATTTGTTTATTTTTGGTCAGAAAGGTTACCTGCACCACATCAGGCACGAGGCCACGATATCTACAATTCAATTAAAACATGACCAGCATGATATTATGTAAAGACTCATACTCAAATTAGATATGGAGTCAGACATTTGATGAACCGAACATTTTCAGCGCAGAGTACCCTTCAGGTAAGAAAAGAATAAATATATCATATTGAAGTTTCCATTCATATTTTCTTTCAAGGCTACATCTAGTGGTGGACCTAGGAGCTGCATACCATAAAATTTAGACTTCCGTGGGAATAAGAATAAGGTATGTATCTGCCCCTCCTTCAAAAAAATGATATCACGGACAAAATTACTTATAATTGAGCTTTCATTTCATTTTGAATCTCCAAATAAATTTTCTTTGCCAGAGTACAATTTTGACTAAATCACTAAACCATCCCAAGTTCCCACAAATATGGAGTCCCCAATTTTTTTGTTGTTTTACGGATAAGTATATAATCGTCATTAAAAAGCCCAACAATGCCCCAATGCAAAAGAGCACATAAAAAAATTGGGACAAGTATGCACGAAAGCAAACTCTCTAATGAATTCATGGAAGCCTCTGTAATAACTAGTTGTGTTCAAGAAATACCTTAAATTCACCAAGTAGAAATATATAATATGGCCTCCTTAATATTAGATATCTAAACTGATTGCTCCCCAGCCTTTAGGGTTCTGTTGCTAAACTAATATAAAGGCAAATATGTAGCGACTATCTAGACAACAATCTTTGCTCTTTTTGATTGGGCTCCATAAATGAATCAATTGACTGTAGACTACTAGACTCTATACATGACTAACCCCACAACTTGTCAAAATCCATAATCTTCAAAAAAAGATATCAATCAGATACATCCAAAATAAATTTTTTTTAAAAAAAAACAGATGCTCAGGGATAGAAACTATAACTATAATTAAACACTCCGAAATTTTATTCTTGGTAAGTTTTGACCCTCAGAACATAGCAAAAAAAGTGAAGAAACCATTTTCCAGAAAGAGATGGGGCTAAGTCAGAAAAAATGCAATTATACTACTTGAAAACATGTATGCACAGGAATAAAAAAGTGTGTTTTAATTAAACAAATATATACGAGTGTATTACCAGACACTGTACTCATCATTCAACAGTAAAACATGAAGAGAATATTAATCCCTTTAAGAAAGTATCACTTTGGGAATATCAACAATTTGTTTAATCAATACAAATTGTGACCTAACACCATCCTTGTTTATGCAATGCGAGAAAATGTTTGTTTGTTTGTTGTTTATCTTTTTCAGGGTGTAAACGCCTGTGTGACTATTAAAATTTGTTGAACCACCACATCTACATACACATCCACATCCAACAGAGAGAAAACATGAAAAACCTATAACCCTAAATCGGAAAACTAATATCATCTCGAGACCATTGACAGAAGCCTAAAAAAACAAATTTCATTAAGAATCGCGTAGTCGACTATGAATAATAATCTAGTCAACGAGTAAAGAGAGAAAATCCGGTCAAGATATGAAGCAAAAAGATAATAAGGTGGTATTTATTTGGGTCTTAAAGGCTCTTAATAGGTGTCTCTGATTCGGTCAGAGGCATAACTTGTTTGATAAAAAAATTATGCCTCTTAATCAATAAGACTCAAAAATAATGCTAAACCATTCAGAGCCACATCAGAGCGAGTTTATGTTTTTTTTGGACAAAAATAACCTCAACAATATTACAAAATCCCTCTTTTATCCACATCTCTTGTCCCTCTTTACCCCTCTGGATTGACAAAATGGAGTCTCAAACCCCTGATAATCTCTCCGATTCCGAGCTCGTCACCTTCGGAGATTACATAGTGAGGTCCAAACTCAGAGCAAGTCGACTGGCGACTGTATGGAAAGTCGAGCACCGAATTTCCAGCCAAGTTGTGGCGTTGAAGCAAATTTATCTCTCAAAACTCATGACCCATCTCAAGAAATACTTGGACTGTGAGCTTTCCTTCTTGTCCTCTGTAAATCACCCCAACTATTAATTTGCCTTCTTGATTTCTTTCAGGTATGATCCCTTTCCCAGTTCATCAATTTTCATTACTTGGGGTTTATGTCTTTGAAAATTTTGGAATTGAACTGATTTAATTAAGTATTGTATTTTTTCCCATTTTAAATTGTGTATGCACATTTTATTTTCGGATGATTTTTGGTTAGATTTAGTTGAAACGGGGCTTATTTGAGTTCTTATATCTCCCTATTAATTGCTTACCCAATTCCTTAAAAAAATTGAATTGTTGATTTTCTTGAAGTACCGATGTTGGTATGAATTGAAATAGAGCTAATTTGATCAGCCAACTGTTATTTATCTTCCTTTAATTTGCTATTATAAATATATATTTAAAATACTATTCAAAACCTTTCTCATTATCAAACAGGTTTTGCTCTAACTGTTAAGAGGGCTAAAATGGTAAAATATTGTTATTCAGACATTTTGAAAAAATTAATTATTAAACAATATTTTTTCATTCAGACAGAATTTTGGATAGGATGCTCTATATTATTCAGATATCTAAATTATTCAGATCTTAATACTCAATTTTATCAAACACAACCTAAATCAGAGGGAGATGTGTTACTAACTGGGTTTCTGAGGCTTTCCGTTAACCCATTTGGAAACGGAGAAATGAACCTTCTCGCGAGAGATGGATTCAGACTTATGAGGCTCCTTGAGGCAATTCCTCAATAGGTTTGCACATCATATGTTCGAGTTTGTTACGTACGTCATTCCCGTAGCCCTCCAAAACGGCACCGCAGCTTTCGAAGCCATCCCTATCTCTATCTCTATCTCTCTCTGTACTTTCTTCCTCACCAACAACACAACACAGAGCAGACTCACCGTCGCACCTCAATCGATCTGGAGATATATCAAGTGTACCTAATCAACATATATACGCACCATCAGTCTCTACCGGGTTATAATAGATATTTGGACAAAATTACCCTCCATTCTTTTCTTTCGATTGGTTTTTACACTAGAATCCCTCGCCGAATTCAGTTAATTAAATAACCTATATAATCAATCAACTATAATCATTATAGGCTGATTGGCACTTCTGTCCCTCTAAGTTGCCACCCACTTTCAAAGTCGTCCCTAAAGTACCATTTTCGTCAGTTAGGTCCTTAAAATGGCATTTATTGGCGTTTCTGTTTCTTCAACCCATTTTAACCTAAACCCAACCCATTTTGACCAAGTTTAACCCAACCCGACCCAGTTTGACCCAACCCAAATTTTTAATATTTTAAAATATAATAGTATTTTTAAAATAAGTTTAAAATAATAATTATATTTAACATTTTAAAAAAAATAATATTTAATTATTTAAAATAAATTATTATTATTAAAATAATAATTATTTTAATATTTTAAAATAATCATAATAGCAAAACTGGCTATCATGATCATTTAATTGACGAAGATCAGACGGATGATTTCCCTAATCAGACATGGAAATAATCTGTTTAATATATAGAGAATGATAGATGACCTTAGAACTGTCATTTCTATCATCAATGGGTTTGACTAGAATTGACTGTGATTGAAGAAGGATGTCCTTATAATACACAAGGGATTTATAAGGAGCAAGAGGAAGAAAATGCCAAGTCAGCAATTAAATCAAAAGGAGCACGCGCTGATGACAGTCTCTGTCTGCTGTAATAATAAATAAACTTTTATTGAATGAAAAGAATTACAAACAGATAACTGAAGATAACTTACAAGTAGACTCGATTATAGAAAGCCTAACATGGTATAACTAAGAAGAAGGCAAGAGGGTTAAAGATTAGTCAGATAGGAATCTGAGTCTTTAGAAACTCTCTATTGGATTTATAATCCTGCCTTCAACAAATTGCTCTGCTTCTCATATATAGGATAAGAAAAGGCTTACTGATTACAACTCAATAATTACAAAACATCTTTAACTATTAAAGAACAGTAATGCTTTTACAAAAGACATAAGCATTATTGAACCTTTTGACTAAATACAGACGCATTATTACAACTTTTGACTAAAACGACCAGTTGACCGACAATGAAAACATGACTCAGCTAAAATACAAAACAAACATTACTTTAACTTTCGGCTACTTTTGACAAAAGGAGCACGCGCTGATGACAGTCTTTGTCTGCTGCTTGAAGCCATATGTAACTATAGGCATCCTAGGCAAAAGGATCCTGAGCATCCTGGAGGCTAATGCTGCCGTATGGATTATTTGGACTAGAAGCTTCTTGACTAGCTTTTGACGAGGATGATGAGTAAATGGAGGGAACACTATCTTCACTGAGCTTATCAACTCGTTTTGGAATGAGCCGGGCTAACTGTTTTAACTCAGCATTAGAACAATGATCAATATCCGCAAAGTCTAATTTTGTCTGAGAAGATTTCTTGGATTTACTAGAAGAGGATTCTTTAGGAAGAACCGATTTAATAGGGGTAGGATTTACTGGGAATTCTTTCTGAACCTGCCCAATGATGCGATAAATATCAAATTTATCGCACCATTTAATAGAAAACTCACGAGTCACATAAGTCAATTGACTAATATGATTGCGAGTGATGACTGATTTATCTCTGGCTGACTCAAGATTAATTTCAACAGTGGAAGAATAAAAATCATAATTCCATTTAAGGATCCATGGAATTTTATATTTACTAATAAACAAGAGAATAACTGGAATACACTCATTTTTAGGATTGTGGGGAAAACGACAACAAAAATGAGTAAGAACAGACTGGAGTTCAATAGGTAAAACGCTATGGATGAGACCAAATCTTTCCCACCATAGAGTAAACCAGTGAGGAATCTGACTTTTAAATTTGTGGTCAAACTGAATGTACCACGAATGACTGAAAGAATGAGTTTGGAACAAGACTCTATTCCAAGCTTCCATATAATCATAATAGCAAAACTGACTATCATGATCATTTAATTGACGAAGATCAGACGGATGATTTCCCCAATCAGACATGGAAATAATCTATTTAATATATAGAGAATGATAGATGACCTTAGAACTGTCATTTCTATCATAAATGGGTTTGACTAGAATTGACTGTGTTTGAAGAAGGATGTCCTTAAAATACACAAGGGATTTATAAGAAACAAGAAGAAAATGTCAACCAGTTGGGAAGAACTGGGCAGCCAATTTAACCGAAAACACGGGGACATACTGGGAATGAGTATGTTGACTAGGGTTAGGGTTAATAGAGGAAGACGAAGCAAAGGGATCAATGGGCCTGGGAGACTGGGCCAAAATCGTATTGTAAGGCTTTGGAACAGTACCAAGAACTGTATACCTATTTGCTACATCAATAGAAGTAAGAGGGATAACTGGATGAGGGATTACGGCTCTCAAGGGCCTTTGACTTGGGCCAAAACCGGGACCGAACAGGATTGTTTCCACCTCTCACACTCATTTGTCTGGGGTACCTGAATTAATAAATTCTCTCGTAAGAAAATCAGGAACAGAATTTTGACTTCCTTTAATATACTCAATATCAAAATCGAAAATGCTTAAAATAGATTACCATCTGGCAAAAATATGCTTGGCAGCAATGTTTTTAACATCTTTTTCAAGAATATATTTTGCTGACTTGCAGTCAATTCAAAATAAAAATCTTTGATTTAATAAATCGTTTTGAAATTTACTACTACATAAAACCAAGGCTAAATATTTTTTTTAATTGTACTATAATTAAGTTGAGCCTGATTCCACGCACCAGAGTGAAATCGAACAATTTGTTCAGAAAAAACAAGAGATAATTTCTGCTTCAGAATGCCACCAAAACCAATTTTAGAGGCATCAGTTTCAACAATTTTGGACGCGGATTCATTGGAAATGCCAAGACAAGGCAAAATCTTAACATATTTTTTAATTTGTTGGACGATGGAAGTGTGTTCATCAGTCCAAGGAGGAGGGTTTTTCTGTAAACGAATAAACAAAGGTTTACAGATCTTTTTTAGGTTTTGATAGAATTTACCTACATAATTCAGAGATCCTAAGAATCGCTGAAGTTGAGTTTTGTCAATGATTTTATCTGAGAATTTATCAGCGAATTGAATTACTCGTTGAATAGAACGGACTAAACCACGATGAATATCATGACCTAGAAATTTAACTTTTGTTTGGAACAGACTACATTTTGTAGGAGACAGAACCAAACCATTAACTTTGATAGCTTTGAAGAACGAGTTCAAATGTTTGAAATGTTCATCGATTGACTTGGAGAAGACTAAAATATCATCAATGTAGACAATGATGAAATGACTGAAAGGATTCAAAATTTCATTAAGAATATTTTGAAATTCACTAGGAGCACTTTTCAAACCAAAGGCCTGAACTACCCATTCATAATGACCAAAGGGAGTGGTAAAAGCAGTTTTATACCTATCGCTAGGATGAATACTGACTTGCCAAAACCCTGACTTAAGGTCGAATTTACTGAAAATGGTAGCATTACTAAGCCAACTGAGGAGGTCTTCTTTATTAGACAGGGGATACCTAATCCATTCTAAGACCTTATTAAGGGGCTTGTAATCAATAACAAGTCTGGGAACACCTCTTTTTTTCTCAGCTTCATTATTAACATAAAAAGCTGGACAAGACCAAGGCGATTTACTATGTTTAATTAAGCCTTTTGCAAGCAAGTCGTTAATTTCTTGTTTGCAAAATTTCATTTGCTGATGACTCATCTGAATAGGTCTAGACTTAGTAGGAATCAAGTGTTCTCTAAATTCCTTAGCATAAGGTAGCCTAACCACATGCTTTCTTCTATGCCAGAATGCATTAGGAGAATCAGCACAAAGATTTTTAGTTATAAACACTCGAAGTTCTTCAATCTTATCTTGAATTTTTTCAAAAAGGAGATCCTCTACCTGTTTATATTTAATCTCTTGCTTTAAAAATTTTAACTGAAGTTTTACAACTTAACAAGTTTAACGATTTTGAAATAGATTCATCATGAATAAATTTCAAATCCCTTTCTTTGGGTTGAGTAATGAATTCAAACACAACTTTCTGACCAAAATGTTCGGTCGTTAAACCATTATTACTAGTAATAAATAGATATAATAAATATATAAACGGAAGAAAATAATCTTATCTGTCAAGTTGCGAATTAAAACAAAGGAAGTTTTAAAACACATATTATCTTGGCAAATATAAACTTTAGAAAGTTTATATTCTATTTCCATCATACTACCATTAGCAGAATTTAATCGTTCACTAGTTTTTTTATAGAACTTAGTGGGTATCAAACCTTCTTGAATGCAATTAAGATCCGCACCAGTATCAACTAGAGCAGGAAGTTGAATTGCAAAAGTTCCATCAATAACTAGACGAACAATAATATACCATTTTTGAATGGTAATGTCTTTTAATCTTTTTAATGAATTACCTTGTACCATGAGAATTGACTCATCTTCTTTAACATTAGAAGATTCTGCTTCTTCCTCATTATCTGATGAATCAGTAATGTGAAGTTCTGAATTTTTAGTAGCCAAAGTAGCCATTTCTTTACGTAAATAAGAAATCTCAGTCTTAAGACCAGAAATTTCTTTTTTAAGTTTATTAACTTCTTGGTTTAATTCGGGAAGGGTAATTTCTCTATCCGAGATTTTAAATATTTCTAAGGTTTTATTAAGGCTGATAACAGGTTTATCTTTACCCTTAATAACCCTACTTTTACCAGAATTGTTTTTAGAAAATAAATCTTTTAATTGTTTCATGTATTGTAATTTTAACTCTTCATCAGTAAGTTTACTAATTAACTCAATTAACAAATAGCTCTCTTGGTCTTCTTTGCTAAGAACAATAATAGTTTTACAATAATCAGACCTGTAATTATTAGTACATAGAGTGATCTTCACTAAGCGTTTGATTATCTTCTTCATTACTAGAGGAATAAGGAATATCAGAATAATTGTTACTATCAACATCATTCTCAATCCTTATTAACTCTAATATTTTATCAGTGTCTTCGACAGAAATATTTAACTGACTTAATTTCTGTTTAATTTTACACTCACTCTTGTAATGACCCTTTTTACCACAATTATAACAGATAATTTTACTCTTATCCTGGGATTTAGAAATAGATTTTTTACTATGTAATTTCTTTCTTGACTTGGATTTTTCATAATAATTGTCTTGATTTTTTGACTGACTAGACCGCTTCTTATGATGCTTACGCGTTTTGCGTTTTTCAATTAGTTTTTCCCTATGCTTTCTTCTGGAGGGAGCAATAGGAGGCAAACCATATTAGGTCGTTTTAGTCAAAAGTTGTAATTATGCGTCTGTATTTAGTCAAAAAGTTCAATAATGCTTATGTCTTTTGTAAAAGTATTACTATTCTTTAATAGTTAAAGATGTTTTGTAATTATTGAGTTGTAATCAGTAAGCCTTTTCTTATTCTATATATGAGAAGCAGAGTCATTTGTTGAAAGCAAGATTAGAAATCCAATAGAGAGTTTTAAAGACTCAGATTCCTATCTGACTAATCTTTAACCCTCTTGCCTTCTTCTTAGTTATACCATGTTAGGCTTTCTATAATCGAGTCTACTTGTAAGTTATCTTCAGTTATCTGTTTGTAATTCTTTTCATTCAATAAAAGTTTATTTATTTATAAAACTGTTTTTACATATGAACTACTGTTATCATTTCTTATAGTTATATAATTATTTTAAAAATAGTTATTTTTAATATTTAAAAATAAAATATTAGTTTTTTATAAAAAAAATTAATAATTATATTTAATATTCTAAAATAAATATTTTTTATTTTTAATATTTTAAAAGTAAAAAATATTTTGTAAATATTATTTTTAAAAATAATATTTACTTTTAAAATATTAAAAATAATATTTATTTTAGAATATTAAAAATAATATTTATTTTAAAATATTAAAAATAATAATTATTTTAGCTTTTTAATAAAAAAAATTTGAATAATTATTATTTTTATTTTTATTTTTATTTTTATTTTTTAATATTTACTTTTCATATTCTAAAATAATTATTATTTTTAATATTCTAAAATAAATATTTTTAATAATTATTGTTTTTGAAGGAAAAATAATATTTAATATTCTGAAATAATTATTAAAAAAAAAATTAAAATTATTATTTAATAATTATTAAAAAAAATTTAAAATGATCTTAATAATTATTATTTTAAAAATTAAAATAATCTTAATAATTATTATTTTAAAAATTAAAATAATCTTAATAATTATTATTATTAAATAATAATTATTTTAATAAGTATTTCAGAATATTAAATGTTATTTGGCCGTCAAAAACAATAATTATTAAAAATATTTATTTTAGAATATTAAAAATAATAATTATTTTATAATATTAAAAGTAAATATTAAAAAATTAAAATAAATATAAATATAAGAATAATTCAAAAAAATTTAAAATAATTATTATTTTTAATATTCTAAAATAAATATTATTTTTAATATTCTAAAATAAATATAATATTTAATATTCTAAAATAATTATTATTTTTAATATTTTGAAATAAATATTATTTTTAATATTTTAAAAGTAAATATTATTTTTAAAAATAATATTTACAAAAATATTTTTTACTTTTAAAATATTAAAAATAAAAATATTTAAAAAATATTTATTTTAGAATATTAAATATAATTATTATTTTATTTTATTTTTTAAAAAACTAATAATTTATTTTTAAATATTAAAAATAACTATTTTAAAATAATTATTTTATTTTAAAATATTAAAATAATTATTATTTTAATAATAATACTTTATTTTAAATAATTAAATATTATTTTTTTAAATGTTAAATATAATTATTATTTTAAGCTTATTTTAAAAATACTATTATATTTTAAAATATTAAAAAATTGAGTTGCGTCAAACTGGGTCGGGTCGGGTTGGGTTAAATTTTGTCAAAATGGGCCGGGTTTAGCTTAAAATGGGTTGAAGAAACAGAAACGCCAACAAAATGCCACTTTAAGGACCTAACTGAAGAAAATGATACTTTAGGGACTACTTTGAAAGTGGGTGGCAACTTGAAGGGACAGAAATGTCAATCAGCCAATCATTATATAGCACAAACTTCAACTTTCTTAATTCATATTATCCAAATTTATATTAATTAAATATTATTCAAATTTAAAAATATTCCTATCTGAGGAATAGAAAAAAAAATATTTTTTTCTTTCCTATTCAAATTAGTAAAAGTTCTATGCAAATTTATAATAATAAATAATTAAATAGAAAGTATTCAAAAGAAACCCAACCAATCTCTAATAAAAAAAATAACTTCTAAAAGAATCTTTATTTTTAGTTTTACCAATTTTATTACAAATTTGGTAAAACACACTTCACTAAAAAAAACTTGCAAAACAATTACAAACAATAATATTTGCAAAACCTGCCGCAATCAGATATAGCAGCTGACTAACCAACATCTAGAAGAAAAAAAATATGACTCATTCTGGATTAAATTTCTCGCTAAGCAAAGGTAAGACAAAAGAACTCCAAGAAGTGCAGCCCAGGTAAAAGATTAATTAACAGGCACTTGAAGAACAGATACATTGAAAAGATATACAGTTCTCAAATCAGCTATGGCTGAATCCAAACATCTGGGTACCCACAGTTACAGCCTAGGTTACTGTCGAGTATGATGGGATAATGAACTACGTAACTCATTTTCTATGGTAAACATAGTAGGTCCCTCTCCCTCCCCTTCTCTCTCTCTCTCTCTGTTCTTTTTTTAGGTTCTGTAACACACTAGATCTTTAAAAGTCAATTCTTCAACTGACTGCATATAGAAACAAGTGTTGTAGCTCCTACTAATTTGTAAAGCACGCACCATAACTGTTAAAAAGTAATCACAAAGTTTAAGAAGTGATAACACTTATTAAGAACAACAGTTTAGCATAAAGAATATAATGTTTTATATTCATAAATTTGTTTATTTTTGGTCAGAAAGGTTACCTGCACCGGATACCTGCACCACATCAGGCGTGAGGCCATGATATCTACAATTAAATTAAAACATGACAAGTATGATATTATGTAAAGACTCATACTCCAATTAGATATGGAGACAGACAGGTTATGAACCGTTTAATATTTTCAGTGCAGAATACCCTTCAGGTAAGAAAATAATAAATATATCATAAACATGACAAGTATGATATTATGTAAAGACTCATACTCCAATTAGATATGGAGACAGACAGGTTATGCACCGTTCAATATTTTCAGTGCAGAATACCCTTCAGGTAAGAAAATAATAAATATATCATATTGAAGTTTCCATGCATAGTTTCTTTCAAGCCTACATCTAGTGGTGGACCTAGGAGCTGCATACCATAAAATTTAGACTTTGGGAGTAAGAATAAGGTATGTATCTGCCCCTCCTTCAAAAAACTGATATCACGGACAAAATTACTTATAATTGGGCTTTCATTTCATTTTGAATCTCCAAATAAATTTTCTTTGCCGAGAGTACAATTTTGACTAAAACACTAAACCATCCTAAGTTCCCACACATGGAGTCCCCGATTGTTTTGTTGTTTTACGGATAACTATATAATCGTAATTAAAAAGCCCATATAATGCCCCTATGCAAAAGAGCACATACTGTTGGATTTGTACGAAATCGTGACGCAATCAAATTGCAAAAATTAGCGAAAGCATGGTATATCAGAGTTTAAAAAATTTCTACAAAACCATTACCCGGATCATCCTTTATGCAAATTATTAATTTAAAACGATAAATAAGAAGTTATGGAATCATACCCTTGTAGAACAAAACTTCCACAGGTACTAGTTCAACTCTTTGTTCTTCGTGATCTCCTTGAATTTTCGGGTTAGATTCTTTCCTTTGATCAACGTTAGCCACCCAAGTGTTTGGCCTCTAGAGGTGATCCACCAAGGAAGAGGAATTATCAAGAAGGAGGGTGTTTGGCTTAACCTTAGTTTTCTATCCTCTATAGAAAAGGAGTACTCTCTAACAATTGGAATTGCATCAATCTAATATCTATTATAAGACTTCTCTTATATAGACATTGGTCAACCCTTCTAATCCTATTAGACATGGGATTTCTTTTAATTAATTAAACTCCTTTAATTAATTTAGGCTTTCCACCACATGGGAATAATTAATTAAATTCATTTAATTAATTTGTCTCCTAATCTTATTAGGAATAAATGAGAGTACTAAATATTAAATTAATTACTAAACTCCTTTAGAAATTAAAATAATAATAATTGTAATAATATTAATAAGACTCCTCTTATTAATTTATATTTAATATTTCCAAAATATTAAATAATAAACATTAAGCTATTTAATTTATTCTATCACCATAAATTAAATTAATTATACTTAATGCATTATTACGATTATGCCATTACCTTCTTAAATAATTATTCTTCCTTTTATGGTGTGACCCTTTAGGTTCTCCATATTAAACCGGTTGTGAATAAATCAATTAAAACAATTTTAATCTTATTTAAATAAATAAATTAAACTAATAATTTATTTAAATAAATAATATTTATTCTACAATAGGGATAAGCCTCCCTAGCGATCAACGACTTTCCAGATAATATAGATTTCAACATTAATCATAAAAGAACCTGTGAGTTAATAGTTACCATACAATTCAATCCTTCCACCATACAATGCCCTAATTAAATATAAGACATGGATTTACTGTCAAGTCTTATTTTATTTAATTATATGTATTTCGATTAGAAAATGCACAACTCCAAATAATGCAAATTAAAAACTCCTTTCTAATTTCATTTCACCTTGGCCAAGGATTCCTGGGTTGTCATTTAACGAATCACATGGGACATATCTCCTCTTTTACTAGAGGTGGTAGATTCTTTATTGATCATTCATTATCTCCATATGTAACTCATTATACCCAAGCATACCCTATATATGCCTTAAAAGGTCTTAAGGAATAAGTCAAAGTATAATTTGTTACATACAAGATACTATGATGATCTCAAGTCCAAGGATCACTTGTACTACTATCACATTAGGAATTCCTATTGACATGCGAGTAAAACTCCATTAGGTATTCCATAGCGAATCACGTTCAGTGAACTTATTCTTCAATAAGCACCTACATACTTGCTTTAGTGTCTCCACACAAATGATCATGAGATCAATCATCCTCATCCAATGAGCAAGCAACATATGTACCAATCTATCCGGATTTACTAATCCCCTTTTTAGTAATCCCACGATTGGGAACTATTTAAGTTTTAAAACTTTCTAAGAATTTAGATCTCATTAGCATGATCATCATCATGATTCTAAAAGCATTGCTTAAAACTATGGGTTATTTACATATTATAAAAACAGCAACATGTAGATAATTAAATCCCTGTAATAAATGAATATTTCATTAATAAATAAATAAGATTGTTTACAAAGTACGTGCTTTATCATCATACATGATTGGCTTGTATGCACACTACTATCAATCTCCCACTTGCACTAAAGCCAATCGCCATGGTATCTCATACCCATCTTCTCTAAGTGACGATCAAACTGCTGTTGTGTTAAAGCTTTAGTAAATAGATCTGCAATGTTGTCTTGAGAGTCTACACGCTCCAAGGTGACGTCTCCTCTTTCAATGATCTCCCTGATCAAATGAAATCGCCGCAACACGTGTTTAGATTTCTGATGAGACCTCGGTTCCTTAGCCTGTGCAACTGCTCCTGTGTTGTCACAGTAAATGGGAACTGCTTCTCCAATGCTAGGAACCACACCAAGTTCAGTTATGAACTTCTTCATCCAAACAGCTTCCTTTGCAGCTTCACTTGCAGCTATATACTCTGCCTCTGTCACTGAATCAGCAACTGTTTGCTGCTTGGAACTCTTCCAACTCACTGCGCCTCCGTTCAAGGTAAAAACATACCCCGAAACAGATTTACTGTCATCTTTGTCCGTTTGAAAACTTGAGTCTGTGAAGCCCTCGAGTTTTAATTCAGACCCACCGTAGACAAGAAAAATATCCTTAGTCCTTCTCAAGTATTTTAGGATATTCTTCACTGCCTTCCAGTGCTCTTCTCCTGGATTCGACTGGTATCTGCTCATTACACTAAGTGAATGAGCAACATCCGGTCTAGTACATATCATACCGTACATGATAGATCCTATTGCAGAAGCATAAGGGATCTTACTCATTCGGTCTCTCTCCTCAGGTGTCTTTGGGGCCTGTTTCTTGGAGAGATGTATTCCATGGCTCATCGGCATGAGTCCTCTTTTGGAATCTTCCATGCTAAATCTCTTTAGCATTGCATCAATGTACGTTCCTTGGGATAAACCAAGCATCCTTTTAGATCTATCTCTATAGATCTTTATCCCCAAAATATAGGATGCTTCTCCCAAGTCCTTCATGGAGAAGTGTTTAGATAACCAGATTTTAATTGATTGTAGCATAGGAATGTCATTCCCTATCAGTAATATATCATCAACATATAATACAAGGAATGAAACTGCGCTCCCACTAACCTTCTTGTACACACATGGTTCATCGTCATTTTTGATAAAATCAAACTCTTTGATTGTCTCATCAAAACGAATGTTCCATCTACGAGAAGCTTGCTTCAATCCATAAATGGATCGTTGCAGCTTACAGACTTGATTTATTCCAACCTTTGAAACAAATCCCTCTGGCTGTGTCATATACACATCCTCCTCAAGTTTCCCATTGAGGAAGGCCGTTTTCACGTCCATCTGCCAGATCTCATAGTCGTTATAAGCTGCAATCGCAAGCAAAATCCGAATGGACTTGAGCATAGCTACTGGTGAAAAGGTTTCATCATAATCAACTCCTTATCTTTGTTTGAAACCTTTTGCAACCAGTCGGGCCTTATAGGTCTCCACCTTGCCGTCCGCTCCAGTCTTTCTTTTAAAGACCCATTTACACCCAATAGGCTTAATGCCTTCAGGTGGTGAAACCAAAGTCCATACTTTGTTTTCATACATGGAGTCCATTTCGGATTTCATGGCTTCAAGCCATTTCCCTGAGTGTTTATTACTCATGGCCTGTTCGTAATTCAATGGATCATCATCATTCATGATGCGTACCTCATCGTCATCCTCTACAACGAATCCATACCTCTCAGGTATCTTCGGTACTCTTCCAGATTTACGAACAGGGTGTGGTATAGTAGGTTCTTCTACTTGGTCAGGTACCTGACTTTGATCCGTGGTAATTTGTGGTTCTTGAGCTTCTTCAAGATATATCTTACTCCCACTGACCCCTTCATGGATAAACTCCTTTTCCAAGAAGGCAGCATGTTTCGCAACAAACACCTTTTGATCAGTTGGATGATAGAAATAATACCCTACAGTTTCTTTAGGGTATCCCACAAATCTACACTTTTCGGATTTAGTCTGTAGCTTATCATGTTCAAACTTTTTGACATAAGCTGGACAACCCCAAGTCTTAACATGCTTAAGATTTGGTTTCCTCCCCTTCCACATCTCATATGGAGTCTTTGGGACGGATTTGGTAGGTACCTTGTTAAGTAGGTATGCAGCCGTTTCTAGGGCATATCCCCAGAAGGAAATTGGAAGGTCGGTAAAACTCATCATGGATCGAACCATGTCTAACAGTGTTCGATTTCTCCTTTCAGATACTCCATTTAACTGTGGTGTACCTGGAGGAGTCCATTGTGAGATTATACCATTTTCTTTGAGACAATTGAGAAACTCACCGCTTAAGTATTCTCCGCCTCGATCTGATCGAAGTATCTTTATACTCTTGCCCGTTTGTTTCTCTACTTCACTTCTGAACTCTTTGAAATTTTCAAATGATTCTGACTTGTATTTCATTAAATACATATATCCAAATCTTGAGTGATCATCAGTGAAAGTAATAAAATAAGAATACCCACCCCGTGCACTTGTTGTCATAGGCCCACAAACGTCTGTGTGAATCAATGCCAACAACTCTGTAACTCTTTCTCCTCTTCCACTAAAAGGAGATTTAGTCATTTTACCCATGAGACAAGATTCACAAGTTGGATATGATTCATAATCGGATAGCTCGAGGAGCCCATCTTTATGCAACTTGGATAATCTTGTTTCATTGATATGACCGAGTCTACAGTGCCACATGTAGGTATAATTAATATCATCTCTTTTCCTTTTCTTAGTTTGTTCAATTTGAAATATATTTTCTTGTAAGTCAAGTGTATAAAGTCCATTTCGCAAATTTTCAATACCATATAAAACATCGTCTTTATAAATAGAACAACTATTGTTCTTTATAACAACGTTAAATCCTTCCATATCCAATACAGAAATTGAAATAATGTTTTTAATAATATTCGGAACATAATAACAATTATTAAGATAAATGGACTTGTCCGAAGGCATTGCTAAATAATAAGTTCCTACAGCTAATGCAGCAACCTTTGCTCCATTCCCCACTCGTAGGATCACCTCATCATTGTTCAGCTTTCTACTTCTGACCAGTCCCTGCACAGTATTACATATGTGAGAACCACAGCCGGTATCCAATACCCAAGTAGAATTATGACTTTCAGAAAAATTAATTTCAATCATAAACAAACCTTGATTGGAAGTCGAAGCTTCTCCAAGCTTCTTCTCTGCTAGATACTTCTTGCAGTTCCTTTTCCAATGTCCCGGCTTGTTGCAATGAAAGCACATTCCTTTAGCTGGTTCAGGTTTCTTTTGTTCCTTTTCTTTCCCCTTTCCCTTAGCCTTCTTGGATTTCTTCTTTTCAGAAGATACCTTAGGTCTCTTCCTTTTATTGGAAGAATCCACCATCAAGATATGGTTCTTCTTGGATGGGAAGTGACCTTCTGCAGTTTTCAGCATGTTAAGCAGCTCAGGCAAGCTGACATCTAGCTTATTCATGTGAAAATTAACCACAAACTGCGAGAAGGTCTCAGGGAGTGACTGCAAGACCAAGTCTTGACTCAACTCCCCATCCATGACGAACCCAAGCTGTCCAAGGCGTTCAATCAAATTGATCACTTTCAGGACATGAGTCTCAACAGCAGTACCCTCGGTCATCCGAGATCGGAAGAGCTCCTTAGATATCTCATATCTAGCAGTCCTACTCTGTTCACCATACAACTCCTTGAGGTGAAGCAGCATAGCAGGAGCATCCATTTTTTCGTGCTGACGCTGAAGCTCGTTATTCATGGATGCGAGCATGATGCATTGAGCCACAGATGCATCATCTTGCCACTTATTGAAAGTGACAATCTCTTCCTCAGAGGCTGTTTCTGAAACAAATTCAGGGACAGTTGAATTTAGGACATAAGAAATCTTTTCAGCAGTGAGAACAATTCTCAGATTTCTTAGCCAGTCCTCATAATTCGGCCCGGTAAGCTTGTTTGCATCAAGTATGCTTCGTAGTGAGATTAGTGATTTAGACATTTTTAAAATTCTGCATGTGAAAAATAACATTTTAGCAAACATTCATTTTATTAATTTTGCATACCAAAATAAATTTAGGTCTTTATTTTAAATTGGTATCTCCCACTATTTTCATCAAACTATATTACCCTCACTTATATAGTTCGGCAACATCTAATTAAATACTTGCTAGTGAGAATAAGGATCCCATTTCAAATGTATATAACCTTGTGGATAGCACAACAAGCGATATACAAATAAATAGGTAGACAACTCTTGTCAATTACAACACTATATAACTCCTTTTATTTTGCCTCTTAAATCATAATGGTCAAGTGTGTGCACATCCGAACTAAAATGATTTAAGTTAAGTCCAGCCTAGCACTTCCATAAATTCAAAAAAGAAAAATGTTCGTCCTTGTGGATAGCACAACAAGACTACATCGTTCAATTTTCTTGATAAGCATCAAATGTGATTAATTAACATCTTAAATACGCAATACTCGCCTTGTGGATAGCACAACAAGCTCATATTAAATATTTAATACTCTATTAATTTATCATGCTAGAAGGCGACGTTCGATATTCCAAATATCATTTGAACGCTTCGGACTTAATATTATTTCTTTGAGGGGTTTGTTATTATTTGTCTCATCTTGTTTAGCGCGCATGCACATATATATATAAAATACGCGTCATTTTATTAAACATGCGAAGCATGTTTGCATAAAATATAATATATATAATATTTAGCATGCAATATAGAATACTATATTCTACCCGGATTGATTATGGACTTTTATTCTAGTTTGGTTCACTAGAGCCACCAAGTGAACCAAAAGGTCAAACCTAGGAGTGCAAGAATTTAAATTTAAATATAACTATTACATTTAAATCCGGGCTCCATACAAACGGGTCTTCACGCGCTCCTTGCTCCTTGGTCTCCAATTTCTTCAAGATCATTCTAACTATTCTTATTACATTAAACTATTTAATTTAAATAGAAACCTTGATCAACAGTCAAGGGGAAGTACATAGGAGGGAGATAGAATTTTACATCAAGAAAAAAAATTTAGAGAAGACGAGGTACGCAGACCCCATTTAATAAAACTCATTCATTCAAGCATTCAACTAAAATAAAATCCAATCACATTGGTCAAATAGTCCATAATCAATCCCCATTTATTTTCATACATATCACCATATATATCAATAAATAAATATTCATCTCATGAATTAAAACATTCCATATATATATGAGTATCATTTAATGGGCAATTTTAAATTGCATGAAATCCAATTTCAAGATTAAAATAAACTCTTTATTTTAATTATAAAATTATTTAGAATATAATATATAAATATATCATATTTATTTTTTAAAAAGAAGTCACCTTCTTTTATTAAAAGAGTCCTGCAGGTTTATTAAAAAAGTCCTTTCCTGATGGGTCACCTTCTTTTTGGAGTAAGAAAGAGAAAACACCTTTTCTTTGCAGAATTCAAGATTAGCACCAAAAAAAAAAAAATTGTGATTCGTCCCAAAAAAAGTCTTTTTTTTTTCTTAAAAAATATAATTTTATACAATAAAATTATGCCCAATAAATTATTTTAAATACATACCCATATGTATATGAAATCAAAAAAAAAATTAATAATTGCATAAAGATTTGGCTCTGACACCACTGTTGGGTTTGTACGAAATCGTGACGCAATCAAATTGCAAAAATTAGTGGAAGCATGGTATATCAGAGTTTAAAAAATTTCTACAAAACCATTACCCGGATCATCCTTTATGCAAATTATTAATTTAAAACGATAAATAAGAAGTTATGGAATCATACCCTTGTAGAACGAAGCTTCCACAGGTACTAGTTCAACTCCTTGTTCTTCGTGATCTCCTTGAATTTTCGGGTTAGATTCTTTCCTTTGATCAACGTTAGCCACCCAAGTGTTTGGCCTCTAGAGGTGATCCACCAAGGAAGAGGAATTATCAAGAAGGAGGGTGTTTGGCTTAAGCTTAGTTTTCTATCCTCTATAGAAAAGGAGTACTCTCCAACAATTGGAATTGCATCAATCTAATATCTATTATAAGACTTCTCTTATATAGACATTGGTCAACCCTTCTAATCCTATTAGACATGGGATTTCTTTTAATTAATTAAACTCCTTTAATTAATTTAGGCTTCCCACCACATGGGAATAATTAATTAAATTCATTTAATTAATTTGTCTCCTAATCTTATTAGGAATAAATGAGAGTACTAAATATTAAATTAATTACTAAACTCCTTTAGAAATTAAAATAATAATAATTGTAATAATATTAATAAGACTCCTCTTATTAATTTATATTTAATATTTCCAAAATATTAAATAATAAACATTAAGCTATTTAATTTATTCTATCACCATAAATTAAATTAATTATACTTAATGCATTATTACGATTATGCCATTACCTTCTTAAATAATTATTCTTCCTTTTATGGTGTGACCCTTTAGGTTTTCCATATTAAACCGGTTGTGAATAAATCAATTAAAACAATTTTAATCTTATTTAAATAAATAAATTAAACTAATAATTTATTTAAATAAATAATATTTATTCTACAATAGGGATAAGCCTCCCTAGCGATCAACGACTTTCCAGATAATATAGATTTCAACATTAATCATAAAAGAACCTGTGAGTTAATAGTTACCATACAATTCAATCCTTCCACCATACAATGTCCCAATTAAATATAAGACATGGATTTACTGTCAAGTCTTATTTTATTTAATTATATGTATTTCGATTAGAAAATGCACAACTCCAAATAATGCAAATTAAAAACTCCTTTCTAATTTCATTTCACCTTGGCCAAGGATTCCTGGGTTGTCATTTAACGAATCACATGGGACATATCTCCTCTTTTACTAGAGGTGGTAGATTCTTTATTGATCATTCATTATCTCCATATGTAACTCATTATACCCAAGCATACCCTATATATGCCTTAAAAGGTCTTAAGGAATAAGTCAAAGTATAATTTGTTACATACAAGATACTATGATGATCTCAAGTCCAAGGATCACTTGTACTACTATCACATTAGGAATTCCTATTGACATGCGAGTAAAACTCCATTAGGTATTCCATAGCGAATCACGTTCAGTGAACTTATTCTTCAATAAGCACCTACATACTTGCTTTAGTGTCTCCACACAAATGATCATGAGATCAATTATCCTCATCCAATGAGCAAGCAACATATGTACCAATCTATCCGGATTTACTAATCCCCTTTTTAGTAATCCCACGATTGGGAACTATTTAAGTTTTAAAACTTTCTAAGAATTTAGATCTCATTAGCATGATCATCATCATGATTCTAAAAGCATTGCTTAAAACTATGGGTTATTTACATATTATAAAAACAGCAACATGTAGATAATTAAATGCCTGTAATAAATGAATATTTCATTAATAAATAAATAAGATTGTTTACAAAGTACGTGCTTTATCATCATACATGATTGGCTTGTATGCACACTACTATCACATACAAAAATTGGGAAAAGTATGTGCAAAAGTAAACTCACTAATGAATTCATGGAAGCCTCTGTAATCACTAGTTGTGTTCCAGAAATACCTTAAATTCACCAAGTAGAAATATATAATATGGCCTCTTTAATATTAGATATCTAAACTAATTGTTCCCCAGCCTTTAGGGTTCTGTTGCTAAACTAATATAAAAGGCAAATATGTAGCGACTATCTAGACAAAAATCTTTGCTCTTTTTGATTGGGCTCCATAACTGAATTAATTGACAGTAGACTACTAGACTCTATACATGACTAACCACACAATTTGTCACAATCCATAATCTTCAAATAAAGATATCAATCAGATACATCCAAAATAAATTTTTTTAAAAAAACAGATGCTCAGGGATAGAAACTATAATTAAACACTCCGAAATTTTATTCTTGGTAAGTTTTGACCCTCATAACATAGCAAAAAAAGTGAAGAAACCATTTTCCAGAAAGAGATGGGTCTAAGTCAAAAAAAATGCAATTATACTACTTGAAAACATGTATGGGCAGGATTAAAAATATGTGTGTTTTAATTAAACAAATATATACGAGTGTATTACAAGATACTGTACTCATCATTCAACAGTACAGCATGAAGAGAATATAAATCCCTTTGAGAAAGTATCACTTTCGGAATATCAACAATTTGTTTAATCGATACAAATTGTGACCTAACACTAACCTTGTTTATGCGATGCGAGAAAATGTTTGTTTGTTTGTTTGTTGTTTATCTTGTTCAGGGTGTAAACGCCTGTGTGACTATTAAAAAATTTGAGCCACCACATCTACATACAAATACACATCCAACAGAGAGAAAACATGAGAAGCCTATAACCCTAAATCGAAAAACTAATATCATCTCAAGACCATTGACAAAAGCCTAAAAAACAAATTTCATTAAGAATCGTGCAGTAGACTATGAATAATAATCTAGTCAATGAGTAAAGAGAGAAAATTAGGTCAAGATATGAAGCAAAAAGATATAAATCAGAGGAAGATGTGTTACTAACTGGGTTTCTGAGGCTTTCCGTCAACCCATTTGGAAACGGAGAAATGAACCTTCTCCTGAGAGATGGATTCGGACTTGTGAGGCTCCTTGAGGCAATTCCTCACTAGGTTCGCACATATGTTCGAGTACGTTACGTACGTCATTCCCGCAGCCCTCCAAAACGGCACCGCAGCGTTCGACGCCATCTCTCTCTCTCTCTCTGTACTTTCTTCCTCACCAACAATACTGAACAAACTCACCGCCGCACCTCAATCGATCTGGAGATAGAGCTAGCAATATAGGTCATAACCTGTTGGGTCAATCCAAATTAATTAGAACCATTTGGGTTAGTTAACTATTTTTTATTGATTGAGTTGGATAAAGTTTGGAACCATATTTTATTAAAAAATAATATAGATCTAAACTGGTTAAACCATTTTCCAACCCATTTAAGGGCCTATTCAGAAATGACTTATTTTAAAATGACTTAAAGTTAAAATATAAGTTGACTAATAAGTTGTTTTAAGTTGTGATTTATAAGTAAAAGCGTTCGGCATCAATTTGACTTATAAGTCAAACAAGTTATGAAGGTATTCGGCTAATAATGACTTATAAGTTAAAATCAAATGTAAAGATTACTAAAAAAGACATTATAAAAAGATACATTTTATAGAATATGATATATTTTATCTTCTTCCTGACATTTTTGAATATCCAACTCTCTATTTCTTATAAACACTTCTTCATTGTTATCATTGTTATCAAAAAAACTAGCATTAAAAAATGGAATGGTTGTTCATCCACTTATGCTAGAATATGATTCATCCCATGACGAGACCTGTAAATTATAGATCATATTAAAAAAAACTGAAATTTAGAAGAAAAAAAAATTAAAACACAAACAATATTATAACATGTGCATATAATAATTTGGTTAGACATTATTATAATTTGACTATATTCTGAAATTTAACTCATTGTAATAAGTATTGTGTATCCAGTTCCTTTCTAGATGCAAAAACAATTTCATACGAAATAAATAACAATACACATTGGGCAAAGGACTCTGCAATACATGCCATGTAAATCAGTAGATAAGGTCAGAATGGAACCAAGAATTAAACTCCTCATTAATGAGTACCAAATTTCATGCAAAATAAATAGCAGTAAATAATTTTAGATGAAAAAAACAGCTTTAGAAACCTAATAGATCAAACTAGCTTTAAACACCAAGGTAAATACACAAAATCATACACGTAATACCACCAATGAATGGTCAAATTCTTAGAGTACAGGAAGCACATATGTTTAAAAAAAAAGCCAAGTACTGGGCAGCTTGACAATAGCCTATGAATGGACTTCTCATCCAAAAAATCAAATTAAACCAAACAGTAGGACTTTGAGTGACTGTAAAGATACCAAGAAGGAACAATAAGAACAAACTCGGTGGCTAGTTTTAATTCTACCAAAGTTGTACCAGTGAAGAGCTCACAAGATAGCAACAAAGGAATGGAGAGATCCAGTTTTTGAACATGATGCATAAGTTCTGCAAGAATCTATGCATAGACATGCAATATATTATAAGCCCGAGTACATCTAAAATTCAAAGAACAGAAATGCAACTCACTAACAGCACCCAATTGGCGAAATTCACAAGCCTAATCTTGACCAAGGAATCTTCAATATTCTCTTGATGAGGAAGTAAATGTAGCTCATCATAGAAATCAAGACTGGTGATATACGTGCAGAGTTCCTTCTGTAAGGTGAATAAAATGTTTGTATCGATGGCACGTTTTGTAGGGAGAAATAAGAGGAAGTGGCCTATGAGTTTGCCCTTCAACACACTATGATATCTTCATTGTTTTCCTTAATTTCGAATGCACCAGGCCATCAGCAAGCTGAACCAATGATTTCTATCACTAGAAGAAAGAAGACTAAGATAGTCCTGGTGATTTATCTTCAAGAGCTTCACTCTAGGTCTTATTCGTGATTTATAAATATATATAGAGAAAACTTATAAGTGATCTATAAATTGTGTACCTAGCAAGAATTTCAGAACCTGAAACCTGGATTAAGACAGGCTAAAATTGTTTTAATGATTTGGGTATTACAGTTAACCAGTATATCTAACTGAGGGGGCACCCCTGGGAGAGTGGGAGTCAACCAACAAAAGAGAGAACACAATTTAAGTTAAAATTAAACAGCTAAACAAGAACATTACTATTGTTATTAGCATAATTAATGTAATAATACATGTCCACCAGTAAATTAGGCTAGAATAGAAATGACAGACCTATTGGTTGCCACAAACAGATGCTTTATGAGTTGATCACCATACCACATCCACAATAAGGAGAATGACCAAGATACGAACAAATGAGCGCAAAATTCCAAGAAAATAAATAACAAAAGACAAGTTTCAGCTGAAAAAAACAATTCTTGAGAAACCCAAATAAAATAAAAGACAGAATGTCATAAAGTCAATAAATATATACATCTTTAACCTGCAAGAAAGAGAAAGAAAGGGTAGAAGTAGTACCAGGTATAGTGATTAGAGAGTATGTTGTGACACTCAAATAAAGAACTAAATTTACTTTTTAGATTTGACCTCTTATAAATAGATGATCTGATTTTTAGAAATAGTTTTAAAAAAATTCACATAGCTCATGCATAATATGTGTCAATTAAATCGAATTTGAACAAGAAAAATCTTAATCAAACACGCAAACAAATGATAGTCGAAACATTAAATTTTGTACATACTTGACAAATCTTGTTTCAAACAGAGTTACTGAAAATTACTAAAATTAAGCTGCTCACATATTCCTAATTAAGCATAACCCAGTATAAAACAATTCATTCAATCAATCAATCAAACATTTGAACAACATAAATTATCAAAAAATGGAATTCAATCGAAACCCACAAGCTCTTAAACTACCGTCAAAATTAAAGAGGTAAAGAAGAAGAATCACATGCCAAAGATTAAGCCTAACATAATACTATATATATATATACATATCAAATATTTGGTGTAGGGTTTGGTACCTAACAGCAATCGAAGGAGTAGAATGAGTAGCAGGAGTAACAGCGGCGGAGCTAAGGAGGGAGAAGACAATAAATTGACGATCGAGCGCAGAGAGAGAGCTGAGCTGAGCTGAGCAGAGCAGATCAGATCTTCAATAGCCGTTGTAAAAAATGTTTACATTAGAAGAGTGAAGAGCTATAGATGTAATTTATCAAGACAAAAGAGGGGCAAAATAGGAGTAAAATGTAAATCTGAACCTCTTATTCGTCATGCTATTCCCTAAACTTTTTTTGGTAGCCCAACTATTTCTTATAGATGCGTTAGGTATGCAAAGGTGTTCCTCTAATTTTTTTTTCCCCTATTAAAAATTGATTTCCTCCCTCATCTTTGCTCATTTTTTTTATTTTTAAAATGTGTAAAAAGTGTAATCTTGTTCTTCTTTTTATTTATTTATTTTTATATTGACCTTTCGAACTCAATATGAAATACTTCTAAATTCAAAATTAGTATAAATTAATTAATTTTAGACAATATAATTACCAAAATTATAATCCTTACTATTTTTTATTTTATCTATATGGTACTAATAAGTGTATGATTTATTATTTTCAAAAGTTTAATGATGTGCATCAATTTTAAAATTAAAAATATCTCAAATTGATTTAAACAAGTCAAACTTGATTCTATATTTTGAACAAACAAAATATAAATTTGAAACTATTTTCAAATTTTTCATCATACGAAAATTATTAAAAGTTGAACTCGGTATTTTTAAAGACACAAAGAAAAAAATATCCTAATTTAGTACCTCTATTCTAAATTATAAAATCAATAATAATTTTATAATTCAGAATAGAGGTGCTAAATTAGGATATTTGTTCACAATATAGGATCAAGTTTGATTTGTTTAAATCAAGATATATTCAATTTTAAAATTGATGCACATCATTTACCTTTGAAAACAATAAATCATACAATTATTAGTACCGTTTAGATAAAATAAAAAATAGTAAGGATTATAATTTTGGTAATTATATTGTCTAAATTAATTAATTTATACTAATTTTGAATTTAGAGGTATTTCATATTGAATTCAAAATGTCAATATAAAAATAAATAAATAAAAAGAAGAAGAAGAAGAATAGTACATTTTTTACACAAATTTTAAAAATAAAAAAAATGAGGAGAGAGGAAATCAATTTTTAATAGGTGAAAAAAATTGGAGGAACACATTTACATAACTAACGCATCTATAAGAAACAGTTGTGTTAAAAAAATATTTAGAAAACAGTTTAACAAAAACATGACAAATAAGAGGGTCAGGTTTGCAATTTAGTCGCAAAATAATCATTATATTTGGTCAAAATAACTTATTAAGAATGACTTATAAGTTATTTTTAAATAAATTTCAATTAATTACTTATTTTTTTTGACTTAAAACGCTACTTATAAGTTCTTAAATTATAAAATAAGTCGTTGCCAAACACTTCGTAAGTGTCGTACCACCTGCTTTCCGCTACTTTTGCATCATGTCTTGATGTTTTGTACAGTCTAGTTTATCAACTTAAAAATTAAAATCAAGGGACTACCAACAGAAAATATAGTATATTTTGATATAAAAAAATTATCACATATAATATATAAAATTAATTAACAACTTATAATAATATGATATTATATTAAGTCAAAAAATTAGTAATTAATAAAGTAGAGTTTTTTAAAAAAAAATTGAACACCGAATGAAAATATATGTTTGATAATTGATATGTTTGAAATATTTGAATAATTATATTTTCCATTTAACCCTGCAAACTCTTTTAAGATAATTTTTTTAGTAATTATATGTACAGTCTTATTCAATATATATATATATATATATATATATAAAAGTCAAACAAAAATATCTACATGTTTTAATCTCTGTTTCCTTCCCGTTTTAGTAATTATATTAGGTTAATATTTATTAAAGCAAATAATCCTGTATAACAGTTGATGCAAAATGAATACATTACTATATAGCAGTATTAAAAAATAAAAAATAAAAAAATAGAAAAGAACCGAATTTCTCAGCTCCAAATTAATACCGCATCAGCATATTAAATAATTAAAATAAGGACATCAAGGCGTCAAACAAAGACATGAGTTGTACTATGGTTATTCGAAATAAAAAGAAATTTAGTGTATAAATTTTTTTAGAGGAAGTGTATAAAAATTTTAGAGAAAAACTTTACAAATTTTAATTTTAAAAATTTGAGAGATGGTAAAAAAAAATTAGAGAGAGAAAAAAAATATATGGAAGAAATTTTAGAGAAAGCAAATGTACAAAAAATTTAGAGAGAAAATCTAAAAAATTTAGAAAGTGTATAAAAAAAATTGAGAGAGGAAAAATGTATAAAATATTTGAGATAGAAGGTGAAGGAATATATAAATTAGATATCAAAAATAATTTATTTAATTGAACCATAATAATGGTAAGCTTGAAATTTGAAATATGAGTTGACTTATATTTGACCCATAACTATATGGTTTCAACCCATATAAAAATAGGTAATGTGATTATAGTTTTTAAATAAAACCATTAAGGATGAGCATTGTGGCGCCCCCAGAATTGGTCCAATCAACCCAACTCATTCTGAGTCGCCAACTACATGGTACAGAATTCAAATACAATCTTTCATATCAAACAGTCGTGCAAAATACGACCACACAACTGTGAGTGTCAATACAGACATGTAAAAAATATTAACATTCAAACTAAGTCCTCATTACATTTATTATCACAGTATTTAAAAAAAATAGTGAGAACTTCTACAGCTCTAACTCGGACCATCACTCCATTTCCCGACTAGTACCCGCGATATTCTCATTTCCTGAAGAGAACAATGGAAGAAAAGGGTGAGCTCAACTAGCCCAGTAAAGAATATTATGACTAAGACAATGAAGAATAAATTATCGTTAGTCTTCAATAAATCAGATAAAATATTATGGACAACAAGTTTTAGATCAACAACTGCAGCGGAAATAACAATTCATCAGAAGAGTTAAGTAGAGAATGATGTCTACTATCTTCTATGATTTAAAGTCCATCATCAATATTTTATCCCTGTAGCATCAATCAATATATATCTCGAATCAAATATTCATCTTTGCACTACGGGCTAAAGATATTCATTTGTATCACCAGTGGTTATGTTCATCTCAACACCTGTCCATCTTTGCACTACGGGCCAAAGATATTCATCAGGTAATCATCTTTGTACTACAGGCCAAAGATATTCATTTGTATCATCATTTAAGACTGAGGATGATGAAAAATAATATAAAAACGAATCCAGTGAGATAAAGGACAAAAATTAGGGATTCGTAATTTAGTTTATCCAAGTTCAAGAATACTCCGTAATAATTAATTGTGGAGTAAAATTCAAGAATGAAGTTCAAAACTTGGATCCAATCAACGATAAAAAAATATATTTTTTTTTACCGTGAATAGTAACTCGTGAATAGTAACTTGTCATGAAAAGATGAAAATTTCATAACAAGTTCAGACCAATATTCCAGTGAAATAATATTTCGTATGAGTATGAATGAATATACGAAACTGTAATTAGATTTTCACCCGTCATGCGGTAATCCGCGTAGACAGATCATTTCCACAATTTATTATAAATGAATACGAAGGGTGATTCACCACGCATGCGGTAATCCGCGTAGACAGGTTATTCCCACAGATTATAAAAGGAATTGAATGAATACAAAAGGTTTTCACCAGGCATGCGGTAATCTGCGTAGACAGGTTACTCCCACAGATCAATAAAGAATGAATACGAAGGGTTATTCACCATGCATACGGTAGTCCGCGTAGACAGGTTACTCCCACAGATCAATAAAGAATAGAATAACAACCCTTACGAGTATTAAAAGAAAATAACATTCTTTATGAATATAAAAGAAATAATACCCCTTACCTCAGTAGAAGATTGGATACTGAAATAGTGTAGTAGCAGAATACTCTTCTTCTTTCTCTCTCTATAATTTTTCTCACTATTATAACTTTGCTCTTCAAGAATGGTGAGAAATGAATGAAATTAGCTTGCTATTTATAGGCTAGAAAAAGGTTGGTTAATTATACTTTAGTACCTCCATCTTTGCCTAAATTTTTAATTTAGTCCCTCAAGTTTATAAATCTTGCACCTCCACCCCTGCAACTTCCCACCAACTATTTATTATCCACCAATAAGTGGGTCCCACATATTAACCACCCATTAATTGCTCATTTATCCGATTAATTCTCCGTTTGGTCAATTTATCATCCGAAAATCAATTATTATCGAAATAAACGTCGATTTCTGTAACGACCATGAATTTTAAGCTCCTTATTAATTTTATATGTGATTTAAAATTTTTAGGAGTTAATTTTTTAAACTTATTTAAACCTTATGTGGTTATGTGGTTTTGTGCTTATGTGATTTAACCTATGCGAATAAATGCTAGGATTTTTATTAAAGGGAATCACTAATGGTTATTTAACTTAGTAGAATAACTCTGAGACTTTTATATCAGAGAATTGATAAAAAGTGTTAGTAAATTATATATTCAAATTTACTTGAATATAGTGTAGAGAGTTAATCGTGATTAATTATTTTTATTTGAGTAATTAATTGATAACGTATGAAATTATTATTGTTGTTGATTTATAATTATTATGAATAAATAATAATTAATGAATTGGGAGTAATTAATTGATTTTGTGTTGATTAATTATTATTATGAATAAATAATAATTAATGAGTAAGAGATTAATAAATATAATAATATTATATTTACTTGGTTAATTGATTAATTTTTATATGCAAGTATATGTTATATTAAACCTTTGGTATAAGGTAGCTACCTTTATATATTATATAAAGTGCAATGGGCACATTAATGTGGCTATGTATTATACTTATAGACTATATAGTAAGATTAATTTTATTGTGTAAGTTACATAATATTTTGCTTATGTAACATGACGTGACCTTAATGTAAACCCTATTGACATATAGTAAGTTCAATTGTTAATTAATATTGAATTCTATAAAGTTATTATAATTGTAATAATAACTGTTATGATAATGAACAATGATAATACCCAATTGCTTTATATTCGATGTTAATAAAAAATGTACATGGATTATATGTATATACCTTACTTGATGCATTATATCATTATTTGTTCATTAGAAATAACATTGTAGCTCCCATTTAAATATATATGGAATAGATACATGTAGCTTAAGTATATACTATGTGTATATATATCATATAACCTAAGTGTATTATATTATATAGCCTAAGTATGGCCATATATTATCCACACATTGCAAGATTGCTGAGATTAGTGGTTGTCCCATAATTAGAGTTCCATCCTCAATTTCCTCTCCTTCACGTGAACAACCACAAGCCTACACTAGCCTATCTTCTTCTCAAATTCATTAATGCTAGCTAATGATTTCAAGAGGTGTGGAGTTCATGATGAACTCACCAACTACTCACCTACCATTCCTTAACCATTGTACAAACAATTATTCCTTTGATTTGTTCTAATGGAGAATTGAAATGTCTGTGTAATGAATTTCCTATATAAGAGTTCTTCTCTTCTTCTATATTACAATTGCTGAGAATCCTACCAAGCAAGCTAGAGTGAGTATACATTATAGTGAGAGTCTGTGAATTGAGAGGGTGAGAGATATCAACAAGTTCCTTTAACAGAGGTATATCACTTCCCATTCTCATTTTCTGTAAAATTTTCAAAGTTCTTGATTATTAAATTATTCATGGATTGAGTAATTAATGGATTGGGATATGTTGTTATGTATTATATAAGATCATAAGCATGATAAGAATGTATTATAGCATGGCTAGATAGGATTCGAAATTATTTTCTGAAATGGGCTGAAGGAACTGCAGAAGCAATCCAGTCTTTGGTTGGACCAGACATCGGCGCAACTGCGCCGGGTTTATGCCTGGTTGCAGCGCAGCTGCGCAGGCCCTGGAAAACAAATTTTGTTTTTCTGCTACAAGTCTGCCATGTCATCATGTAATACCTTGTTAGGACAGGTATGTGAACTAGCTTAATACACTTATATGAGTATATGAACATTGTGTAAACGTGTTTTGCTATGTTTGCATACAAGGTTTATGAAACAACATATAATTATGAAATAAACTTAAGATTTCGTGAACGAACGTAACATATATGAAGCATGCCAGTGTTCTGATTTTGGCAAATATATATACATGATTAATATATATATATATAGGTGCGTAGACATAATATAAGTAAGTATTCCATGAGGCCACACGTATATGTCTTGGCCACATGTTTGTTGAAATGAAAATAAATGTTTTAAAAAGGGAAACTTGCAAATTCAAAAGTGAACTTTATCATGGACATAGCATGTACATATTCTGATATTATGAGCATAATAACATGGGTTATAATAACTTGAATTGCATGTTTAAAATGTTAAACACGTTAACATACTTGATTGAAAGCTTCAAGAGGTTTTTCAAGCGAAACTTAAGGACTTTCAAAGTAATCATAACCAAGACTTGTGTCTTTTAGATTGTGACCACTTAGATATATGTATGTGACTTATGTATGCGTTCTAATACATGAGAATAACGGTTATGAGATGCTTTACATGTACCGTGTTGTCTTTTTGACTTAGTGTACTTTGCAAATAGGAAACTTAGAATATGGAAGCTAACTAGCAATGATTACCAAGTGAATTTTATTATGATCATGCAAGCATGTTTATTAGGATGTCATTATGCCTATAGACGTATTGACATGAATCTCGTTTATTTATGCACAGATTTCACATATGCATGCTTAATCATAGAAAATGAACTTCAAATATGAACTATGTGATTTGAAGTATATTTGTGTAGTATACTCAAGCATACATATTAGGTATTGTTTAGCCTTGTTATGAGATAGTATAACCGGAGTAGCGAACCTTTGAAGCATGAACTTGTATTAGTTTAAAGTATGTGACTGTCCGACATAAAAATATGTGGTCTTGAAGTGAACATAGAATGAACATGTTAGCTTTCGAACTTGAGATAGATAAACTTGATAAACATGTGTGTTGATTTATATCAGTAACTGGAAGTGCTATGTGTTCAAGCCTATATTGATGCATGGTAACTAGATAATCTAAAGTTATTAAATCTAAGACATGAGTAGATTGACTTACGTGAACTATGTGCTAGAATTATATGATAAGTAGATGTTTGTTAAGTGTAAACTTATATTAGTTTATATATACTAATTGGAGAGATCGACTTGTTAATATTAGGTCGTTCCAACGCCGTTTTATTAAAGCTAGAATTATTTGTAACTGAGCAAACAGGCAAGTTCCCTATATTCCTCAAGTCATATTTGAGCAAGTTTCCTAGACCCTTGCATTACTTTATTCAACAGATATTGTAAGCAAGTTTTCTAATTTTAGTTGATTGTTATATTGAATGCAAGTATCCTAAATTCTTGTACTACCTTATTCAATGAACCGTGTAAGCGAGTTTCTAAACTTCACTTGTTTTTGGTGAAAGTTTCCTATCTTTCTCATATTGTATTGAGCAGGTTATTATTGTATTGTGCAAGTTCCGCGAATTTCACATTTTGAGTATTGTGCAAGTTCTCCGAACTTCACACTTTGGTTATTGTGAAAGTTCCCCGAACTTCACATTTTGAGTATTGTGAAAGTTCTCCGAACTTCACACTTTGGTTATTGTGAAAGTTCCCCGAACTTCACATTTTGAGTATTGTGAAAGTTCTCCGAACTTCACACTTTGGTTATTTTGCAAATTCCCGAACTTCATTTTTTTATTATGCAAGTTCTCTAAACTTATACAAACTCGTATATTGTGCAAGTATCTTATCTTTGTGTTTACTTTACTCAAAGAACATTGTAAGCAAATGTCCTAACCTATGCATTTACTTTATGCAAGGGATCTATTATGGTGAAATTCCCCGAATTTCACTCTTTGATATTGTAAGTGTCTAAGCCTATGCATTTATTTTATGCAAGGAATCTATTATCATGCAAGTTCCCCGAACTTCACACGTTGAGTATTGTGCAAGTTCCCCGAACTTCACACATTGAGTATTGTGCAAGTTTTCCGAACTTACACAAATTCATATATTGTGCAAATTCTAAACTTCACTTTGTGCAAGTTCTCTATCCTTCTCATATTGTATTGAGTAGGTTATTGTTGAATCGAAAGTTATTTACTTAATTACTTGAACTTTATTTCCAAGCATGTTTTTTAGTGGTTTAATTACTTATCAATTATTTCACATTGATATTATTGATGTCCGCACCTAGTGCATTTGAGCTCGTACAGTCTTGGACTTGTACATTATTCAAGGTCCTAAATTTCTTGAACTATGTCAGTAAGAGTCTGAACCTTTGCTCGGTCAGACTAGTGTATGAAGTTTTCTTTGAAGCTATCCAAACCAATTGATGGTAAGAATTCTTAGACGGAACAGAACACCCCTCATATGTAGGAGTGTGCCCAGGTATCTAATATATATGATACGAGTAAGCAGATATAAGTGTTATGCATATTCACGTTGTGCCCGAGGCTGATCTCCTCGAGGTACTTAGTTTCTGTAGCCAGAAGCCAGTAATTCTAAAAGGGTCAATTAGCTATTGAACCTATTGGAAAGTTATAGTTCAGAGTCTACTCGACTATCAGTCATTCTAAAGGAAATTATTATCTTTGCTTTTAATAGTCATATTATTGAATCTTTCAGATATTCATAGTGTTGAATCATGCAGGTTGTTGAATCTTACAGATATTCATATCGTTGAATCATACAGATATTCAGAGTATTGAATCATATAGATTGTTGAATCATTCTAACATTCATATTGTTGAATCTTTAAAATATTCATTTTGTTGAAATCGTTGTCAGATATTTTTCCATTCATCATGATATATCCTTTATTGTTGTGTTTAAACTTGCTGAGCAAACTTGTTGCTCATTCTTGCTATATCATAACTTATATTGCAGTTAAGCTCGAGCCCTCAGGGAAGGACAAGGGTAAAGGAAATATTTAAGATGGTTTGCAAGGAGCAAACTTTGTCTTTATGATTTGTTTAATTACTGTTAATGTAATATGAACCCTAATGTTTATTCTAGGGTATATTTGTATTGATTTATTAAGGTTATCGAATCTTGGGACTAGTAACACCTTTTGAATGAACGACGTACGTTTATTATATTTCGCATTTTAGTTATCGTATGTTACTTAAAGGTGGATGTTAGTATTGTTTCGTGGCGACCGGACCGGGGTCAGAGGACCCGGATTCAGGGGTGTCACAATTTCTACTAACATTAATATTTTCAACACAATGAAAATATTTTTATCAACCATTCATCAATTATTATTAATATTACAGAATCACAATAATGACAACCAGGTCGTTCCCAGGAAAGAGGGGGCCTTCCGATAAAGGTTTCTTCTTACTGGTGCGCAATTAACTAACCCTTTTCCTAGACAGAACTTTCTAAACATTGTCAATAATGCTATCTAATAATATCATTTAAATAATATAACTGACCATTATTGATTTAATAATGTAAAATATTGTGCAGATGATACTGTGACAATAATTGAATCAATAATATGATATACTGTGCAACAACTACTGTAGCAGTTATTGAGTACTGAGTGACTTCTTACGTAAGCATCAATAATCAAAGATATTGTGAAATACAGTGTGCTACTTTGCAACAACGCGTGTTACTGTATTTTTATCACCTGGTATTTTAACAGTTTAACGGTAAAAGTTTTGCCGTAAAAATATTATTTCTGTTGCTTTCTATATCCGACAATTATTCCGTTGTGGGGTCCACCAATGACTGCGCCGTCGTACGAATATTTTCCGACAAAAGAATATTCTCCGACACAACGAATATGTTATGACCACTTGCTTACTTTGTAAAATTTGCACATTCCACCCATAACTTACCACATTTATCAAATTAACACCTTACTATTTCAAAATAATATATAGAGAAAATTAAATCTTTATTCATAAAAGTTGGGGTCTTAGAAGCATGATGCGGTTTGGTGCGGTTTGAAGTTCAAACCGCACACGAAACCACTTATGTGCGGTTTGACAAATCCAAAATCGCACATAAAACCGCTCGTGATTGGTGCGGTGCAGTTTGAACAGTGCAGTGCAGTTTCGTTTGGTGCGATTTCAGGTTCCAAAATCAATTAAAACAATAAAATTTTATGCAATTTAAATTAATAATTTAGCATCACACAATATTAAATACCACTTTGATAACACACACAACATTACTTATAATGTTTTGTCTAAAGAAAAGCTAAATAAAACCAAACCTAAATCGTAAATTTAGTTTTATATAATGTAGGGTGTGACTAATTAATGTTGAACATAAAATAATAGAATAATGTAATTATTTAATGAGTCTCATGCTTATTATCATATCTCACGTATCTGTTCATATTTATTTAATATCGATAAAATTTATTATGATAAATAACACTATTTATATATATATATATAAATAATACATAAATTTAACCTTTTAAGTTTAGGATAATAATATTAGGAAAATAGAAAATATATATGTATATGAGTTGTTATGTATCTATATAAATATAGTGGTGGATAACAATAAATAAAGTTTGTTGGTGGACTTGTTCTTGTAAATTATTATTGTTATTATAATGATGATGATGATAAGCTCAATCATATTCCCATTAAAATTTATAAATCATCATGGACAACTTGAATTCTTTTATCTTGTTGACGTATGGTGCGATTTCGGTTATATCAATAAATAAAGTTTGTTGGTGGACTTGTTCTTGTAAATTATTATTGTTATTATAATGATGATGATGATAAGCTCAATCATATTCCCATTAAAATTTATAAATCATCATGGACAACTTGAATTCTTTTATCTTGTTGGACGTATGGTGCGATTTCGGTTATATGTGTGCGGTTTAGGCAATTAACCAAAACTAAACCATAAATTCGGTTTTTCAACCTATCAAAAACCGCCACATACGCTGGAACCGTTGGTGCGATTTTAATTGGTGCGGTTTATGCGATTTTTGGTGCGGTTTCGGAGACTAATTTGGTTCCTTGCTCAGCCTTAAGAACCATAACCAAACTTTGTAAATCAAAATTAACCCATAACCGTATTTTCTTTGGCCTATCTAGAGATATATCAAGTGTAGCTAATCAACATATATACGCACCACCAAACTCTACCAAGTTATAATAGATATTTAGAAAACCCTCCATTCTTTTCTTTCGATTAGTTTTTACACTTGAATCCCTCTCCGAATTCAGTTAATCAAATCAACTAGTATATAATTATTATATAGCACAAACTTAGTTTGGTTTGATTTGATTTCACCAATTTCAACTTTCTTAATTCATATTATCCAAATTTATATTAATTAAATACTATTCAAATTTAAAAATATTCCTATCTGAGGAATAAAAAAAAGATCTTTTTCCTTCCTATTCAAATTACTAAAAGTATTATGCAAATTTATAATAATTAATAATTAAATATAAAGTATTTAAAAGAAACTCAACCAATCTCTAATAAAAAATAACTTCTAAAAGAATTTTTAGTTTTAGTTTTACCAATTTTATTACAAATTTGATAAAACACACTTCAAAAAAAAAATTAACTTGCAAAACAATTACAAACAATCAATTAAACACACTAAAAAGATATATCATGTGATTTAATTGTATTAATATTAGTCATGAATTTCAATATAAAATTAATATCATAACTTCATTTAAATTTGAAATTTTATCAAATCACATGATTAATTATATATAAGACCCCGACTTTTAATGAATAGAATTTAATTTTTTTATAATTATTATTCTAAACAATAAGTTGTTAAATTGATAAAATAATAAAGTTAAGGGTGATATGTGCAAATTTAAGATAACAAGTATGTCGGAGAATATTCAATCTGTCGAAAAATATTCGTTATGTCTAAGAATATTAGATATAGTATGATGGCGCCGAAACAATCAATCATTGGTGTGCTCCACATCGACACAATTGTCGGATACTGAAAACGACAGAAATAACCTTTTTAATAAAAATTGTCAACAATACTATCACTTGTAACTGTCAAAATAGCCGGTGATAAAAGTACAGTAACACACTAGTACTCTACAATAGCACGCAGTATTCTATAGTACCACGCGATACCCTACAATATCACATGGTATTGTACAGTATTTCATATTATTACTTTAATAATTATTACAGTAGCAATTGCATAGTATTTTAAATCAATAATTGTTACAGTAGCATCTGCACAGTATTTCATATAATTAAATCATTAATTGTCATGGCACAGTAACTCATATTATTTTATATGATATTATTAAGACCACTGAGTATTATTGGAAATGTCTAGAAATTCTATCATGGAAAGGGATTATTTAATTGAGCTTAAATAGGTTTCACTACTCTAAACTATTAGCCATATTCCACTTTGGTGATCCGTCTTTTAATTTTGTCAATTAGATGATTAAAATATTAATTTTTTCTAATTCTATTCAATTGAACTTGTCACGTCAGAAATTGATGACATGACATACTAGGTGAGGCATAACTCAGCTGATGTGTATTAAAAAAATAATTTTTTATTGTGTTTAAACATTTTTGATATATTGAAGGATAAAATCGTCACACTCTATTCTTTAAAATAAAATACTTTTGTGAAATCTATCTTTAATTTTGGGCTTGCCCTTTGATCTCCATCAGAAACCACAACCACCAAATGGAATCGATCTCCATCGAGATCTCCTCCGCAATCCACCAAATCATTGTCAACGATGTCGCCTTAATAGCCTCCTCTCAATCCCTAGTTATCCCAAATACAAGTTCAAAAATTAACCCACTTGAATTAAGCAAAAACTCGTCAGACCCAAATCTGAATCTCAATCATGTGGACCCAATTTGTAAATGAGAAATAATTGAAGAAAATAGTAGTGATGATTGGGAAACTATTGAGCTTGGTTCAGAAGAATTGCTAGCAGAGCATGCGTATTTCTGTGAAATTTGTTGGAAAGGGTTTAAGCGCGATGCGAATCTCTGAATGCATATGCAGGCACATGGGAACCAGTTTAAAACACCGGAAGCGCTTGCCAAGCTAGAGAAATTGATCGATCTGGGCCAGAAAAGGACACGATTTTCGTGTACGCTTATGGGTTGTAATAGGAACAAATCCCACAAAAAGTTTAAGCCTTTGAAATCGGTTCTAACAGTGTTGTTGTCTTTGGGTGAGTGGTGAGTGGGGAGAAAGGGAGAAAACTAACTAATATGCCAACGATGTGGTTGTCTTTGAAGAGATCTTTGTAGTGTAAATCAGAGGCATCAGATGTTGATGATCCAAAGACCAGCAACAGGAAAAAGTTGAGCAGCGTCTTGACCAGAAAAGCAGAAGGAGGTGGCAGATCGGGGTGTTCTAGGTCTATAGCAAATCTCAAAGATGTGATTCATGGAAGCAGAAAGAGACGCTCGGAGAATCCGGTGAGTTGTAGTCCAAGATCTAATGTCTGGCTTGCTTTTGATCGATTGGTTTTGTAGCTTTTGATCCTTTTTGATTAGTTTAAATGTATTAAAGAATAGAGTGCGAAGATTTTACCCTTCAATATATCAAAAATGTGATGCCCAAAAAATAGATCCACACAACTCATTTTGAGTCGTCAAATACATACTACAAAAAGCTAAACACAAATTTTCCTACTTACTACTATTAACTTGTCAGTGCAAAATACGACAACATATAAACTGTGAGTTTTCAATACAAATATTAACGTATATAATGCGACAATATCCACTCTCAAATTAAATACTTATTTCAATTATTGTCACACTATTTTATAACATAGTGAGTACAACTATAGTAACTATCTCGGATCCTTACTCCATTTTTCGACTAGTCCCAACTTTAGACACTCAAATTTCTCTTGCCCCAATACGAACACTGTAGGAGGGCAAAGCCGTTAATCAAATCAACCTCGGTACCGATACCAGACTTTCAATCTAAATCCGGCCACCAATGCCGGTAAACTCAAATTCGATCCCTAATATCGGTAAACCCAAATCTAATCCCCAATATCGGTACTCCAGTCAAATTCGATCACCAATGTCGGTAACTCCAGGCAAATTCGATCTCTAATCGGACCGTCTATCCAGCTCCGATCTCCAATCAGACCATCTATTCGGCTATGATCTCCAATCGGACCGTCTATCCGGCTCTGATCTCCAATCAAACTGTCTATCCGGCTTCGATCTCCAATCGGACCGTCTATCCAGCTCCGATCTCCAATCGGACCATCAGTTCAAACCCCGATCTCAATATTGGGCCTTCAAGTCAGCCCCGACATCAACCCGGGAGGTATAAGTCAACCTCAACATCAACCCAGGACATGTCGAGTCATCCCGGTCTCAGTCCGAAAAGTGAAGTTCAGCCCCAAAGATGACCCTGGGAAGCCAGATCCACCAAAGACCACCCCGGGAGGGGCAAAACGGTCATTTTATCAATTCTCAGTTGATTCGGTCAAACTTAAGCCAAATTGATGCCATCGAAGTCAGAATGAACCATAATGACGATCCCGAGTGCAAACGACGCAAGACAGCTCAACGGACAAACTGTGAGAAATTGAAGACCTGGTTATGAACCCGTCTTCTGGGATCCAGAAAATATTTTATCTCATGTTATGGCGACACTCTTGGAAAGGGCTTTTCGAAAAGGTATTGCACGCCTCAAACGGATGCTCCGATCAAAAGTTAAAAAGTTTCGACTTCGACTGCGCGTTGTTCGGAGTATACGTACTTCAAGATGATGGAACTCGACATCGCAGGCCCCACTAGGGGAGCCACACCTTTACCTGTGACAGCAAAAAGTACAGTGGAGGCTCCCTGGCCTATAAATAAAGGTGCCCCCCTTTATTTCAAAAAAACCAGAAACGCAGCGAAGCTCTGCCAGTTCGATTTTTCCGACTTTTACACCTCTTCCAAACCCAAATATTTTCACTATAACACGTAGATATACCCATATACTACCACATATCAGAAAATAACCGATAGATTTGGACGTATAGAGCCTATGATTTGGCAAAAAGCCCGTGTAGCAGTCTATTATAAGTATTTTCACGATCAGAAAGTGAATATTACTTCTTCGTACTTTTATACACTTGCACGTTAAGTTTCGTTTTCTAACAATGCCCAGAACTTAGTTCTGTGGCCGTTTTCATCAAAATTTGGTATACATTTTTGTACATAAATTGATTTTCTGGCATTTCTACAACTCGGATTGACGATCCGTCAGCTCCAGCAGCTTCAATGCACTAGCACACACGTTCTGGCAACTTCGCCGGACTGGGTTATCTTCTCAGTTCAGGTTTGGCCCTTTTTTGTATATATTTAACTGTATATATACTAACATTTTAATTCTGTCAAGTCCGGATGTCAAATCCGAGGTAGTTTATCGCTTTTATATATATTTACGCATATATGAGCGATTTTCAACATAACTGGGTTCTCTTCCCAGTATTGGTTGACTACATTTCTGTCAATATATATATATATATATATATATATATATATATATATATATATATTTCAATTTCAGTCCGAGCACCGGTGTATAAACCCATTGCCCTTTATACTATTTTTGCACTATTCGCCATACTGGATGATCTTCCCAGTCACTAGGTTGATTACTTTTCTGCAATTTATATTCCAGTCTAGCCTGGACCATTTCATGGCTTTTATACTATTTTGCACACTTCACTATTACTGGGTTATCTTCCTAGTCCCTAGTTGGCTACTTTTCTGTATATTTACATTCTAGTTCAGCCTGGGTCATTCTGTGGCCTTTTTACTGCTTTTATATATATTTATGCATATATAAGCAGCCTTCACCATCACTGGTCCTCTTCCAAGTCTTGGTTGACTACATTTTTATCAATATATATATATATATATATATATATATATATTTTAATTCCAGTCCGGGCACCGGCGTGAAAACCCATCGCCTTTTACAACTTTTATATATATTGCTTTACTCGCTTTCTATTCAACTGCTGCTTTAAATATTCATCTTATATGAATTGGCATTGACATAGCGGACTAGATTTATTTAAATCTCACCAATCCTAAATTTCAAAAGGTCAAAACCTCCAGATTGAACAGGGAAGCTAGAATGGTTGAGATTTTCTTAAATCTAGCTTTCTTTCTAGTTTCAGCTTCAAAAGTAACCTCGCGTCCCTTAGATCGTTATCTAGTGGGAACGAGATGCTTCGGCCGTGCGGACCAGGATTTACTTAATGAATCCTTAGTTCTGGCAATTTTGGGATATATATTTGTTTCTGTACAAATTTGAACTGTGCAGGTTTTGGTTATTCATATGTGAGCCTAGGAATCGTGGGATTCACGATCAAAACGATCGGAATCTGATTCCCACGATGGACTAAACTCCGATTTCCAACTGTACCCTGCCAGTTTTGCGGTAGAAATATACATGTAAACAGACCTTAAAACGATTATTCGGATTTAAGGTCTCAAGATAATAAAAAATGTGGATTGTCGTGTCAGCAGTCCCTCCGATGGTTTTCATACCTATGAGGAGACTGACACTTGTCTATTTTTTATGGTCGAGGCTGCTTCGCAGCCCGACAAATCACCATTCACATGCAGTCTTAAGGCTATAAAGATAAAATTGAAAGTATCAACAGGCTTCAATTCCTATGTTAGCGTAAGGGTTTGATAAACCAGCTTTCAAAACATCATTTTGAATTCAATCAAAAGAAAAACTTTTGTAAATCAAATTAAATACTTTTGCAAATCAAATCAAAGACTGATTTTTAAATCAAATCAAACCCTTCGTAGATAGGTTCAATGAAGCAAAGAACTACTTTCAATCAATCAAATCAATAAGCCCAATTTTCAAGCAGCATTCACTCACGTATTCCAGTTTTTAAAGGAAAATATTGAAAAGATGCGGTACCGTATTTACACGGGAGTCGTCGGGTGTCTAACACCTTCCCCACACTTAACCAAATCCCCGAGCTCAAAATTTTATTTTCAAAGATCAAGTTTCGACAGTGTCCAGCAATTGGGCCTCTTTCAAACAAAACTCGATTGAGTTGGTACAACCATTTTAAATCTACCAACTGGAGACTCTGTAAAACGTTCAAATCATCGACATGATACATGTTAGCCTTTCTCCTAAAAAATCATTCAAAACTTTTTTTCTAAATAAAAAGAGTGAGGGTAGAGAGAACTTAGGAAAAAAGATTAAAAGATTCTGGGTTGTGACTCTACCCGCGGATTTTTTAAACCAACGGCGACAGGTGGCGACTCTGCTGGGGACAGTAAAGGGCTTAGGCTGCTTTCAATTCTTTTCAAACATTTCTCTTTCAAAATTATTAAATGCTTGAAATTTTGCGTCTCCATAGTCAATGAATGAGTGAATGCTGCGTCTTTGTTGAATGTATGAATGCTGCATCTTTACATTGAATGAATGTGAATGAATGTTTTCTTGCTTTTTAGTGCTTCGCACTCATATTTAGTGCTTCGCACCCATGTCATCATATGCACAACGGTGAGGCATGATGTATGTGAATGTATGTTGTGTGTCCCTCTCACAAGGAGAAACACCCGGTCGGTGATAAGTAATGTCTCTGGGGACGACTAAGTCTCTGGGGCTCATAAAAATGCACCACCCAGATTCGCTCCAGTTGAAAGATCGTATTAATTTTTCCTCTAGCAGATTGCGATGATCTGGAAACCTTCATGCCGAAACAAAAGTCGCGAGAGTAACCTAAGATAGGTCAGCCTATGATTAACCAAATTCGAAGGGAAGTTTCTTCATGCCTTCCTTTTTTAATTTCATGTTAAGTCTCCAATTATCAAGGAGCACAATGTAAATATCATAATGAAAGATTTACTTTCCCTGTCAAAATACCATGTCATCCTGCCATCAAAACAACTAACCTCGATTTTGCAGGATAAAATTTTAAAAACACATCATGCATCCTGTCCTTATCTACATCAGAGAATTGGCACGCCTACGTTTTGTTGTAGGTAAAAATTGGTCCTGTTACTAGGTTTAAATCTAAAGCACCTAGTCCACCCACGGACATGGCTTCTAGTGCTCAACCAGAATTCGCCCCGGTATCCAGGGAAGAGTTCAAAGGACTGAAAAATCAGATAGCCGAGTTAGCCGGTTTCCTACGAGAACAAAGCATGGCCCTTAAAGGAAAACAATCTCAAGCTCACACAGAACCAGGAGCATCTGGTGGTAGTGCTGGCGGTCAAGAGACTTAAAAGGCCGAAACCCAGATTCCTGGACCACAAAACCAGGACACGACCAAAAACCCCCCTGAAATCACTCCTCTCGTTAAAGAACAAGAAGCTGGTTACATTATGAAGAAAGTACAACAAATGAGGAAACTCTCCGATCAATCAAAGAGATTGGGGCATTTGATAGTGTCAATTACTCCGACCTTTGTATATTCCCTGGGGCTCGTTATCCTGAAAAATTTAAAACTCCTGACTTCGAGAAGTATGATGGAATAGGAGATCCTTACACACACTTGAAAGTACTCATCGGAGAACTCGGATCCTATGCAGAGGATGAGAAGCTTCGAATGCAGCCATTTCAAAAGAGTCTGACTGGAGAAGCCAGAGCATGGTATGCTCGTCTGGACAACTCCAAAATTCACAGTTGGGAAGAACTGGCCCACGCCTTCCTTGGTCAATACAGCTTCCAATCTCAGCTGGCTCCAGACAGATACCAAATTACCAAGATCAGGAAGAATAACACTGAATTATTCAGAGAACATGCCTGGCGATGGAGACGGGTCGCAGCACAAGTCACCCCAGCCATGACTGAATCTGAAATAGTCATGACCTTCATCGACATCCAAGAAGCGCCTTATTATGAGAGGGTCCTAGCAGGCATAGGAAAACCATTCTCTGAAATGATCAAACATGGCGAAATGGCCGAATTGGGGCTCAAATCTGCGAAGATAAAAGATCTAACCACCCTCGAAGCTGTCGCCTGAGCATATCCAGTCCGAAAATTATGGGAGTAATCCCCGGAGGGTTCACAAAAAGAAAGACGAAGAAGTGTCCTTAGTCTTACAAGGACAAAATCCATGGGGCGAGTCAAACAGTATGCCCATTCAAAGGAGGAATTATACCCCTTTTCAAAATTCAACACAACCTTCAAACCCTCCACTCCAGAAAAATATGGAGGTTAGGCGTTGAAGAACTTTCACCCCTCTAGGGGATTCACTTGAAAATGTATTCAAACTTCTGATAGCCCAGAAGAAGATTGTCCAACTTCTTCCACCAACCAACACTATTGGTCGAATTTCGACCCAAGCAAGAAGTGTGCTTATCACTCTGGATCTCCAGGCCATGACACCCAAGACTGTTGGTCTCTCAAGCATAAAATACAAGATTTGATTAACAGCGGTCACAAAGCCTGAGCAACCCCATGTGCAGGAAAATCCTTCGCCACAGCATAAAGAGGAGAATGTCAACATGATTAGCACCACAAATGGAGAAGGATCCAATTACCTCCGTTATGTAGGAGAATCAATTTAATCCAACAACACCAGCCCAGATAGTTGGGAAGTTTTTGAAAGGCAGTTCCTGATAGAGCAGGAGATCAAGTCTATCAAGGAACAGATCGAGCAGTTAGCAGAACTGGTCGTTTACCAGCATCAGATCACCAAGAGTATAGTGAAACAAATCAACCAGTCCATTGTCGATCATCCTCCCACACCGGAGATCACTTCCCCGAGAAATCAATACCAGTCTAATGAGAATGATCTTTGAGCTAACAGGGTATCCGAAGAAGAGAATCTCCGAGTGGATGGGAAATTCCTATTTCAGAGGAACTTCACTAACCTAAATCAATCAATGGAAGAAATCCTTCAAATGCTAATAAATGAAGGAATGGTTGCAGACTTGTTACCTCCATTGAAACCTCGAGCCAGAAAATTCAAACCTGACCAAATATGTCAGTACCATTCAAATTCACCCGGCCATGATACTGAAGATTGCTGGGCATTTCGTAACTTGATTCAAGACATGATTAAAAATTGGGACCTGATAAGGGGAAATCAAATCCTCGATCTCCCAGACAATGACACTCTCTGGATCCCCACTGTATGGAACCAGAACACAGTGACTGTCATATCCTGCGATAGGGAGTCGACTCTCAAACCCTTAGTACCGCCCGGGAAAGGGGTTCAAGAAATACCAGATCCTGTGAAGGTGGCTGCACCTCAGCCTATAATCTTGCCCTTCAAACCTCAGTATCCAATCATCAGTCTAAAGTGTGTCCCATGGAACTACGGGGATAATGAAGGCTCTATTTCAAACAACATTACCGTTGTGTCGAAGGACAATCCCTTATACTTACCTCAGCGGGTAATCAAACCAGTCATCAAAGCAAAAAAGAAGGTGGCTGAAGAGAAAATCAAAGAGTTCCTCAAATAGATGGGACACCATGAAATCAAAATAGTGCAAAGCTTGAAGGACGCACCTAAACAAGTGTCCATCCTCGACTTGGTCCTATCCTCAGAGGATCATCGCAACATTCTAGTGAAAGTACTAGAAGAAGCTTATTTGCCATATATAGTGGATACCGAGAAATTCTGTCACGTGATAGAGCACATCTTCAACAGCAATGTGATATCTTTCACTGACGATGATATCCCGGCAGAGGGAACGGGCCACCACAAGTCCCTGCATATAACTGTAATGTCTTTCGGATATGTGATCGAAGGTGTGCTCATCGATGGAGGATCATCCCTCAATATTTGTCCATACGATACTTTAGAAAGGATGAAGATCTATCTGAACCGGATCAAAACCAGTCATATGGTCATCCGGGCCTTCGATGGATCTCGTCGACAGGCTATGGGGGAAATAGAGCTTCCTCTAGAGATTGGCCCACACACTTTCTACGTATTTTTCCAGGTGATCAACATCGCCACCGGATATAACTTATTGCTGGGCAGACCCTGGATCCACATGGCAGGGGCAGTGCCATCCACCCTCCATTAATAACTCAAGTACATTATCAACGGCAGCCTCATCACAGTGAATGCCGAACCAGAATACCCTACCTACATACATAGGGATATGCCAGTGATCAGCTTGGATGCGGGGATTGAACCTGCCAGTTTTCAAGCTCTAGAGGTGAGCAATACTCAGTATCTACCTATCGGGGCACCAGCCCTAAAACCTAAAGTCTCCACCGAAGTAATGATAGTGGGGCAAGAAATGGTATCTTCGGGTTTCCAACCTGGCGAAGGGTTGGGAAAGGATAAGCAAGGTATCAAGATGCCAGTCCAAATCCCAAGTCAGACTGGGAGAGCAGGATTGGGATATTCATCCGGGTCAAGCCGCCGGAACCCACATAAACATCCTAAGGCTCATGCCTCCACAATTCTGCTGCCAAACCTCACAAATGCCGAATGGGTGAAACCTATGAAGAAAATCCCGACAGCGGTATCAGCCATGCTATTCCCTCCAATCATACCTGTCCATGAAAGAAAAGCCCTCAAGCCTGAGGCAGACAGCAAAAAGGGAAAATAAAAGATCATGTACGAAGGACTGAGACCCATTTGCTAACATGAGGGTTATTATCAACTACGAGGGCATGAATGACGAACTCCCAGACAGCGACGACGAGGATCAAGTTTAAATTTCTTGCATCAAGAAGGGAAAAAGGGAGCAGTTCAAAGAAAAGCCCTGGCCCTATTTAAAGGATGTCTCAGTCATCATGCAAGACGAGATATATAATCACAAATCCCTGATCCTCCCGTTTCATGTGGATTGACCTTGGACAACTGGAGCAGTGTCCCTTGCCTCAGGTCGAAAAGGGTAAAGAGGGCAGAGAGTACATCTGCCCTTTAATCATGCTTTCATTTACTGCTTACTTTTTCTTGCACAGCTATAGCAGTAACTTTTGTCATGCTTTACAAATGCTCTGTATGTTTAAGCAGTTGTATATATTAATGAAAGCATTTTTATTTTCAGGACCCAAGCATTGGATGTGTGTGTCTCTGCTGATGAGATGCCAACCTGTCAAAATGACTATGACTTTGATGTAGAACTGAACTTCGACTTGATGGATATTGATCAAGAGGAGGAAGATGACTATGAGGTGCCCGAGGAGATCAAAGAATGGGTCAAAGACAAACCCAAACCAAACTTCTACCAAACCACCACCATCAACATAGGAATCCCCGAAAACATCAAAGAAATCTAAATAGGTTCAGACCTCACACCCAATCAAAAAGCCGACCTAATCGAACTCCTAAAACAGTACCAGGATGTATTTTCATGGTCACATAAAGACATGATTGACTTATCCACTGATATTGTCATCTATCCAATGCCCATCAAAGATGGATTCAAACTAGTCAAGCAAAAGCTCAGGCGATTGAAACCTGAATGATTCTGAAAGTCAAAGAAGAAATTGTTAAATAATTCAAAGCCGGAATCATCATGGTATTAACATGCCCAGAATGACTGTCAAACATAGTTCCCGTGCCTAAGCCCGGAGGGAAGGTACGAGTCTGCGTGGATTACCAGGATTTGAACAAAGCTTGCCTCAAGGACAATTTTTCGGTACTGTTTATCCACATCCTGATCCACAATACTGCGTAGTATGGCATGTATTCCTTTGTGGATTGCTTTGCTGGTTATCTTTAAATCATGGTTGCTGAAAAGGACCGAGAGAAAATAACTTTTATCACTTCTTGGGAAACCTTCTGCTATAGACGACTATCCTTCGGCCTTATCAATGCCGGAGCCACGTATCAGCGAGCCATGATGGCCCTCTTTCATGATATGATGCACAAAGAGATTGAAGTTTATGTGGATGACATCATCATCAAATCCCGAAGGGAGGATGATCACATCTACTATCTCAGGAAGCTGTTTAACAGATTACGTAAGTATAAGCTCAAGCTCAATCTCGCCAAATGTGCTTTTGGCGTCAAAGCAGGCAAGCTGCTAGGATTCTTAGTGAGTAATCGGGGCATCGAGCTCGACCCTGCCAAGATCAAAGCCATTACTGAAATGCCCGTACCTCGTACAGAAAAGGAAATACGTGGATTCCTAGGAAGGATTAACTTTATAAACCGTTTCATTTCACAGCTCACAACAACATGTAAACCCATCTTCAAGCTGTTAAGGAAGAATTCCTCCACCAAATGGAATGAGGAGTGTCAACAAGCCTTTCTTGCCATCAAGAAGCAGCTGATCGAAGCACCTGCTTTTGTGACAACCCAAGAATTTATAAAATCTTAAATGATTAAATTAAGGTTCAATAATAGACCTAGACAGAAAATAAGTGCATGGATTTGACATTTTTTTGAAGGATTTTGGTGGATTTAAAAATTTTGTGAAAAACCTAAATGGTTTATTATTTGATTGAGAATAGAAGAATTATGGGTTACAAATTTCTAAATCCTAGAGATGAATATATATGTGTTTGATGGAATATTAAGAATAAGATACTACGATACCTATAAAGTTCGTTGACCTAATATATAAATTATGTATGTGAATTATGTGTATGATTATGTGAGTGTGAGTGTTTATAACTCATTAAGCCAATTAGGGCTATTTAGTTAATAAACTAATAGATTGTGTGAGGACTTATGTGAATTGTGTGTGCGGTTAACTAAATATACATTATATAATGTATGTACATTTATTTTGTATATAAATATCAAAAATGTTGAGCATTAATTCTAGTAATAATAGATTTAATGGACTAAGGAGGGTAAAGTAATTTAAATAAGCACAATTGTTTATTTAAGCATTGGACTTGTAGCTAATTGATTTAATAGCAATTAAGTTATTAAGCTAGCCTAACATATTATGTATGGGACAAATATTATGATAGCACAATTTATTTATGGGTGGAAACCCAAGTTAATTTTGTTAGTAAGCAAAACTATGAAATCAAAGCTCAAAGATTTATTTGAGTAGCCCAAATGGTGGGCCATTGGAGTGAGAACTTGTTGGACATTTGAGTAAGTAAATAAAAATTAAAGAGTATGGACCATATTAATTTTTTATGGTCAAACATTTTGGTTAGGAAATCCAAATACTTTAATTGGAAAGTCAAGACTTTTAAAAAGGAAGGCCCAAAAGAATTAATTTGGGAGCCTAGGTTATTTTAATTAATATGAAAGGAATGAAAAGAATGGCCTATATGTTTAATTAGCAAGCCCAAATATTTTAATTTGGAGCCTAAGATATTAAATGAGTGGCCCAATTGTTAGCCACTTGAGAAGAGACATGTTGGACATTAGTTAAGCTAAATGAAGTATTAAAAGAGAATAAAATTAAGCCCAACAAGGCCATCATAGCCAGCCCATTAGGAGAAGGGATTGAAAGGGAGCATGTGATTAAATCTATTGGATAGATATTGGATATATTTGATAAGCTTTTGTAAGGACTTGATAAGATATGGTAAGATATGATGAGATTTGTTAGAGATATGATGAGAGATTTGGGAGATATGCCAAGATATGCTTAGATATGTAGAGATATGGCAAGATATTGGGGCAATTAGTGGCTACATGGCCGGCCACAAGAGAGAGAAATAGAAGGTGGGAGGTTTCATGTGGATATACATAATATATTTATACTTAAAAAAATCTATATTCTTTCTTTCTTCTCTCTTTCATCTCATTTCATTAGCTAACAAAGCAAAAGATAGAGAGAGAGAAAGAGAGTGTCTTGTTCGGCCAAAAGAGAAGGAACGAGAGGGAGTGTTCTTGCTTGTTTAATAGTTCCTAAGAAAACCTTAGGAAGAAGAAGAAGAGGAACAAGCTAAGGTATAATCATATTTCTAATTATATAGTTTAATTTCCTTTGTGATGTGATTTGAGTTAGATTTTGTAAGGTTTTGATTTGGTGGTTCAAAACCTTGGATTTATAGGTATATAAGTGGGTTATGTGTAAATCTAACCACTTGATATGTCAAAAGTTTGATCAAAAGCAAGAATAGAAACTATGTTTTGAAAAGTTGAAAAATCTTATTTTTTAGTATAAATCATGTTTTGGTTGTGATTGGTGGGTTTTGATGTAGTAGATTATGGATCATTGTAGATCCATGAGTTTTTGATATATTGATATATATTATAATAGTTTATGGTGGCTAAAGTTTGATTAATCAAGAGATCATGCAAGATTTCTTAGAAAACACAAAGTTAAAAAAATTAATTTTTTTGAGAAAACACAATGGGAAATTTAAACAACCATAACTCCTTGTGTATTTCGAATTTTTGAGTGTAGTTAATTTTTAGACTTAGATCTATAAGTCTTCTTTTTTTTTTAAAGTGGAATCACTGAAAAAGAAGTTGTAGATTTCCGTCTGGACAGTTTTTAGCAAAGGCCGCCTAAACTAAAAATGGCAAAAGTAGGCTGTCTGGATTTTTGAAGGGCAGTTTCGGTCACTTAGCTTGAGAAGAAAAATCATGCCTTTTGGGACATGAAAATATATGGAATGAAGTAGCTTGTGTCCAAAAATGAGCTCATTCCGACTTAAATTGAGCAAGTTATAGCCATTTCAATTTTTGGGATTTTTTGACAAAAAACACGATAACCGGAGTTGTATAGCTCCGATGGCCACGAAATTTAAACTAAAGGCTCACGATAACGTGTGTAAGATCCCGCCAAGATTTGGGAATTTTTGGAGTTAAGCTTGAGGTAGTTATTTTCTTAAAGAATCAACTATAAACGGATTTTTGGAAAATACTTAATGAAATTGAAAAATTCCTGAAAAATTATTTTTGTGTATGAAATATGTGTATATATGTGTGGCCAAAAGATAACAAAATAATAAGATGATTTGGTTAAAAAGGAAGAATCCAGCTTACTGGATTGCAATCTGGTTTGCTGAATTGACCATCAATTTGCTGGATGAGATGTTTAGACAATTCAGGATGCTGGATTGGTCTGTTTCAATAATCCAGGTTACTGGATTGGATGTCAGTTTGAATCCAGGTTACTGGATTAGGAATTTGATTTACTTAGTCATAAAGGACTTATAAAATGAAAGATTAAGTGTTAATTTACAAGTTATATGAACACGTAAGTGTTAAATGGTTTACTTTTAAAGTAATAGTATTATGAGATAAGTATGATATGCTGATTGAAAGATCAATCTTATAACTGATAGGTCTTTTCAATAAGGAGATTAAATTAGATTGCGTAGCAGTAATCAACGATACAGGCAAGTTTCCTAACTCGAACTCGAGTTGTTATTGTAAAGCATGTTCGTGAATAATTATTGTTAATTATTCACATCTATACTGATTATTGATTCGCACTTAGTGCATATTGCATATGTTCATCAGGTATGAAAGACTGATCACCTTCATTACCATAAAGTTCAGTTGAGTTTATTCATGTTCATTGCTGGCTATTCAGCATTATTGATTCATGTTCTTTCACAATTATTATATTGTTGAAAGTTTGTCAGCTTATTATTCTTTTCAATCATGATATATCTTCATTTGAACTTAAACTTGCTGGGCAAACTTGTTGCTCACCCTTGCTATATCATGATAAACATTTCAGATTAAAGAAGAAACTTCGGACACAGTCAAAGGCAAAGACAAGTTCCAGGATGGAATTATTATACGGTTAAAATGGTAATAGTATAGGATATAAATGACAATGTATGTCATGTAGGATATTGAATGCATGTATTAAGTTAAGGTTACAGACCTTGGAAATTATGTTGTAAAAGTTATTGTATAAACAATTTATGTTTATATCTTCCGTAATAATTATAGAAATGATGTATCGTAACGTACCAGGTCCGAGGTTCTGGGGACCCGGATTTGGGGGCGTCACAGTTTTGGTACCCTCAAGGGATGGAGTTTCCTTATTCATGTACCTGTCCGTCAATAACAATGCAATGGGCTGCATGTTAGGACATAAGGATGATAGTAGTAAAGAAAGAGCTATCTACTACATCAGCAAAAGATTCAGCAGTGGTGACTAGAAGTACACCCTGATCAAAAAGACATGCTGTGCGTTAGCATGGGTCGCCATGAGGTTGCAACACTATTTGCATGGGCATATGACCTACCTTATATTCTGCATGGATCCACTCAAATACGTATTCAATAAACCAATGCTGAATTGTCGACTGTCTAAATGGCAGTTGATCCTACAGCAGTTCGACATTGTCTACATGACTCAGAAGTCAATCAAGGGTCAAGGCATTGCAGATCAATTAGCTGAAGCACCTTCAGGAGGGTTCGAGCCCCTGGAGACATATTTCTCAGATGATGGGATCATGACAATTCAACAACTCCAGTCAAAGAATACAGTTCAACCATGGAAAATGTATTTCGATGAAGCGGTAAACATGGAAGGTGCAGGAGCTGGGGCAGTCCTCATCTCTGGTGCAGGAAAGAAGTATCCTGTGGTTACCAGACTTCAATTTGGCAACACCAATAACACGGCCGAGTATGAAGGCTGTATAATGGGGTTGAAATTAGCCCAATCCATGTCTATCAAACACCTACTCGTCTTCGGAGATTCCGAGCTGGTCATCAAACAAACCAGCGGCGTGTATCTCACCAAAGAACCGCATTTGCTACCCTATCATCGGCAGGTCCTCAAAATATCCCGGGAATTTGAAGACATAACCTTCGTTTATATTCCTAGGGGTCGGAATAACTTCGCTGATGCATTGGAAACGTTGGCTTCATTAATCAGCATATCCGATAAGATTGGATTTCCCAACATCAAGTTCACAGTTCAGAAAGCCCCGACATATGGGAGTTACGTTGGAGAAGTATCAGATGAAATACCTTCTGCCAAGTAGCCTTGGTATCAAGACATTAAGAAATATCTCCGTGATGGATCCACACCCACTGGGGCAAGTCAATCCGAGCGAAAGCGAATTCACAAAATGGCCATGAAGTTCTATTTGAGCGGAGATGCACTTTACAAAAAGGATGCTGGAATAGGCCTGTTGAGATGCCTCGACAAAGAGCAAGCCCAAAGACTTATGGATGAAATACACGGTGGAGTCTGTGGTCCACACATGAGCGGTCATCTTGCTGGCCAAGAAAATATTAAGAACAGGACATTATTGGATCTCTCTTAAGGCCGACTGCGATGATCACATTAAGAGATGTTTTCAATGCCAAATACATGGAAATGCCATCCACGTTCCTTCGAATGAGCTGCACAACATGAGTTCACCATGGCCTTTCTCCATGTGGGGAATAGATGTGATAGGTCCAGTGGAACCAAAAGCCAGCAATGGTCATCGATTCATCTTCACCATGATCGATTACTTCACCAAATGGGTTAAAGCAGCCTCCTTTCCTAAAGTCACAAAAGAGGTCATCATTAGGTTCGTCAGAAACAATGTCGTCTGTCGATATGGACAACCGGAGGTGCTCGTATCAGACAACGCCAAGAACCTGAACAATCAAATGATGAAAGAATTGTGCAGTAAGTTCCACATCAAGCATCTCAATTCCGTCATCTATCGGCCCAAGATGAACGGTGCGGTCGAAGCGGCCAATAAAAACTTCAAGAAGATCATGCAAAAAATGTCGCAAATCACAAGGAATGGCCTGACCTGCTGCCTCTCACCCTGTTAGCATATAGGACGTTAATGCACATCTCTACTAGGGCTACCCCCTATTTGTTGGTCTATGGCATGGAGGCAGTACTCCCTATAGAGGTAGAGATGTAATCTTTACGAGTATTGATCAATGCTCATATAGACAAGGATCAGTGGTTGCAAGACCGGTATCATCAACTGTCCCTGATAGATGAAAAGAGGGCTACAACCATTTTCCACGGACAGTTATACCAACAAAGGATCGCCAGATCCTACAACAAAAAGGTCCGAATCCGACAATTCAAAGAAAATGACTTGGTGCTAAATAAAGTCCTGGCCAATCAAGATGAAGCCAAAGGAAAGTTTGCCCCAAATTGGGAAGGCCCTTTCATTGTCAAGGAGGTGTTGACAGGGGTAGCTATCAGACTACAAGAAATGGATGGGAACGAATTCCCCCAACTCATCAATTCAGACACCATTAAAAGGTATTACGTTTGAGACACATGCATACCCGCATCCGGGTCCTACGAATCAAATCAGGTTCGTTTTTCACTAGATAGTCAGAACTACGAATGACCTGATCTCCCTACACCGGGAGTACGTAGACAGCCATTTCTGGTGCGGTCAAACCAAATAAAAAACTCAAAAACTCATCAAACCAAACTCAAAACCCAATATAAATACTTTTCAAACCTCTCTCCAATCAAACAGCCTGAACTACGAATGACCTGATCTCCCTCAAACCGGGAGTACGTAGGCAGCCATCTACGGCGTGGTTTGACCTTCAAGAAAAAATGAAAAAGAAATAAAAGACCAGTTCCAAGACACCAAAGATAAATAGAAGCCAAATGCTATCAAGCTACCCTAGTCAACAGGCCCATCTGAGATACTCCCTAACATCTCAACTGTCAGTCCATCAAGGAGAAACTCAAGATACATCTACAACTGCGAGTCATGAAAGAATTGGTAATCACTCAGCAATGATAGTACATATCCAATCAGGGAAGTGAATCAAAACTATATTTGTCTGATATATAACACTAATTAATATATACATAATGCCCTGTACATGACAAAAATGGCTGATCTAGTCTGTGCAGGAAAAATAAAGCTAGTCTATGGACCCAAGGATAAGCGAGTCAGCAATGCCAGCATGGCATCTCTCTCTGAAGATGAGGGAGCAGCTGTAAGTGCAATCCACTCAACCTCCATATGGCTCAATACCTCCATGGTCATATGCAAGGTGGCACTGTAGTCATCCTTATACGCACTCATCTTGGTGACCAAACCATCAGTAATGTGGAAATCACGGGAAGCTATAGCCTCATCCCTCTCTGTAAAAGCTGCATCTCGAGCAATCAAAGTCTCCTCAATCTCAACATATGTTGCGTCTCTAGCAAAGCGGATCTCGTCTCGCTCTATAACAGCTGCATCTCTGGCAGATCAGAGCTTCTCCCGCTCAATTAATCCAGCATCTAGAGCGACCCTGAGTCCATCTCTCTCAGCCAAAGCTAAATCTCTGCCAGACAAGGCAACCAACATCTGCGCTCTAGCTGAATCTCGCTCAAAGGTCATCCTGAATAATGAGTCCGCTAAAGCCAGATCCAGTCTCTGCAGGAATAACCGATGGATCACTCACTAGAGCCGCTGTCAAACTTGTGAATAGCTCATCCTCGGTAGAAGAATCCGGATCCTCCATAGGCTCTTCCTCGTTGGAGTCCACAATCGAAGATAAATGAGGCTCTTCTGCTGCAACTGCTGTCTCTGCCTCTAACCATGCAGAATACTTCGGAGAACGACCCGAATGGCTACTAGAGAAATCAGCCCTCTCTCGATGAGTCCAACACTCATATACTCTAACCAAGTCGGCGGATAACATAGATAAAGCCGACATCCTCTGATCAGCAGACCCCTCAAAACGGTGCAAACTCTGCAGCTGATCAAACTGACACATGACTGCCAAAGGATGATAGGTAGTCACTCCCCTCAAACCCGCTAGGGGCAAATAATCCAGGCCAGAAGCATGGGTGATAAAGCTATATGGGGACGCTAGCCTGAGCAGGGCATGATCGAGAACGGATGCTTAATATTCGACAAAAATGCCAACCATGACTCTGCATCAATGCACTCCGCAGGCTGAAAGGAGTAAACTGTGGATGTCTCGTGAGTAAAACAAAAACCCCAAGGCCTGAAGAATCCAATCGGTCGTATATGGGACATCAGCCATATATACAACAAGACCGAGCTGCCCCTAAAAAATCCCTTTGGATGGGTACTACAATGTGTGGCGGATCTAAATGTCTCAGCCAATATCATCGGGACGATGGTGCTACCCTGTCTAAGGGCCCAAACCACAACTACTAATCCCATGTCCAAATGATCCAAGCGAAGCGGTATATAGACGTATGCCACAATACACATCAGCAGAATATCTACTCTGGCCAGATGCCATGCCTCTGCTAAAATAATAAAATCTCCGACATGGCGATCATAGCTGTCGAGCTCGCCAAATCGATCGATCAGGAAATCAATCGAGATCAAGTGTCCAGATACAATCTCGTCCCTAATCAAGCTCTGTTGGAGACCAGACATACGGGTAAACGGTCTCCTCATATCACTAATAGCCGTACGAGCACCCGGCAGATCCAGAGCCAACCCAGTAAATCGTTCGTACTCCTTGAGAGTCGGCGTCAACTCATGCCGCCTGAAGCGGAACACTTGCCTCTCAGGTATCCAGAAGGGTAAAATGCCATAAACAAATCCAGACGGCATCCGAAAATCTGCAAGGGCCGATGAATTCCCCAGCATGTGGTCCACTATCCCTCTGACTGGGTAGGGCAGTCTCTCATACCATGACCTCAATGATGTGGCCACCTCAGACGGTGGTGAATGCTCAATACGGCTGACTGCAGACGACATCATCTATAGCACCGTACCACAAGGACCATCCAGAGGTCAAATCAAGTCGCAGCTGTCTGAATGCATACACATGACATAATATATGCATGATGACAAATATAAATATGATGCGATAGATAGAAAAGATCATGAATATCTACAACAAACTATCTACTGCAGGACATCATCCCTGTCTGATAATATAAAGCAGAAAGGAAAATATAGGGAAATAGGGGCACCACCACCCAACTAATACAGTGGTCTATCAAAATGATAGCATAACCGCCAAATAGATAAAACAGCGGCTGACCAAAAATATAGCTCCAATAGCTATCAGAGGAAGTCGAAGACATCAGTGTCAAAGCGATTGACCTTCTCCATCTCCTCAGTGGATACAAAATCGCTGCTATCAGGCATGTTTGGGCGGTATAAGGGAGGATCTGCCCCTGCATAGTTGCTGCTAAATGGACCGAAAGAGGGACCCGCTCCAAAGCTTGGATCGGTAAAAAGAAGATGCTTCTGACGGATCTCGGCCAAGGTGCATGATAAAGAAACTGGGCCTGCTCTAACTCCCTGGTCAGATATGCTATCTGGTTTGAATGAGTAGGCTCCCTAAGGCAAGCTATCCAGTTCGTCATCATCATGGACCCTGGCACCATGTCTGCCATGAACTGGGTGGCACGAGTCTAAGCTCCATTAGTGCAAGGACTCCACCAACTGCTAAAGGCCTCCTGGCTGTACGAGCCCTCTGATAAGGCGAAGCCATCTATGCCCTCCATAGGGATATCTGTCAATGGCACGGTCAATGGCCAATGATGCCAAGTAGGAGGAGCAATGGGAATGCGGATCTCCCCCGTAATGCTCCTAATGACATGCTCTCCAAGATAGAGCTCCCAGCCTCCTATCGTCAACAAAGGGACTCGGCGGGTCGACAAAACAAACTCCCGACCTATAGGGACGCCTCCCTCGAATCCGACGGTCAAAAACTCAGAGGTATACGGCGTCCAGGTGATTGAACCTGCCGTCAAAAGCTCCAACTGCAAACGGGCGTGAGTGAATCCCTCAGCAATAAGGACCTCCGTTAAAGTGGAGTGATGCCATCTCCGTCCCTGAGGATAGGTCTCCAGACCTAGGGCAGAAGCGGGCTGTAGGTAAGGAAGCCTCTAAAATGCCCAAAGTTGATCATGCAAATAGCAAAAGTCCTCAGTGACCAAGACTGACAAAAATGGATGCTGAAATCAAAAAGGTATAGAAAGATGTACTCACCAGCAAAAATGGGTAAAATCCTAGCCAAGCCTCCGTCACACCCTCCGAAAGCATGCGCATGCCACGGAGAAAATAGGCAAAGGTATAGGAGCCCCAATCATAGTCACTGAGGTGCTCTACATATCGAGTGGCGCTAATCAAGGCGTAGGACACAGTAAACGAGTTGTCTTCCACCAAATAACCCCTGATGATCGACAAAAATAATCACCTCAGAATGCGATCTCTAGCCCTCTGATCATCAGGTGGAGGCTTCTGTAAAGTCCCATCTTGGGCATCTATACTCAAGGGACCAGATCGGATCGTCTGACCCTTAAGTGCCGTCGTAGGGACTCCCTAGCAGGGACCGAACGACAGTGGGCGTAATGTCAGCCACGACAGGCACTGACTCGCCCTCAAACTTAATACCGATGATAAATCGCCAATCCATATGAGTTATCATCACCTCGCAATCTAGCAGATGAAGGGACTGAGTCTGGTGGAACCAGCACTCAGATAAAGCCCTCATATACCCCCAGGGGAAACTGGCAGGGAAGGATCGAGAAAAAGGCCTAAAAGCCCCAGCCATCTATGATCTCCATGTAATCTTCGTGTAAAGTGTGATACAGAGAATCCACTGCTAAACCAGTTCCCTCGGGGGCTGCGTAAAGCCGAGAACCTGCATCAAAAATTAACCATGTCAAAAACCTGTGCCCCGAGAATGGCAAAAAGGAAGAAAAGGATCCAGAGAAAAGAAAAACTTCAAGTCACCTCGTTGGCGTGAAGAAAGCTCGATGGATGGCGACTCAAGTCGCCCAACAACTCCTGCGTCTGCACAATAATGCCAGGGACCTCAGCACATGGAGCCTGAGCAGGAACAGGAGCAGCAAAAGGAGCCTCCTCATCGTCAATATCAAGTGGATGTTTGTCCTGTGATGGATGAATCACCGCCTCCACCAATCTACGAGGCGTCCAAGCTGGGCGAGGCTGGGGAACATCAGAAGCCCTCCTCCGTCTGATACCTGAGGATACCCTGCTGGAACTGTCAGGTCTCTCGCGATCCATTGCATACACCAATACTCCAAATCACCTCAGAAAGGGTGAGGTAAGCCTAAAACCTGTGACTTATCATTTTCAATCAGTCCAGCATATATCTCTAGGTCCTAAGACATGCATGGGTCGGTAAAAAATACCCAGTAAACTCAAAATTGCATGTTGTCAAAATTCAGAAGCTAAAAACCTGTATGGGTCAGTCAAAAATCCTCAGTAGAGTTAAAAATGTATGTTTTTCAATGCCTAAGATTTTGGAAAATTTTTGCCAATCTCCTTTGTAAAATGGACTGTCTACATGCACACAGGCATGTCTAGGTGGCCATTCAGTAGCACACCTACCCAAAAATAGAAATAGTTCATATTTATGAAGAAAAATCAAAAGTCAACCTCACATGGTAGCCAAATTACCATAGACATTTTTAGTTGAAAATCCAGGCGCACTAGGCCTCAAAAGGATGACTAAACTGGCTAAAAAGTGCAAAATAGCACTTGTCTCAGAACCTGAATTTTCTTACATCCAAACATGCATTACAGTAAGATATGCATACATATGTAGTCATATAGGCATACATTTTTCATACATTGCGTCTGAAAGGCCCCTAAGTGGTTCGCATGTTTTTAACGGTCAAAACTTGCGAAAAAAGGACGTAAACTGTTACCTGCGCTGCGCTGATCGCGTAGGAACTGACGGATTCAGAAAACAGCTGTCCAAGCTCCGTAGATCTGAAAAAGAAGATCGAAATCCGTTTGGAACTCAAAACTGAAACTTGAAAAATAAAAATTTGCAGCCCATTAAATAGCCCAGATGGAAGCGGGCCCATCTGCGGCTGCTGCACCTCCACCTGCGGCATCCCAGGGTGGGTCCCACTCCCCTGGGCTCAGTTTAGTTCGGGTCATAATGGAGTTCTTATGTGTTGCCGAGTCAAATATGAAGAAAAATCGCTACGCGATTGAGCGATTTGTCTTGAAAATCTGCGTTTAAGTAGCGAGAATCAAACAGAAAGAGAAGCCCCATAGAGACCCTTGGTATTAATCCCGGAGCTATGTCCGGAGATCAACAAAGTTAACTACGGGAAAAACTAAAAAAGGCTGCGTAAAACTGCCTAAAAACTGCCACTCTTAGAGCTTCAGGTAAAGACCGAGTCCAGTTCAACTGTTGATTCCATTCCAGCGAAGTTCGGGTAGAGACCGGAGTCAATTTCAACCGTTGGTTCCATCCCAACAAATTTCGGGTATAGATTGAAGTCAATTTCAACTGTTGGCACAACCCCAGTGAAGTTCGGGTGCAGACCGAAGTCAATTTCAACCGCTGGTTCCATTCTTGTGAAGTTCGGGTACAGACCAAAGTTAATTTCAACCGTTGGTTCCATTCCACCAAAGTTCGGGTGTAGACTAAAGTCAATTTCAACCGCTGGTTCTATTCCAACGAAGTTTGGGTACAGACCAAAGGCAGTTCAATCGTGGGCACATCCCAAGCGAAGTTCGGGTACAAACCAAATTCAAGTTCAACCGTTGGCACAACCCCAGCAAAGTTCGAGTGCAGATCGAAGTCCAGTTCAACCGTTGGTTCTATTCCAGCGAAGTTCGGGTACAGACCGAAGTCAAGTTCAACTGTTGGCACAATCCTAGCAAAGTTCGGGTACAGACCGAAGTCAAGTTCAACCGTTGGTTCCATTCCAACGAAGTTCTGCTGTAGACCGAAGTCAATTTCAGCCGTTGGTTCAACTCCAGCGAAGTTCGGGTACAAACCGAAGTCAAGTTCAGCCGTTGGTTCAACTCCAGCGAAGTTCGGGTACAGACCAAAGTCAAGGTCAGCCGTTGGCCCAACCCCAGCAAAGTTTGGGTACAGACCGAAGTCAAGTTCAACCGTTGGCACAACACCAGCGAAGCGTCGGGTACTGACCGATGATAGTTCAGCCGTTGGCACAACCCCAGCGAAACATCGGGTACTGACCGATACAGTTTAATAGATTGCTCAGCCCCAGCAAAGCATCAGGAATGATCCGGTGATGGAGGCAATTTTAGTAATCCATTGTCAATGATGGAATCTGTTATACACATCCTCAAAAGAGAATGAGGTAAAAGATTGGATATCAGCTCCCTACTACATGCTGCCAAGTTAAACCTATCATTCAGATAAGCATCGAAAGATCCTAGCTAGGTGACTCGATACCTGAGGGATAACCCCGTCAGAGGAACCTTCAAAAACATGCAAACGGCATTAGCCAAAAGGAAACCTGCCCCCTGATAATGCTGACAGGATGTGGGAAACCATGGGTTTCAAACCATAGGTAGCATAATAGCATCCCCATCAGAGTTAATAGGCTACCGTGAATAACGTCATCCCCAACAGAAAATGACAAGAATAGTTCGTGATAACCTGTCAATAATATCAATAGCTGTCCATGACAACGTTATCCCCAGCAGATAGATGACGTAAGCAACCAAGAGCAGCCCCGTTCCACTCAAAGACACCCAGCCTTCGTAACGTCTCTCACATGTGTTTATTTCCAGTGTCTACTAATCTTTATCCTGTCCATTCCACTACATTGCATGGACATGATGAAGAGGGGCATCTGTAGACACTCAAAATTTTCCTTGCCCCAATACGAACACTGTAGGAGGGCAAAGCCGTCAATCAAATCAACCCTAGTACCGATACCAGGCTTCCAATCCAAATTCGGCCACCAATATCGGCAAACCCAAATTCGATCCCCAATATCGGTAAACCCAAATTCGATCTCCAATATCGGTACTCCAGTCAAATTCGATCACCAATATCGGTACTCCAGGCAAATCCGATCTCTAATCGGACCGTCTATCCGGCTCTGATCTCTAATCGGACCGTCTATCCAGCTCCGATCTCCAATCAGACTGTCTATCCAGCTCCGATCTCCAATCAGACTGTCTATTCAGCTTCGATCTCCAATCGGACCGTCTATCCAGCTCCGATCTCTAATCGGACCGTCTATCCAGCTCCAATCTCCAATCGGACCGACTATCCAGCTCTGATCTCCAATCGGATCGTCAGTTCAAACCCTGATCTCAATATTGGGCCTTTAAGTCAGCCCCGACATCAACCTAGGAGGTACAAGTCAACCTCGACATCAACCCAGGACATGTCAAGTCATCCCGGTCTCAGTCCGGGAAGTGCAGTTCAGCCCCAGAGATGACCCTGGGAAGCCAGATCCACCAAGGACCACCCCGGGAGGGGCAAAATGGTCATTTTATCAACTCTCAATTAATTCGGTTAAACTCAAGCCGAATTGATGCCATCGAAGTCAGAATGAATCATAATGACTATCCCAAGTGCAAACGACGCAAGACAGCTCAACGGACAAACTGTGAGGAATCGAAGACCTGGTTATGAACCCATCTTCTGGGACCCGAAAAATTTTTTATCCCATGTCATTGCGACACTCTCGGCAAGGGCTTTCCGAAAAGGTATCGCACGCCTCAAACGGACGCTTCGATCAAAAGTTAGAAAGTTTTGACTTCAACTATCGCGTTGTCCGGAGTGCACGTACTTCGAGACGACGAAAACCTGGCACCGCGAGCCTCACCAGGGGAGCCGCAACTCTACCCGCGATAGCAATAAGTAGAGTGGAGGCTCCCTGACCTATAAATAAAGGTGCCCCCCTTTATTTAAAAAAAACTAGAAACGCAACGAAGCTCTGCCAGTTCAATTTTTTGACTTTTACACCTCTTTCAAACCCAAATATTTTTATTCTAACATGTAGATATACCCATATACTACCACATATCAGAAAATAATAGGTAGATTTGGACGTATAGAGCCTATGATTTGGCAAAAAGCCCGTGTAGCGGTCCATTGTAAGTATTTTCACGATCAGAAAGTGAATATTACTTCTTCGTACTTTTATACACTTGTACGTTAAGTTTTGTTTTCTAACAATGCCCGAAACTTAGTTCAGTGACCCTTTTTGTCAAAATTTGGTCATTTTTGTACATAAACTGATTTTCTGGCATTTTTACAACTCGGATTGACGATCCGTCAGCTCCAGCAGCTTCAATGCACTATCACACACGTTCAAGCCCGGATGTCAAATCCGAGGTAGTTTACCGCTTTTATATATATTTACGCATATATGAGCGATTTTCATTATAACTGGGTTCTCTTCCCAGTATTGTTGACTACATTTCTGTCAATATATATATATATATATATATATATATATTTCAATTTCAGTCCGGGCACTGGCGTGAAAATCCATTGCCCTTTATACTGTTTTTATACTCTTCGCCATACTGGGTGATCTTCCTAGTCACTAGCTGACTACTTTTCTGCAATTTACATTCTAGTCTGGCCTGGACCATTTTGTGGTCTTTTTACTATTTTTGCACACTTCACCATTACTGGGTTATCTTCCTAGTCCCTGGTTGACTACGTTTCTATATATTTACATTCCAGTTCGGCCTGGATCATTCTGTGTCCTTTTTACTGCTTTTATATATATTTATGCATATATAAGCAGCCTTCACCATCACTGGTCCTCTTCCCAGTCTTGGTTGACTACGTTTCTGTCAATATATATATTTTAATTCTAGTACAGGCACCGGCGTGAAAACCCATCGCCCTTTACAGCTTTTATATATATTGCTTTACTCGCTTTCTATTCAGCTGCTGCTTTAAATATTCATCTTATATGAATTGGCACTGACATATCTGCAGGAGGACTAGATTTATTTAAATCTCGCCAATCCTAGTTTTCAAAAGGTTCAAAACCTCTAGGTTGAACCGGGAAGCTAGAATGGCTGAGATTTCCTTAAATCTAGCTTTCTTTCTAGTTTCAGCTTCAAAAGCAACCTCGCGTACCTTAGATCTCTATCTAGTGGGAACGAGATGCTTCGGCAGTGCGGACCAGGATTTACTGAATGAATCCTTGGTTCTGGAAATTTTGGGATATATATTTGTTTCTGTACAAATTTGAACTGTGCAGGTTTTGGCTATTCATATGTGAGCCTAGGAATCGTGGGATTCACGATCAAAATGATCGAAATCTGATTCCCACGATGGACAAACTCTGATTTCCAACTGTACCCTTCCAGTTTTGCTGTAAAAATGTACATGTAAATAGACCTTAAAACGGTTATCCGGATTTAAGGTCTCAAGATAATAAAAAATGTGAATTGTCGTGTCAGCGTCCCTCCGATGGTTTTCATACCCATGAGGAGACCGACACTTGTCTATTTTTTATGGTCGAGGATGCTTCGCAGCCCGATAAATCACTATTCACATGCAGCCTTAAGGCTATAAAAATAAAATTGGAAGTATCAACAAGCTTCAATTCCTATGTTAGCGTAAGGGTTTGATAAACCAGCTTTCAAAACATCATTTTCAATTCAATCAAAAGAAAAGCTTTTGTAAATCAAATTAAATGCTTTTGCAAATCAAATCAAAGACTGATTTTCAAATCAAATCACCTTCGTATATAGGTTCAACGAAGCAAAGCACTACTTTCAATCAATCAAATCAATAGGCCCAATTTTCAAATAACATTCACTCACGCATTCCAGTTTTTAAAGGGAAATATTGAAAAGATGCGGTACCGTATTTACACGGGAGTCGTGGGGTGCCTAACACCTTCCCCACACTTAACCAAGCCCCCGAGCTCAAAAGTTTATTTTCAAAGATCAAGTTTAGACAGTGTCCAGTAATTGGGCCTCTTTCAAATAAAACTCGGTTGAGTTGGTACAACCATTTCAAATCTACCAACTGGCGACTCTGTAAAACGTTCAAATCGTCGACATGATACATGTTGGCCTTTCTCCTAAAAAACCCTTCAAAACCTTTTTTCTAAATAAAAAGAGTGAGGGTAGAGAGAACTTAGGAAAAGAGATTAAAAGATCCAGGTTGTGACCCGACCCGCGGATTTTTTAAACCAACGTCGACACCAACTACACTCTCTTTTCCTGAGAAAAATAATGGAACAAAAAGGAAAAGAGTAAGCTCAAATAGCTCAGTAAAGAATATTATGACTAAGATAATGACGAATAAATTATCTATAGTCTTCAACGAAGATAAATTAGATATTTATAGACAATATAAGTTTTCAACGATAACTGCAGCGGAACAAACAATCCATTAGAAGAGTCGAGTAGAGCATGATATCTACTATCTTCTATGATTTAAAAATCAACCATGAATATTTTATCTCTGTAACACCAATCAACAGTTCCTGTTCATAATTATGCAAATCAACAGTTTATCTTTGCACTACGGGCCAAAGAGAACTCTCACCATAAGCCTTTATATGTAACACCAAAGGTCATGATTATACCAATACATAATTTCTGGTCATAATCATACCAATCAACAGTTCATCTTTGCACTACGGACCAAATATAACTTTTCTCCACGATTTTAATCGGATGATTACAATGATATAAAGGATGAATAAAATAATAAGATTAAAAATAAACATTAGAGATTTTTAATTTATCCAGAGTTCAAGAAAGTTCAAATTGTCAACATGATGACCAAAACGTGGATTCAAATTAAAGAATGATATTTAAGATTCCTATTTCAAAGACAATTTGGACAGAAAAGGCTAACTCCGTCGTGAATAGTACTCTATCATAAATAGTACTCCGGCGTGAATAGATTAAAATTTAATAAGAAATCTCAGGTGAATAAAATATTCAAGTGAAATGATATTAGATGAAGCGCAAACATTAAAATTTTTTAATCATTTCAGAAATTATAGAAGCAATATTACCATAGTAAGTTTAAATTTAGGAATATGAATTGAAATAATATCACTTACATAAAATGGAGTATGAAAGAAAATGATACCCCTTACGAGTATTGAAAGAAAATAATATCATTTACCTTAGTAGAAGACTAGATTTGATTGGTGTAAAAAAGATTATCTTGAGGAAATCTGATACTATTAGCTATACTCAAAGTATACTTATACTCAGAAAAATACTCTCAATATTATACTCACAATATTTATAAAAGTTTTTGTATTGTGATGATGTTGGTCTTGGTTGCTCATCCGAGCAACCTATTTATAGTGCAATGGAGGGAGAAGGTTTGACAAAATTTGACAGATAATTAGGGAAAGTTTGAAAAACATTTGCAGCCACCAACCAACTATTTTGTTCCCATGCACCAACCATTCAATTTCCACCACTCAAGTGGGCCCCATGTTTGCCACCAACCACAATTCCAACAATTCTTCTTACGCATAATCTCCATAATTTACTCATAGATCCATAAAAAATAATACCTTATATCTTAACATTGAAAGTTTCTTCCTATTTTGGGTCCTTGAGAAAAATAATAATAATCAAACTACTGTTGTAGGATGCTCTTGAGGTCCTTTCATTTTACAAAATGGCAAGATGATTATTCAGAGATGCCATAGGAAAATGTTATTCATTGAACATGTGCACATTAAATATCTTTAATCAGCACATTTTTAATCTTTAAATAATTATTCACCATTAATATTAAAGACTTGCAATATTGACAATCAGATCATTCCCAAGAAAGAGGGGGCTTTCTGATAAGGATTTCTCCTTACTGGTGCACAATTAGATAACCTAACACCCCTTTCCTCGACGAGACTTTCTAAACATTGTCAATAATGCTAACTAATAATAACATTTAAATAATATGAGTTACTGTGTCGTGACAATTATTGATTTAATAATGCGAAAAACTGTTCAACTCTTACTGTGATAATTATTGAGTCAATAATATGAAATACTATGCAATTATCACTGTAGTAATTATTGAATCAATAATATGAATTACTGTGCAATACCGTGTGCTACTGTGGAATACTGTGTACTACTGTGGAATAGCATGTGATACTGTTATTTTATTATTTGGTATTTCAACAGTTAACGATAAAAGTTGTGCCACCAATTTTTAAAAAGGTTATTTCTGTCTCTTTTTATATCCGACAATTATTCTGTTGTGGGGCCCACTAATGATTGGTTATTTCGGCGTCGTCATACGAATATTCCCAGATAAAAAGAATATTTCCCGACAAAACGAATATTTTTCGACAACTGTTTACTTTAAATAATTTGCACATATCACCCATAACTACAACATTTATTAAATTAACACTTTACTATTTAGAATAATATTTAGAGAAAATTAAATCTTATTCATAAAAAGTTGGGATCTTACAACCTCCCCTCCTTATAAAATTTTGTCCTCGAAATTGATGTAGTACCTTGTATTTCGAAGAGGTGATGATACCTTGCTCTCATTTCAAATTCTAACTCCTAGGTCATTTCCTCAATATCATGATTTTTTCATAAAATTTTGACTTGAGGTATAACCTTTGAGCGTAGAATTTGTTCCTTCTTATCCAAGATATTGACAGGTACCTCCTCATACGTTAAATCTTTTGCTATCTCATCTGGTTCCAATTCAATGATGTGGTTTGGGTATTTTACGTATTTACGTAGCATGAATATGTGAAAAACGTTATGAACACGAGACATGCTTGACAGTAAGGCGAGTCTATAGGCCACCGTTCCTACTCGGTCGAGGATTTCAAATAGACCAATAAATCAAGGGTTGAGCTTTCCTCTCTTTTTGAATCTCATAACTCATTTTCATGGAGCAACACGTTATAATACATGGTCTCCGACATTGAATTCCACGTTCCTTCGATGAAGATCATCATAACTCTTTTGTCGATCTTGTGCTGTTTGTATACGTTGCCGTATCATTTGAATCTTTTCTGTAGTCATGTATACCAACTCTGGTCCTAACAATAGTTCTTCACCCACCTCATCCCAGCATACCGGAGAACGATACTTTCGTCCAGACAACGCCTCGAATGGAGCTATGCCTATACTTGTTTGATAGCTGTTGTTGTATGAGAATTCTACCAATGGTAAGTACTTGTCCCAACTTCCTTTGAAGTCTAGTACACTGAGTCTTAATAGATCTTCAAGAGTTTGAATAGTCCTTTTAGATTATCCGTCCGTTTGAGGATGGTATGCAGAACTTAATTGTAATTCAGTTCCCATAGCTTTCTACAAGATGACCCAAGATCGTGAAGTGAATCTAGGGTCTCGATCAAAAATTATGGGTACTGGCATACCATGCAGTCTTACAATCTCATTTATGTACATACTAGCTAGACGCTCAAGTGAATAGTTCTCTTGTATGGGCAAGAAATGAGCAGACTTAGTTAATCTATTGACAATGACCCAAATTGAGTATACACCTTGAGAAACCTTGGGAAGACCCGTCACGAAATCCATGTTGATGTAATCCCACTTCCATTCTGGAATCTTAAGTGGTTGCAGTGGACCTTGTGACACCCCAAATTCGGGTACTTTAATCTCACAGATCTGGTGTTCATGATCCATCATATACATATCTAACTACCCATAACTAAGGATAATAACATTAATAAAGTTAAATAACAATACTCCCATTAAAGGGTTACATCATTAATACAAAATCCCAGGTCATCTAAACTTTATTACATCATTTGCGGAATAAAACATAATAATAATTAAGTCTCGTTACATAAACTTTATCAAATAAAAGTAAGTTATTCTTCATTATTTGTTCACCTTGCCTTTGCCCTTGCTCGTGGACGGCTCATCAGACTTCTCAATCTTAGCTGCAATGTTTTATGCAAGGGTGAACAAAACAATTGTCCACAAGGATAACAATAATAATAATAACATATAAATAATCAATAAATAAATTTCAACTGAATAATATAATCTTTCCTGAAATCAGTCAACGACAATCATGAACTAAAAGCTCAATAAAAACTTAGCTTGTTAATCAAGACTTGAAAACAAGATCAAAAGTATATCTGAGGGTCACAAGACCACGAACTATGTCCTAAGTTAACAGGCATCTCTACTGTAACCTTTAATAGTCATATAGACTATATGAACCATCCATCTTGTACTCCAGGAGATCAGCCCTTTGTACAATGTATTATGCACAAACATTTTAATGCTATTGCGTAATATAATCCCCTATAATAGGGTTGTTCATCTCAACTTTGACATTAGAGTCCACACAAAAGGAAGTTTGGTTTGGATTAGCTTCAACAAAAATTTGGATCTTTAGAATGTTCATCAACTAAGGATTAGTTGAATCATAAAGGATTCGATAACATTCAAGAGTTCGATAACAACATTATATTGTAAAGGGCACATTAGCAATGATAAGATAACAATGAACCATTAGTGAATAACCATCATATATCAAGATCATGCTTACAAAATGAATTAGAAAGCTTAATCAAACATAAGCATTGAACACTATAAGAAGCCTTTCTTGAGTAATAAGAAGCCAAGGTTATAAAACTTGCTCAATAAAGGAGTAGAGTTAGGAAACTTGCTGATAAGTAGGTTTTTAACCTACTTAATAGGTATTTCTTAGCTTGATATATTACATTTACTTAAGTGTGCATGTTACTTTTTATGTGTTTACTTGCATATGCAGGATAGGAGAATAATTGGGCAAAAAGAGAAGAGAAAAGCAAATTTGGGCTAGATGGTAGACTGGCACGGGGCGCGCTGAGAATACAAAGGGACTGGCGCGGGCCGCATCGCTTCGAAGACCAGAGACCCTGCATGTCAAGCGCGGGGTGCACCGCTCAGAGAGCGTGTCAAGCGCAGGGCGCGCCTGACAGACTGGTTGACCAGAATTATTGGATTTTAATACAAAGTTGATTAGGAATAGGATTGCAGACTTGTCTAATTAAACTAGGGTTTTGATAGGCTATTTATATGAGCTGTTTTCTTAGGTTTTATCTATATTTTATTCTATATTCTCTTGGATTACTTGGAGGCTACAAACCCTTGTTTTGAAGCTTCAAGCATGTCAGGCTAAGTTCTTTATTTCAATGTTGAAGGGATGTTGAACCTCAATATCAATTTGTGATTTGATTAAGTTTATAATATTTATTCTTTTATATTGATATTTATTCTGATTATCTATATAAATTTTCATGTATGTTATTCAATAGACTAATTTGGTTTCTGCAGGATTAAATTAGTAGATTGATATCATCTGCTAGATTAAGACATATTTTAAGCAAACAAAGTGTGTCTAATCTAAGTAACAATTAATGATATTTTATTGTGGTTAAGCTTTGAAATATTGTTAAGATTTTCAGAAGACAAGTTAAATAATTCCTGATTGTGTAATTATTGCTTGGAATAATCTAATTCTCATTCTTAATGCTTCTATCATATTAAATCTAGACTGATAGTTTCAGGTTGTATGTTAGTTAGAATCTTTTGTTGGCGATCGTCGCATTAGATCTACACTTAAGGAGAATTTTGGGTAGTTTGCGATCGCGGTTATCTAGGGTTATTAATCTCACTGAAAGGGTAAATGGTATAATAACTTGATTAATTTATAATTGAGAAAAAGGGATACTGAACTGAGGAATTGAAGCTCTTTTAATCATTGATATTTTCTTATTAATTCACTTTAGTTAATTAAATTGTTCTCACTAAAAAATCCCCAATTCATTGGAAACCATTTGATAACTAAAAGATAATTCACTCTCTGTGGGATCGATCCTTGCTTATTACTATACTAATTCTTGAGTTAGTTGATTAAAAAGTAAGGTAAATTTTGTAGTACTAGACGACAGCTACCAAATTTTGGCGCCGTTGCCGGGGAGTGTTATTTATTTTTAGTTATTCGATTGTTTTCATATTTTTATTTTTATTTTTATGCCTCGATCCTCTCACTCATCTTGACTTAAAATTTGATCCAGAAATAGAGAGAACCGCGCGAAGGCTTAGGACGGAAGCTCGGAAAACCCAAGGTTCACTTGCAGATTCCAAAGAAGCTCCATCACCGGGCCTCAACATCGCACTCACACTACTTTCGGACCAATCTTCTTCAAGCGAATCATAAGAGGAGATGGCGGTGCCAAATAACAGGACTTTGAAGGAGTTGTCAACTCCTAATCTTACTCAACAACCCATTTGTATTGAATATCCTGCTTTGAATGCTGCATTTGAACTAAAATCTGGACTAATTCACATTTTGCCTACTTTTCGTAGTCTTACAGGTGACGATCCGTACAAGCATTTGGAGTTTCATTTTGTGTGCTCGACCATGAAGCCACACAATATTACGGAGGAGCAGATAAAGCTGCGAGCTTTCCCTTTCTCACTGGCGGACTTAGCAAAAGATTGGTTGTATTATTTCCCCTCGGGATCAATACAATCATGGAACGACATGAAGAGGCTATTTTTGGAGAAGTTCTTCTTGCTTCGAGAGTAGCCAACATACGAAAGGAAATCTACGGAGTCCGACAATTCAGTGGTGAAACACTGTATGAGTACTGGGAGAGATTCAAAAAGCTTTGCTCCAGCTGTCCACCTCACCAGTTTGACGATCAACACCTCATCATCTACTTTTATAAAGGACTCATGCCGATGAATAGGAGTATGATCGACGCTGCTAGTGGAGGAGCATTAGTAGATAAAACACCAGAGGCTGCAAAGAATCTGATTGCAAACATGGCCGTTAATGCATAGTAATATGGAACACGGAATGATCATCCAGCACAAAGGGTAAGTGAGGTAAGCACGACTAATGTAGAGAAACAAATTTCTGACTTAACTGCTTTGGTGAAACAATTAGCTACAGGTAACGCGCCAGTTGCATAAGCTTGCCAAATTTGTTTAATGGAGGGCACCATACAGATGCATGCCCGACATTACAAGAGGAAGACAGCACACAGCAAGCTAATGCAGTTGGAAACTACCAAGCTTAGCCGCAGAGGAAATATGACCCTTTTTCCAACACATACAATCCATGATGGAGGGATCATCCTAACTTCAGTTATGGGGGTGCTAGGCCGTAGGCGCAAGGGTTTTACCTAGTTAAACAGCAATTTTAACCAAATCAGCCACAATACCAACCTAGACCAGCAGCGCCGGCCAATCTTGGAACATCCTTGGAGGACATGTTCAAGGTATTTATGCAACAAACACAACAGTTCCAACAAGAGACGAAGTCTTCCATCTACAGTTTGGAGAGTCAAATGAGTCAATTAGCCACTACTGTAGGTCGATTGGACTCTCAAGGTTTAGGGAAGCTTCCATCGTAGACTGTTGTGAACCCAAAGGAGAATGCCAGTGCCATAACCCTACGGAGTGGAAAACAGATAGATACACCAACAACTACAGTTGAGTTTGAGAAAGAGCAAGCAAAGGAGGAACCGAAAAAATTAAAGGTACATCCTAACCCTCCTTGTCAGATTAATGATATGCCACTCCCCTTTCCTCATAGAAATTCTAGAAATTCAAAGAAAAACGAACAAGATAAAGAAATTCTAGAAACTTTTAGGAAGGTAGAAGTAAACATTTCATTACTTGACGCAATTAAACAAGTGCCACGATATGCTAAATTTTTGAAAGAATTGTGCACAAATAAACATAAATTGGAAAATAATGAGAAAGTCATAGTTGGGGAGAATGTATCAGCTGTTCTGCAAAGAAAAATACCCCCTAAATGTAAAGGTCCTGGCATGTTCACGATCCCATGTAAAATAGGAAATAATAGATTTGAGAAGGCCATGCTAGACTTAGGTGCTTCAATAAATGTGATGCCATTATCAGTTTATAAGTCTCTAAATCTTGGACCTTTGAAAAATAGTGGTGTTATTATTCAATTGGCTGATCGTACTAACACCTACCCCCGAGGGGTAGTCGAAGATGTCTTGGTGCAGGTGAACGAACTAATCTTTCCTGCAGATTTTTACATATTGGATATGGAAGATGATACATCCCCGAATCCATCACACATCTTGCTAGGAAGACCCTTCCTAAAGACAACAAGGATTATGATCGATGTGCACAACGGGACCTTGACAATGGAGTTTGATGGCGAGAAGATCCAATTCAACATCTATGATGCCATGAGGTACCCTAGTGATATTTAACAGGTTTTTTCAATTGATGTGTGTGATTCTTTAGTGCAGAAAACTTTTGAGCAAATTCAAAAAGACAGCTTGGAGGTGGCTATTTCCAGTAGTATGGACATGGATGGGACATATGAACTTGAGCACAGTCAGAATTGAAAGAAACTGTGGCTGCACTACAGTCATTGCCTAAACTCACAGATAAGCATGTAGTCCAATTAATTCAATTACCTGTAACTCATCAAAAACTATTACCATCTGTGGAGCAAGCTCCAACTCTTGAATTGAAACAATTACCTGCACACTTGAAATATGCATATTTAGGGTCTAATGAAACTTTGCCTGTGATAATTGCTAGTAATCTAACCAAAGTGCAAGAAGAAAAATTATTGAGAGTCCTTAGGAACCACATCACTGTGTTTGGTTGGACTGGGCACAGGGCGCGCCGGTCAGCGATTTTCGTTTTCAAAAAGGATTTTAAATCGTTCTTTTCCTTGCCAAATCCTAATCTAAGTCCACTTCCTCTAAACCTAAACTAATTTTAAGCAATCTCTGCTACTCCTACCCTTACACAAATTCCAAACCAAGTACATAACTCTCTTCCCCAAATCCAATCCTACCTCTACTCTCTCTCTACATACAAACACCAATTCGCCCATACAAGACCACACCAATTCGTCAAACACCACCACCCACTCCTGAATTTCCTCTACAACAATCAAACATCATCATCACTGATTGGAAGCAAGGGAGTGAAAAGGTATTTGAATCAACACACATCCAATTGACGAAACAATCAACAGTTAACAAAAGTTTCATTGAAATTAGATTTTTCTTTCCTAAGGAATCATATTTTTTCATTGAATTACTTAAAAATTCCATTGGTACCCTTGGGTTACTGAAGACCTAAGGTTGATTCATATTGTTTGTATTTGGGATATTTGCTATTCTCAATTGTACTAAGTTTGGGGGAGAGACTTTGTCACCCACCACGTGTTCAATAATTTGCTTCAACAGGGTTATACAAGCTATCTTCACTTTTTGAAGTCCAATTCAACGAGCAAACATAACTATGACATCCAAATGGCCATGGATTTCATCCATCAATGCTCCTCCCCGCTTTGATGCCACTCGATTTGTAAGCGAGGGAACGTCAACACGATACGCCAAGTTCATCAACAAAAAGACTTTGGTACTGGAAAGAGGGTTGAAGCTGGATGCAAATCTCGACGGTGACATGTCACTGATGATAGTGGAGCGTGAATGGTTTCAACTGGTCGAGCAACCTAAGCCGGCGGTGATCAACATTGTGAAGGAATTTTACGCCAACGCAATAGAGCATGTCGATCACGTGGTCATGGTTCGGGGAATACCGGTGTCATTCGACGCGGAGGCGATCAATGACTATTTTGGGGTGGAGACACCACAGACAGACCGCTACGAGGACCATCTGCCAAATCTCAATGAAGTCATAGAGCGACTCTGCAAGCCAGGAACTCAGTGGGTCACCAGAGCGGGCACCGACGAGAAGATTTCTTTTCCACATGTCGCCTTGAGTAGATACGGGAAAGCTTGGTATGCCTTCATATGTTCCCGCTTAATGCCTACGCTGTCACCAAAATGACGTCACTAAAGAATGGGCACGACTACTCTATGGTATTGTAACTCAACAGGACAGTTCCAATAAGGCGGTCGAGATTCTGAATGTCGATATCGGGTGATGCATACAAGAGTCCATTAAACAATCGCTGAAGAGGGGGAACCACAAGAGGGTTACTACATGGTTTCCTCATCACCGACTTATGCCTGAAAGGCGGGAGTTCAATGGCACGCATCTGAGCCGATCCAACAGCTTATGGCCATCATTGGCCATTCTATGATAGAGTCATATAGACCATGGATAGGGGCACGATCACATCCGCGGGGAGAGGGGTTCATCATGATACTGACATCCACACCACCCTCACCCTCACCGTCACTAGCTTACGAGCCATCGGATGACGAGGATGAAGCAGAGTCGCCGGCCACTTTTTAGCGACGCTGTCAACAAAGGAGTATGCGACTTGCCTAATGCCAAACTGCCATGTATATGTACAATGTTGGGGCATTCACAACATTGGCCGACGCCTTTTCGTATTTCTCCTCAAATGATCCAGTTCAGCTGCCCATTCCTCCAGTTTTGCCTACCTATCCCCCACCCAAAGATGACGATTCCGACAAGTTTTAACTCGTCGCTAAGGGAAGTCCTCGTCTTTATTATTTCCTATGCCAAGTACTGAGGACATTCCTTGATTTAAGTGTGGGGGGGGAGTAAAAATTCAATTTTTTGTGTTTTCACATATAGATTAGATTGCATGTAGGGTAGATTTAATTCGTTTAATTCATATGCATCTTATATATATAAAAAAATAAAAAATATTGCATTCATTTAGGAATTTTGTCAGTAGAAGCATGCATATAGGATCATATATAGAGATTGAGCAGTACTTCACGGTAATGAAATAAAAGGTTAATGACTTCTCGGAATTCACTAAATCTTGCATACAATTGAGCTTCAAGATCTGATTAGGTTCGACCATAGTAACCTCATTGCATGATTGTAGTTTTCTCTCAACTTTCAAGCACACTGATTAACTGTCAGTAGTGATTAGGAATTCATATGTATTAAGAACACGGACATTTACTTGATCACAGATTAAAAATAAAACATTGGCTGAAACATAAGTTTGGGGGAATTAAGGCTCAGAAAAAAGATAAAAAGATAAAAGAAAGAAAAAAATGAAAAAAAATATTTATGAAATAAAAACTGATTTAGTTTGACCTCGTAGCCTTTGTTACTCGGATAAGTAAACCCTAGGGGATGTCTTAGCACCTAGCGCCCTAAAGCCTTCGGGTTTGGGAGTCGTTAGCCAAAAGTCTGTTACACGGGTAACATTGAAAAGCCTAAGAGGGTTGAACATTGCACAAATTAGATATATGGAATAATTGGTGGGAAGGAGCGTTAAAACGCACCCACGAAGTATGAACTTTGATGTTTAATCGTTTCTTGCTTATTTAGCCTGATTTTCGTAATGCTCATGAGGATGCCATGGTTGTGTAGTTATCTATGTAAAAGTAGAATGTTTGTTGAATAATCATATGAACCACTTTGAAATGTTGATATACAATTGGACACACACGCAAGAGAGAGAATTAGAGTCATGTAAGTGATGTGATGATGCGAGAGTCTATGATTGGTCATGAGTCAAGATGGATTGTAAGCTAAAGTGTTCATTCATAAGGAGTATACAACCTGTGTTTGGTTACTGAGATTTCTTCTCGCTTTTGTTAGGTTGCATTCATTCTGTTAGTTGCATTCATTGTGTTTGTTTGCTTGAGGACAAGCAATTATTCAAGTTTGGGGGTATTTGATAAGTAGGTTTTTAACCTACTTAATAGGTATTTCTTAGCTTGATATATTGCATTTACTTAAGTGTGCATGTTACTTTTTATGTGTTTACTTGCATATGCAGGATAGAAGAATGATTGGGCAAAAAGAGAAGAGAAAAGCAAATTTGGGCTAGATAATAGACTGGCGCGGGGCGTGTGACGCCCCCAAATTCGGATCGCCACTAGTCTCTCTAATTTGGTTCGTCACGTTCTAACAATAATACTATAATAACTAAATCATACAATCACATCGAAAAATCTAGAATAATATACAATGATTTATTATAATTATTCCCCTAAGTCTCGCAACCTACAGTACTTAATAGATTACATAATACTATCAAATAAAAACTTATTACATAATCCTACTTAAGTTTAAACATAGTTCTGAAATAGTCTTAATACAACACTAGAGATTTTAAAACATAAAAGGGACAAGCTAGTCGGTAGCCTTGCCCTTGCCCTTATCGACGCCCGAAGGTGTGACGAACGAGAATTTGGTAAAGATATTTGAATATTTATTGAAATAAATAAATATTTTTAATGATTTAATTATTGAGTTAAATAATTAATTCATGAATTTGTGGTAGATTAATTTAATTATGTGTGTTACATTAATTAAATTAATGTGTATTAATTTAATAGTTCAAGGTATATATTTAATTGAGTTTATTTGATTAAATGAATTAATTAAATAAGCATAATGTTACTTTAATTAATTTAATAATTAATTAAAGAATTAGTGAATTAACATAATTAATAAATAAAAATATTAATTATGTGACAATGTGATTTAAATGTGAATTATATTATTTTATTTAATTAATTTAAATAAGATTAATTGAATTAATTAAAGTGTTACATTAACTATATTATAAACTAGTTATTAAAATAAAGAGAAAGGAGGAAAAGAAGGAAGGCAAACAGGGCCTTAAGAGGAGTTAGTCCGTTGTAAATATAACGATAATATTTATATATACGTATATTGGGTTATCCTAATTCATTATCAAAGGAAAAGTTAGAAATTCTCAGAGAAATGTTGAGAGAAAAATATCAGAGGAAAAGAGAAAAATTGAGGGAAAGAAAGAGATTTGAGAAAATCAGGAGTTGACGGAGCAGTCAGTTGCTCAGGGTGGTGAGATTGAGACACTCCACACCCGTCTTGGCAATGTGGAGTGGGATTTGGTTCATGAGAAGGGCCAAACTGAGCAGAAGACAGAGGAGATAGAAAAGTTAAAGAATGAGTTGAAAGAGAAATCTGAAAGACTCGCCATAGTGGAAGAGGCTTGGGTGAGAAATGCATGACGTGCAGATCTGGCAGAGGATGATGCGCGTGTGAAGAGAGTTAAGGTTGCAGAGACGTGCTACACGTTTCTGAGAGCAATGGATGAGGCCCAAGACCGAGTTATGAGATATCCAATTCAGTTCGAGGGACTGCCTGGGTATATGTTAGATCGCAGGACTATGTCCCGCATTATAGAGGAGGAACGTAGTGAAGCTGTCCGACGCCTTAGTAGGCCGTGATAGGACAATATGATATTGTTAATGTTTAAATAATCGTAAATAATGTAAATTCTGATGTGATTATAAACAAAGGAATATTGTGATAATGTAAATCCCGTAGAAACTTTATTTCAGGATAGTTGGTGTAAATTGCAGAAATGTTATCGTATTGTATTAAAAGCTTTTGGTTTTAATAAAATAATAAAGTTGTTCAAGATGATATAGGTTAAGTGAGTATGTTAAAGTATTTAACATTATGTGATACTCTTTGGAGTAGTTAATGTAAATTCCGATGTGATTAAAAACAAAGGAATATTTTGAGAAACTAAATCCTGAAGATTCTTTATCTTGGGATAGTTGAAGTAAATGGCAGAGATGCTATAGTACTATGTTTAAAACTTTTGATTTAAATAAAATATCAAAGGTTATTTGAAAAGAAAAGAGTTAAAGTGGTTATGTTAAATATTTGAGTTAAGTCTTAAATATTTAAGAGATTGAATAAAGATCTAATGAGCATATATTCTTAACAGAAATATGCCGCCAAGAAGGAGACAAAATCGTCGACAAGCCCAAGAAGGGTCAACCAATAACAACAATGAGGCCAATGCGAACCCCGTTCAGCAGTTGGTAAATCTGTTGGCTGGAGCGATGAACAATCAGCCTCAAGCTCCACCGAACATCTCATTTAAAGACTTTAAGGCAGTGGAACCGCCAGATTTTAAGGGTTCCACGAATCCGATAGAAGCTCAGACTTGGGTTATGGAAATGGAGAAAATTTTTGAGGTCGCCCGAGTTAGGGAGGACCAGAAGACCGCCTACGCGACATTTATGTTAAAATCAGAAGCCAGCTACTGGTGGCAGGCAAATAAGATAAGGGGAGGAGAAGGTGTAATAACCTGGGAAAGGTTTAAAGAAATGTTTTTCGAGATGTATTTCCCGACCAGCTCCCAGAATCAAATGGAGGTGCAGTTTCTGGAGTTGAAGCAGGGGAATATGTCTGTGCCCGACTACGCGGCAAAGTTTAACGAATTGTCTAGGTTTGCCCAATATCAGGTGCATACTGACGAAAGAAAGGCTAGGCGTTTTGAACAGGGACTGAAACCCTGGTTGTATAGCAAGGTGTCAATGTTTCAATTGAACACTTTTGCTGGAGTTCTGGAGAAGGCCATTCTCGCTGAAGGTGGAAGCGAAGCGGTGTCTAAGTACAATCAGGATCAAAAGAAGAAGAAGAATGATAGTGAAGGAAATAATAAGGCTAGTGACAGTCACACAGGGGGAACTAATAATCATAAACTAAAATGGAATGACAACCCGTCGTCTGTAAGTCAGCAAGGTAGTCAGAAGAAAAAGTTAGAACCATGCCCAACCTGTGGGAAGACTCACTTGGGAGTCTGCATGAAAGGAAAAAGAGTTTGCTACAATTGTGGTCAGGAAGGCCACATAGCACCTAACTGCCCTAACCCTAAGAAGGGCGCCTGCTACACATGTGGGTCAAAGGATCACTTGGCTAGAGACTGTCCAAAGAAGGCATCTGGAGGGGCAGGGTCAGGTGGACATAGGGGAAATAATAGTGGAAATCCTCTTACCATTACCGGACCGACTTCGACAAATCGACCAACTGCAAGGACATTTAATATGACCGTACAAGACGCTGTGCAGTCTCATGATGTGGTGTCAGGTATCATTCCGATCAATAAAGTCAATGCTTATGTTTTATTTGATTCGGGTGCTACTTGTTCATTTATATCCGATGACTTTGCAAAGAATTTAGAATTGCTTAAAGATGAATTAGAAATCCCTATGAACATAGAGATTGCGAATAAGGAAGTAATTCATGTTAAGTATATACACAAGAACTGTAGAGTGGATATTAAGGGTAACGTTATGAACGTCGATCTGATCCCGATTAAACTTGGGGAATTTGACGTTATCCTGGGAATGGATTGGTTATTCAATTATGGGGCAGTAATTGATTGCCAGAAGAAATGTATTAACCTTATGACTCCGTCAAAGGTTGTGTTTTATGGCAGCAAATCTCCTAGACAAGCGAGTTGTCTGACGATGATGCAGGCCAGGAAGTTATTAAGGCAGGGCTGTGTGGGGTATTTAGCCTACATAGTCGATAGTCGTAAAGAGAATCCAAAGTTAGAAGAAATACCAGTCGTAAGAGACTTCGTGGATGTTTTCCCGAATGATCTGCCAGGACTTCCGCCTGACAGGGAAGTAGATTTTGTTATCGATTTGGTGCCAGGAACGGCTCCAATATCGAAAGCACCGTACCGGATGGCTCCGGTAGAAATGAAGGAATTGATGGTACAGCTACAAGAGCTGTTGGACAAAAAATATATTCAACCAAGCGTATCACCGTGGGGAGCGCCGGTATTATTTGTTAAGAAGAAGGATGGAACGATGCGACTCTGCCATTAAGAATAGGTATCCGTTGCCAAGGATTGATGATCTGTTTGATCAATTAAAGGAGTGAGATATTTCTCGAAGATAGACCTGAGAAGTGGTTATCATCAGTTGAAGGTAAGGCCAGAAGATGTCCGAAGACAGCGTTTAGGACACAATATGGTCACTATGAATTTTTGGTTATGTCATTTGGTCTAACAAATGCGCCTGCAGCATTTATGGGCCTAATGAATGGAGTGTTCAAGCCGTTTCTGGACAAATTCGTAGTGGTTTTTATTGATGATATATTGGTCTATTCTAAGACCAAGGAAGAACATGTTGAGCATTTGAAGTTGACGTTAGAAGTATTAAGAAGAGAGAAGTTGTATGCCAAATTCTCAAAGTGTGAATTCTAGATTGAAAGGGTGCAATTTCTCGGACACGTGATTGATAAGGACGGAATTTCGGTGGATCCCTCCAAAGTCGAAGCAGTGATGAATTGGGATCAGCCGAAAACACCGTCGGAAGTAAGAAGTTTTCTTGGATTAGCCGGTTATTACAGAAGATTCATTCAGGATTTTTCCAAGATCGCCACTCCATTAACGAATTTGACTAGGAAAGTTGTGAAATTCGTTTGGACGGAGAAGTGTGAGGAAAGTTTTCAAGAACTTAAGAGAAGATTAAGTACAGCACCTGTGTTGTCCCTTCCGGATGACACAGGAAATTTTGTGGTATATAGTGATGCGTCGCATAAAGGGCTAGGTTGTGTGCTTATGCAAAATGGCAAAGTCATTGCGTAATCGTCACGACAGTTGAAAGATTATGAGAAGGGATATCCAACCCACGATTTGGAATTAGCTGCGGTGGTATTTGCTTTAAAGATTTGGAGACACTATCTCTATGGGGAGAAGTGTGAAATATATACAGACCATAAGAGTCTGAAGTATATTTTCACACAGAAAGACTTGAATATGCGCCAAAGAAGGTGGCTGGAGTTAATAAAGGATTATGATTGTGATATCTTTTACCACCCAGGCAAAGCGAATGTTGTAGCTGACGCCTTAAGCAGAAAGGGTCGGGAGAAGTTGATGATGCTGACAACACAGGAAGAATTGATTTCAGCAATGGAAAAGCTAGAATTGGAAGTAGGATGTCCAATGGAGACTTACGAGAAACTGTTCCAGATGCAAGCTGGTACAACTTTATTGGATAAGGTTAAAGAAGCTCAAATTCTGGATAAGGAATGTGAGGAAGTAAAGAAAAAGATATCTGAAGGGACTGAACTTAGATTTAAAGTGGACAGTGAAGGATTGTTGAGGTTTGAAAATGGAGTTTGGGTACCGCCAGTACCAGAAATTAAGGAGGACATTCTGAGCGAGGCTCATAGTTCGAGGTATTCCATTCATTCCGGAAGTACCAAGATGTATCAAGATTTACGACAACACTTTTGGTGGCCAAATATGAAGAGGGACGTGGCCGATTATGTTGCCAAGTGTCTGACTTGCCAAAGGGTCAAGGCAGAACACCAAAGACCAAGTGGTTTGCTACAACCTCTAGAGATCCCAGAATGGAAATGGGAACATATTACAATGGATTTTGTTGTTGGCCTTCCGACGACCCAGAAAGGCTATGACGCAGTATGGGTTATCGTCGACCGATTAACGAAATCCGCACACTTTCTTTCGATCAAAATCAGATTTAACCTCGAACAATTGGCGAAGTTATATGTAAAAGAGATTGTTTCGAGGCACAGAGTGCCAGTGTCAATTATTTATGACCGAGATCCACGCTTTACATCTAATTTTTGGAAAAGACTGCAAGAATGCATGGGAACACAGTTGAGGATGAGTACTGCTTATCACCCTCAGACTGACGTGCAAAGTGAAAGAACGATCCAAACATTAGAGGATATGCTTAGAGCATGCATAATGGATTTTAAAGACAATTGGGATGATCATTTGCCGCTTGTAGAATTTGGTTATAATAATAGTTACCACGCTAGTATTGGTATGCCGCCTTACGAAGCGTTGTACGGTAGAAAGTGCAGAACTCCATTGTACTGGGATGAAGTTGGTGAAAGACAATTGCTAGGACCGGAGTTAGTCCAACAAACGGCAAAAATAGTTAAAATGATTCGGACAAGATTAGTAGCGTCTCAGGATAGGCAGAAGAAATATGCCGATCCACAACGTAAGAATGTAGAGTTTGAATCGGGTAGCTTTGTATTTTTGAAGGTCTCTCCTTGGAAGGGAAATGTCAGATTTGGTAAGAAGGAAAAATTGAGCCCGAGGTTCATTGGACCCTTTGAGGTACTCCGAAGAATTGGAGAAGTAGCCTATGAGGTAGCTTTACCTCTGGCACTGGAGCATGCCCACAATGTCTTCCACGTGTCGGTATTACAACGTTATAAACCCGATTACAAACATGTGATCGAATATGAACCCCTACAATTTGAGAAAGATTTATGCAACGAAGAAGTTCCTGTTCAGATTGGTGACAGGAAAGAACAAGTTCTCAGTAACAAAGTAATACCTTCTGTTAAGGTAATTTGGAGGAACCACAACACTGAAGAAGCTACGTGGGAACTCGAAGAGAATATGATGAAGAATTATCCACACTTATTTTCTTGAATAGGTGAACGTGATTCTGGGGACAGAATCCTTTTAAGGGGGGAAAGATGTGACAAACTAGAGTTTTGCAAAGTTGTTTGAATATTTATTGAAATAAATAAATATTTTGGTTATGAGAATGTGATGGGACGAAATTATTAATCGAACCGTGATTCTGAGGACAGAATCCTTTTAATGGGGGAAAATGTGACGAACGAGAATTTGGTAAAGATATTTGAATATTTATTGAAATAAATAAATATTTTTAATGATTTAATTATTGAGTTAAATAATTAATTCATGAATTTATGGTAAATTAATTTAATTATGTGTGTTACATTAATTAAATTAATGTGTATTAATTTAATAGTTCAACGTATATATTTAATTGAGTTTATTTGATTAAATGAATTAATTAAATAAGCATAATGTTACTTTAATTAATTTAATAATTAATTAAAGAATTAGTGAATTAACATAATTAATAAATAAAAATATTAATTATGTGACAATGTGATTTAAATGTGAATTATATTATTTTATTTAATTAATTTAAATAAGATTAATTGAATTAATTAAAGTGTTACATTAACTATATTATAAACTAGTTATTAAAATAAAGAGAAAGGAGGAAAAGAAGGAAGACAAACAAGGGCCTTAAGAGGAGTTAGTCCGTTGTAAATACAACGGTAATATTTATATATACGTATATTGGGTTATCCTAATTCATTATCAAAGGAAAAGTTAGAAATTCTCAGAGAAAAGTTGAGAGAAAAATATCAGAGGAAAAGAGAAAAATTGAGGGAAAGAAAGAGATTTGAGAAAATCTTAAGTGTTGTCTGTGATTATGTTCATACTAACAAAGGGTAATATTCCTTTTTAAGTTTTTAAAAGTTATATTTTTCCAAAGTCTTCATTTACGTATTTTAGTTTTCTGTGAAAATCTAGTTTCAAAATTGGGTTATGATATGGCTTTATCTATATGGGTATGTGATCATAACGTTTTTTTCTAACATATAAACATGTTTTAAAGGATCAATTTTATATAATTTGGCCTTAATAGAGTTTTTCATATATTTACAGAGTTTTTATACGTCTTTGTAAAAAACTCTCTGTTAAGAATCATTTTGGAAAATTAAAGTATGAGGTTATCATGATATAACACTGATCACACCAAATAACTTTGTTAATAAATGAGTTTTATGAAATTACAGAGTATTGAATATGGGTGAATAACCCATATGGGTTGAATTAATGATTGAATCATATGTTTATATTTAAATTGATACATGAATATGATTGTATATGTTAAAATAAAGAAAATAAAATTGAAATGAGTGGATTCGGTGTAGTAACGAATCCGCAATGAGAAATTTTATATTTTTCTTTAAAGTTTGCAAAATGTTGAAGAACAGTGAAATTAAAAGTGTTTAGATTATGTAACTATGTGATTATGATTGTTAAGAACATGATATAAGTGTTGTATAATATTTTTATGAAGTTTATACTTCATGGGTAACATTATTAATCAGTGTAACGATGTGAATTGGGAGAAAATGGGAGAAAATGGGAGAAAATATGTGTTCGTTCGCGAACTTCAGATTCTGAAATTCCGCAGCCGCGTGGCCGCGCCGGCTGCAAGGCAAAATGGCATGCGGCCGCGCCTGTCAGAAAATTTTGAAAAAAATTGCTAAGTGTTGGAAAATTGTGAAATGTGTTTTGAGTCTAATGAACATGAACACATGTTGTATAAATGTGATAAAATATTGATATGAGTTTAATAATTTATGTTATGTGATTAATTAATAAATTAATTACGTGACTTAAACTATTATTCGTAAAGGTTAAATAATGTGATATAAATATGAAGACATTATGTTAAGTCTAATAAATATGAAGGCATGTGATGTAAGTAATAAGTTATTAATACAAGTTAATAACTTAAGTTATGTGATTAATTAACAAGTTAATTAATCAACGTAAATCATTATTTGAAAAACCTAATAATGCGTTCAAAGAACACTAATTGTAAATCAATAATCATATCGAACCTGTGATTAATTGATATTGTAAATGTGTGATAGGTAAGAGTAATTAAAGAAGTAAGCAATAACTGTAGCTTGGGCACGAGGCAAGTTTTCTATCCCTAACTTATTATTATTGTTGGGCAAGTTTCTCCTAAACCAAACTCTTTAAATTAAGCAATTGCTATGCTTAATTACTATTGTTGAACAAATTCTTGTTGGGTTTGTACGAAATCGTGACGCAATCAAATTGCAAAAATTAGCGGAAGCATGGTATATCAGAGTTTAAAATTTTCTACAAAACCATTACCCGGATCATCCTTTATGCAAATTATTAATTTAAAACGATAAATAAGAAGTTATGAAATCATACCCTTGTAGAACGAAGCTTCCACAGGTACTAGTTCAACTCCTTGTTGTTCGTGATCTCTTTGAATTTCCGGGTTAGATTCCTTCCTTTGATCAACGTTAGCCACCCAAGTGTTTGGCCTCTAGAGGTGATCCACCAAGGAAGAGAAATTATCAAGGAGGGTGTTTGGCTTAGTTTTCTATCCTCTATAGAAAAGGAGTACTCTCCAACAATTGGAATTGCATCAACTGATATCTATTATAAGACTCCTCTTATATAGATATTGGTCAACCCTTCTAATCCTATTAGACATGGGATTTTTTTTAATTAATTAAACTCCTTTAATTAATTTTAGGTTTCCCACCACATGGGGAATAATTAATTAAATTCATTTAATTAATTTGTCTCCTAATCTTATTAGGAATAAATGAGAGTACTAATATTAAATTAATTACTAAACTCCTTTAGAAATTAAAATAATAATAATTGTAATAATATTAATAAGACTCCTCTTATTAATTTATATTTAATATTTCCAAAATATTAAATAATAAACATTAATCTATTTAATTTATTCTATCACCATAGATTAAATTAATTACACTTAATGCATTATTACGATTATGCCATTACCTTCTTAAATAATCATTTTTCCTTTTATGGTGTGACCCTTTAGGTTCTCCATATTAAACCGGTTGTGAATAAATCAATTAGAACAATTCTAATCTTATTTAAATAAATAAATTAAACTAATAATCTATTTAAATAAATAATATTTATTCTACAATAGGGATAAGCCTCCCTAGCGATCAACGACTTTCCAGATAATATAGATTTCAACATTAATCATAAAAGAACCTGCGAGTAAATAGTTACCGTACAATTCAATCCTTCCACCATACAATGTCCCAATTAAATATAAGATATGAATTTACTGTTAAATCTTATTTTATTTAATTATATGTATTTCGATTAGAAAATGCACAACTCCAAATAATGAAAATTAGAAACTCCTTTCTTATTTCATTTCACCTTGGCCAAGGATTCCTGGGTTGTCATTTAACGAATCACATAGGACATATCTCATCTTTTACTAGAGGTGGTAGATTCTTTATTGATTATTCATTATCTCTATATGTAACTCATTATACCCAAGCATACCCTATATATGCCTTAAAAGGTCTTAAGGAATAAGTCAAAGTATAATTTGTTACATACAAGATACTATGATGATCTCAAGTCCAAGGATCACTTGTACTACTATCACATTAGGAATTCCTATTGACAGGCGAGTAAATCTCCATTAGGTATTCCATAGCGAATCACGTTCAGTGAACTTATTCTCCAATAAGCACATACATACTTGCTTTAGTGTCTCCACACAAATGATCATGAGATCAATCATCCTCATCCAATGAGCAAGCAACATATGTACCAATCTATCTGGATTTACTAATCCCCTTTTTAGTAATCCCACGATTGGGAACTATTTTAGCTTTAAAACTTTCTAAGAATTTAGATCTCATTAGCATGATCATCATCATGATTCTAAAAGCATTGCTTAAAACTATGGGTTATTTACATATTATAAAAACAGCAACATGTAGATAATTAAATGCCTTTAATAAATGAATATTTTATTAATAAATAAATAATATTATTTACAAAGTACGTGCTTTATCATCATACATGATTGGCTTGTATGCACACTACTATCAATTCTTACTCTTGAATATCCAAGTTTAGAATTTTACATGAGATGCCATGATTCTTTTAAAAGTATCATTTAAGTGTACAATATTTATTCGATTGTATACCTTGAGAAGTTAATATTCAATTTGAATATCATTTATTGAGTTATCCAAACCAACTTTATTTGGTGCGAATTCTGATGTCAAACTGAGATGAACAACCTTAATATAGGGGATTAATGAAGATGCTTTAAGCGTTAAGATAATGTGCACAGTATCAGTACGAAGGGCTGATCTCCCTAAGTACGAGAAGTAAAGTCTATAGTCTTATGACTGTTAAAGGTTGGAAAGGTTAATATACTTGACAACCTAAGACTCGGTTCAAGGTCTTAATGACCCTCAGAAGTAATTTGACTCTTGATTAATATTCTTGATTCAAAAGTTAAGAAGTAATTTGACTCTTGATTAATATTCTTGATTCAAATATTGAGCTTTCTGTTATTCAGAATTCTTTCACTCGCATGTTATTATTCGGTCATATTTTTATACTTACGGGCATTCGTGCTCACTTTTGCATAATAACATTGCAGCTAATAATGAATGAAGTGATGTACCTTCTAGTAGCAAGGGGAAAGGAAAAGCTAACAAGTGTTGAAGACTTGTGTTGATGTTAAGAATGTTAAAGTTCAAGATTTATGTGTGATGACTTAAGACTTATTTATTTATGTTTCCGCAACAGAGATTTAAGGTTAAGTTTAACCTGGGATTTATGATGTATTATTATGTCAGATGATAAAAAATGATGATTTATTTATCTAATAAATGAATTTCATTATTTATGGGTAGATAGTTGTATGATATTGGAACAGTGAATACTAAATCCTGTGGAAATTAAGATACCGGATTTGGGGGAGTCACAGAAGGTCCACCCTGTTCTACCTTAATTGAAAGGTTTTAAATAAGTAAGAATGAGCACAAATTACCCAGCAAGTAATATAAGATAAGGGTAAAGAGTTTTATGAGTTTGAAATACCAAGGTATAATCTCAATGATAATCCAGAAGAATAATGTCATGAATAACGAGTATCAATAATTCTCAAATCAAATCCTTGGAATATGAAATGATAGCTCAATATAAATCAACAAATATATATGAATTCAAAGGCAATCAATGTATCCAACTGGATAAAATAATTTATACTAACTAGTCACTAAGGACTATTGAACATCTACTAGAATTAACAATATTAAACTGATAACACAAAAGAAATAAGTATAATAGATGATCAATCTACAATACTTTATGTTATGCACAACACCACAATAATTTTCACGCGTGTGCTGGGGCTTTCAACAATATACACTCCCCTTACCATAATGGTTGTCCAACTCAGTTTTCAAGATTTTCGCACCAGTCAAATGGTTTGGATGGTTTTCTAAATATGCATATAGTCTAGCCGAATCAAATGGCGTAGACACTTTCACGATGTTCAAGAACAATACTAAGTTCAACTTGAATAATAGCTTTCATAAGACTCAAATGGAATAAGAGTTTATTCAATAAGCATACTAACTCAATTTAAACGAGTAAGTGAGAAAACTTGCTCACAATATTCCTTGAATAAAGTAAATACAAGGATAGGATACTTGCACCGTAAAAGAGTGGAAGTTAGAGAACTTGCCTTATGCGTAGTCTATCCACGTAAAGTAAATCAACACTTTCGAATCCTATTTATAAAATATTACATGTATAGGATGTTTATTACCTAAACACATTCGGTATACAAGCTTAATATGAAAGTTAACTATATATGGTTCTTCTTTAGTCATATAATCTCTTATACGTTTGTCATTACGTACTTACACATATACTTAACACAAAATCAGTGTATAAGTCATCACGAAATCAAGTACATAGTTGTATCACGTATGGTACCATAACACTTTAATTAAGATCATCTTTACTAACTTTAGAATCCTTCTATAAGTTAAGTGTTATCATGCTACTATGTCATCTTATACCAACCTACATCAGTAGTGTTCAGACCCCTTTTTAGCAGTGTAGATATCACTATAAGTAAGCTGCCAAACATCAGAATAAATAAACTGTCTAACTCTGATTCCAGACTGGCGTAGCTGTGCCATGGCTAAGCCTAGGGGTGGCGTAGCTACGATGCCCCCTGGCCAAGCCAAGGTTGGGCTGCTGCCTCATAGTTTCTGTCCGACATGTACGCAACCATTCACACATAGCATATACATATCTAAGGGTCTTTTCATGCTTACCAAGTCAATCAAAGTTCCATCTTTCATATAATGGTTCTAAGTTTAATACCTTTAATAACTTAAGGCCATTTATGGTCATAAAATCACAAAGTCTAACATGCATGTCAATTAAACACATAAGGTAGTCTACTTGTTTTAGGCATGCTAACGAGTATTCACATCACATACATGTAACTAGCATTATTATTGGTTTGAAAACATACTTTATTTGTGCTTAACTTCATTTCACGACATCTAACATGGTAAACATACATGTATGATACATCTAGTAAGATTAAGAGCACTCTCACGCATGTTTAAATGCCAGAACACTAAGACCTCGGTTTATACCTCTTTAATTTCCAAAACTTTCAAGTTTAGCCTTTTGAAAACGTTTTAAACACAAACCATATATGCTAGCGTAATCACAACACCTTGGACTAATTCTTCATGCTTATCAAACCATATAATCATGTTTGCAAAAATCAGAATGTAGATATGATACCTACATGTCAAAGTTTGCCTTCGAAACTTATATTTTCGTTAGAAATGTGCACTAGTGAGGTCCGTATGTTCATGTTACATTATGAAACATATATACACAAATTGACATGCTTTTCATGCATTTCTAGGTCATACTAACATGCTCGCAAAATTAGTACATCAATATGATACACACATGTCAAAGTTCCTTTTTAAAGTTCTAAGTTCATTTTGAAAATTACACTTTTCATCAATCATGCATGCAAACATAATAGAACATGCTCACTTTAGGTCTACGTACCCATATATACAGGTTACTCATGTTAGAATGCTTGTTTAAGTACTATATTAACTAACTAGCATTAACAGCTTTAACAGAATTAGAAATCTGGTTTCAGAGACTGGCGCAGCTGTGCTGCGCCTCATTACAAAACCGGCGCAGCTGCGCCGTGTCTCGTTTGCACTAGAGAGCTCCCTGCTTCGGCAGTTAGTAACCCAAACACAAAATTACTTCATGAAATCGATTGTAAGCAGCTACATTTTAGTTTAAACAAACTTATAAGCTAGTATATCAACTTTATAACAATTAACAATTATTACCAAATCACATTATCATCATAATCATGCTCCATTTCAAGAATTAGAAGTTCAGACATGAAGAATATGAATGGAGAATAAGAAGGGGATTATACCTCTGCTATTTGCTGCTATGATTCCCTTCAAACTCTTAGAATGCTATCACTGATATGAAATTACTCTCTATTCTCTCTATAATTCACTTAACAACTTCTCAGCAAAAGAAATGGGGAAAGGGGTAGCTATATTTATAGAGATAGTGTTACACAGTCAATGAAATTATTTCCCAAATCAAACTAACGAATTACAGGAATGTTTGATGACTAATGAAGGGTTGGTGATTAGTTGGTGAAATCAATCATGAAAGCCACTCCTTTGTTCATCATTTGCTAGAACATTGCTGAGTTTAAGGAGAACAGTAGGCTAGGTGACTTTCATTATGGGACCAAATAATAAAGCTCAGCAATTGTGCAATTGAACTACATGCCACACTTATGTTATTATACACATACTATACACTTTAGTTATATACATATGCATATAATATATACTTCGGTTATAATTTAATGTCACAATGTAATTCACATAAATAATACTTTGATATAGTGAATCTAATTTGTACATATATAATCCATGTACATTTTATCACACAGGTATAATTTAATCGGGTATTATCACATTACATTATCTCATCTATTATTCAATTAAATATTGAAATAATCATCAATTAGCAATTGTTTATTATATATTCAGGAGGTACTACTTTAATGTTTACACACAATTGTCACATAGGCATTAATCATGTAGCTTCACAACTTAATGAGTCTTACTATATAGTTTATGTATAATTGTATGGTCACACTTAAGTGTTGCACTACACTTTATATAACATATGTGTAACTTCTATATGTTATACTTTTAATTATCGCATGCTTTGCACATAACAATTAGTTGAGCAAATATAATCTTATTATATTAATAATTTACTCGCTTATGCGTTATTAATCACGATGTCAATTAATCAACAATAATTAATTACTTATCTTATCAATTAATTAACAATAATATTAATTAATCCTCCCCTCATTAATCTACTCTTTTAATCAAGTATTATTATACGATAAATTATCACATTCCTCAATAATTTAATAAATATAAATCTTATTATATTTATAAATAATTTACTTACTATTACTTGTAATAATAATAAATCATCATACTATTATTATATTTCGCATAATCACAATTAACAATTCGTATAGATTAATACTTCACTTAATAATTCCTTCATTCTCGAATTAATTAACTCATCATCGTTCTTATTTTCGTGCCACACAAGGCATTCCAATGAGCTTATCACAACTCCATATTTTTCTCAATTATTACATATATTCAATTTGAAACAATTGAGTTAACTCGTCTCATAACACATAAATATTTGACTTTTATTAATATATTCATTTAATAATATTCAAAAATTCTCGGATATTACAAGGCGCGCTGAGAATACAAAGGGACTGGCGCGGGCCGAGCCGCTTCGAAGATCGGAGACCCTGCGTGTCAAGCGCGGGGCGCGCCACTCAGAGAGCATGTCAAGCGCGGGGCGCGCCGGACGGACGGGTTGACCAGAATTAGTGGATTTTAATACAAAGTTGATTAGGAATAGGATTGCAGACTTCATTAATTAAACTAGGTTTTGATAGGCTATTTATCTGAGTTATTTTCTTAAGTTTTATCTATCTTTTATTCTATATTCTCTTGGATTTCTTGGAGGCTACAAACCCTTGTTTTGAAGATTAAAGCATGTCAGGCTAAGTTTTTATTTTAATTCTGAAGGGATGTTGAACCTCAGTATCAATTTATGATTTGATTAAGTTTATAATATTTATTCTTTCATATTGAGATTTATTCTGATTATCTATATAAATTTTCATGTATGTTATTCAATTGACTAATTTGGTTTCTGCAGGATTAAATTAGTAGATTGATATCATCTGTTAGATTAAGACATATTTTAGGCAAACGAAGTGTGTTTAATCTAAGTAACAATTAATGATATTTTATTGTAGTCAAGCTTTGAAATATTGTTAAGATTTTCAGAAGACAAGTTAAATAATTTCTAATTATGTAATTATTGCTTGAAATAATCTAATTCTCATTCTTAATGCTTCTATCATATTAAATCTAGACTGATAGTTCTAGGTTGTACGTTAGTTAGAATCTTTTGTTGGCGATCGTGGCATTAGATCTACACATAAGGAGAATTTTGGATAATTTGCTATTGCGGTTATCTAGGGTTATTAATCTCATTGAAAGGATAAATGGTATAATAACTTGATTAATTCATAATTGAGAAAAGGGGATACTGAACTGAGGAATTGAAGCACTTTTACTCATTGATATTTTCATATTAATTCACTTTAGTTAATTAAACTGTTCTCACTAAAAAATCTCCAATTCATTGGAAACCATTGGATAACTAAAAGAGAATTCACTCTTTGTGGGATCGATCCTTGCTTATTACTTTACTAATTCTTGAGTTAGTTGATTAAAGAGTAAGGTAAATTTTGTAGTGCTAGACGATAGCTTCCACTTGCTTAATGAAAAGTAGGGTTTAGAAACTTGCTCAATGAAAAGTAGGGTTTAGAAACTTGCGTCATGCACTTGCTACACAACTATAACACATGTTCTCCAAGTATCCTACACATATCATTTATGATCATCACACCAATTAGTTACATTATAACTAACATCATTGATTTAATTTCCATTGTACTTAAATTTATAACCTTTAGCTCTCGGTCTGATTATACTAACCACATAGCATGATTCTGAATTCCTTACTAACATAAATCAAAAGACTTAACATTTAAACGACGTTACTAAACCTCACGAACATCGAGTTTAAGTCTTTTATAAATTACCAAACCATAACTTATAATTCAACTTTGTGATTACAAACTGATGTTACGTCTTATAATATGTTTTAAGCTTTACCACAATCATTAGGATAGGTTAGGATTACGTTCCCCAAATTATACTGTTATCAGACCATTATTTTGTCTGACTGTCAACTGGCGCGGTCGCACCTCAATAAGCCTTAGAAATGGCGCGGCAGAGCCAAATCTAGCCTGCATACCAGCGCGGCAGCGCCGCGACACAGTTCCAGCCACTGAGGTTTGTGACACAGACTCTGCATCCATGCCAATTCTCAACTTCTTCATCCTTACTCCAATTTAACCACTATCAAAAGCTATAAACATTTACAGAATGATTCTAATAACTCAAACCATTTAAACAACCAATTTAAAAGAATTCAAACCAACGTTCATACTCTATCTTCATATTTCAACATGTTTAGCGTAATCAACCACTACGAATTCGTTATTTAACCAAATTGATCCATTTAACTTTTGTTGTTTTCGTATCTCAACATATTAACAACAATAACCATCAATTTACAGATTATAACATGAATTAATCATAGATTTTGACTCCAAAACAAGCCATATTGTACATATTCAACCAAAATTCAATTTCTTCCTCTAAAACATGTTTTCATGGATTTGATTACTGAAAATTCAATTATAAACAACATAAAACACATTATACATACTCAAGAGCACATATATTCCAATTCCTTAACACATCATTCAACAAAACCCTTTACAGAGAAGCATTTGAGGAAACATAACTAAAAAAAAAACTTTTAGGAAAAGATTGCTTACCTTTAATTCTTCTTTAGACTTGGATGATTAGGATAGCTTGATTATCCTTCTTCTTCCTTCTTGTTTACTCAGAATTTCTTCTTCAATCTCTCGCAACTCTCTCTCAAATCTTTCTTCTCTATTTTCTAACTCTCAGCCTTTGGAATAATACGTATAGTATAAACTAACAAAGGCATAATACAGCTTTGCTTAATTACGCAAAGGAACAATCCTCATTAGTTAAAGAAACAAAAGGTCTCAAGGCCTTGTTTGGTTTACCACATTAGATTTCTTTTCAATTTATTTTAATATTTCACTTACCATATGATTCATACATGTCATACCCATTAACAAATTCTAATATTTTAAATTAAATTAAATTAAACTTAATTTCATAAGGAATAAAATTAACCTTATCACTAAAATTATAATTTCTATTCAACCATTATAATTATAAATTTATTTAACAAATTCTCAATCCTCTAATTTAATTATTTAATTAAATTAGAATATTACCATTATACTCGCGTAATAAAATATGCACCAATTATAAAATTATTTAACATCATTTAATTTATATTATCACACTTAAATAACTTATTTCATCATAACTTCCATCAAATATTTTTTTATTTAATAAATAACCTGTGACGCCCCCAAATTCGGGTACTTTCAACCCACAGATATAGTGCTACACGGTGCTACTAACTATACATTTGGGAGTTGTCATTTACACTCTTAAATTAACCTCACTTTCACTTTATAGATTCAAATAATTAGCACAGTAGTAAGCAAGGATCGATCCCACAGAGAGTGATTTGTTTATATTTATCCTATAATTTCTAATGAAATGGGGAGTTTGAATTGAGTAACTAAATTAACAAAAATAAACTAATAAGAATTAACAATGAATAAAAAGCTTCAATTCTTCAGTTTAGTATCGTCTTCTCACAATTATGGAGTAATCAAGTTTTACAGTTTTTACCCTTCAATGAGATTAATAACCCTAGATAACCACAATCGTTATTTATCCAAAATTCTCCTTATGTATAAATCTAATGCGACGATCGCCAACAAGAGATCCTAACTATCATATAACCTAGAACTATCAGTCTAGATTTAATATAATAGAAGCATGAAGAATGAGAATTAGGTTATTCCAAGTAACAATTACAAAATCAAGTATTATTTAACTTGTCTTCTGAAAACCTTAATAATACCCAAAAGCTTGTCCACAATCAAGTATCACTAATTGCTACTTATGATCAGATATACACGTTTGTTTAATATATATCTTAATTTAGCAGATGATATTAATCAGATTAATCTAACTCGCCAAATCAAATCAATCAGATGGAATAACATACAAGAAGTTTATGTAGATAATCAGAATAAATCTCATGCAAGAAGGAATAAATAAAGTAAACTTGATCAAACCGTTAATTATGAATAAGGTTCAACATCCCTTCAAAACTGAATTGAGAAGTTTAGCTCATGTCTCGAAAGTCTGCACTCCAATGGTGTAGATAATAGATGATCCCCTAACTATAACTATTACCATGTATTTATAATACTAGACAAAGTTTTAATCCTATGAGAAATAGAAATTCAAATCCTAATGGAATTACAAATCAGAACTAGTTTACATAAAAAAATAGAAACCAATATAAAAAGTAAATCTCAGTCTAAAGATATCCTAAATCTAGTATAGATATTATTCCAATTCCATGTAGAAAGCTGCCAAAATCTGCCTTTAAAAACTTTTCAAAAATCCAAGATTTCCTTTTCTTCCCTCTAACTCCGTCGAGGCGGAGAATTTGTACTGTATAACTCCGTCGGGGCTGATAATTGCAGAGAAAAGTGGGTCGGGGCGCATTCAGTGTTCGCTAGAGCATAGATTTCCAGAGAGGTATCTGCCGGGGAGGAATTCTTCAAGCCAAAAACCCCGACGGGGCGGAGTTCCCAATTTTTCTGAAACTTCTTCCTTTTGCTTCTACTCAGCTCTGAATCGTCCCGTTCCATCAACTTAGCTCCAAATTCACCTGAAATCATTAAAAACCTAATAAGTCCATTTACATCACAAAACATGTAATTAAACCAAACGTAAAAGAATCAAAAATCATTAATATCATGCACTTATCAAATTCCCCCACACTTAGCCTTTTACATGTCCTCGTGCAAAACAAAAGTTTGATTTCCAGAAAAAAAAAATTCTACTCAACCATTATGTCAAAAGAGAGTTCAAGATTAAATCATGATTATCAACACTAAACTCACATGAATCTAATCAATTCCTTATCAATCATCTCACAATGAGCAACCTTACCATTTCACCAAAGTAATTCATTAAACCAACCAGTAGCCACATAAGAACTTTCACACGATCCACATATTTACTCAACTTAGTTATCATGGAACAAAAACCGTGCACACTGACTCACAACCCAAAACAGATTTTCCTTGATTTTTTTTTTCATAGAACCTTTTCTTTAGCACATATGAATGCATTTTCATGTTTTTTCCTTTTTTTGATATGTGCAATGTCTCCTTTTCTTAGGCTTTCACTGTTACCCATGTAGCGAACTTTCCACCAATGACTCCCAAACCAGATGGTTTTAGGGTGTTGGGTGTAGAGACACCCCTATAGCTTACTTATTCAAGTAACAAAGTCAACAAAAGTCGACTTAGTCGAGCTGCTTTTATACATCACACTTTTCAGCTTGAATACCAATGCTTCCTAAGGCTTGGATACCCAGTTAATTCGTATAATGGACATTGAAGCAGATTTTCAATCATTATTTCACTTCTCTTTTTTTCATTCATCATTTTTCATTATTTTTTTTCCACATGGTTCTGCAATAAGCATAAGCAACTTTAAACAGTTCCAAATCATGAAATCAGTGCACATAGACAACTCCACAAATAACTTAGCCACATAAGCATGTTTCTCATATAAATATGATTCTTCATAGTTCAAGACTATTTACACATTGGTTCCTTAGCCAAAGCTATTACATTACTATTCCGTGATTGACTTACAAAAATTGGGATTTACCAAAGACTACCCTTTGATTATACAAAATAGGATTTTACGTCACTTAGCTAGACACACAAAGTATTTACATATCTACACTTCCTCTACTACTACTAGCACTGCCTAACGGCATTCTCGTGCTTACGGTTCGCCAGAATTGCCATAATATCCCTACTAATAGTGTGACGAGTCTGCCCCGACTCAATCGAATAACAAGCTATCTTAAGCTTGAAATCCTCATGAGCACTACTTTGGATGTAAGACATCTGTGCTATCTTCTGGTCATTCTCTCCTGGCTCTTTGCGAAGCTCAACGGCCTCGTTCTTATAGTCCCTCGTCTTATTCCTCATGAGCACTTTCTCGTCGTGCTCTAGTTCAAAATCTTCTTCTGCAAATGTCTTAGCCTCCTGGAGGTCATCAACCTCCTCCCTCAAATTATACAAATCTACACGTAGTTGCACATTCTGGTCCAGCATCGCCAGATACAGTGCTTTAGATGCCTCTGGTGGTGTTGGCCCTACCGTAGGTACCACTGTATAAAACTATGCTACCTCCATATCCTCATCCTTATTGGCCATCACATCGAAATATGATGTCGACCCCAAGTCCTCTGACAGATCTTCCTTCTCCTCAGACTCTTCTATGTTTACCATCGGTACCTCCGGCATTGGTACTGGCTCTATCCTGTTCACCGACTCCTCGCTCACCACATATATATCCCTATACATAAGGCTATGGATTGACATCTACAATAACACATAACATGTTGATTAATACATAATACACAATAGTATAAGCAAAAATCCCATTTAATTTATTTAAGGTTAATTTCCTTCTTTTAAATCATTCGGTAATGAGTTTCCTCAATCCTTACCTAAGAACTCTATTTGAATTCATTCACTTCTAACTTCTTCTAATATTCCCAAGGTTATAGCCTAAGATTCTCCCCCCTTTAAGTTTTATAACCTAAAGCTTTGATACCAACCTGTGACGACCCCAAATTCGGGTACTTTCAACCCACAGATATGGTGCTACACGGTGCTACTAACTATACATTCATTCCAATAAAACCGTATCAAAATGAACATATTTACTAAATTCTTATTACAATAATAATAATAAATCCTTCCCAAGTTTTGATAACCATTAAATTGTTCATCATCATAGTATAAGTTCATTACACATATACTATTCTATTATAGGATAATCTACTTATCCATCTTGACTTTACCCTTATCCTTATCGGAACCTTCGGTACCGTTCGTTCTTAGCTACAATCATATAATTCAAGCAAGATGTGATTATAACTAGCTCAAAAAGTCTAACAATATAATCAACCACAAAATAAAGAATCATATGATTTATCTTTGATAACTGTACAAATAGTTATGAAGTACTATGAACAATTGAAATAGTACTTTTCATTCTCTTAAAATAATTCCAAAGTATATATATACACTTAAGAATTCTGAGTAGGTCAAAAAACCATGAACATTCTCATTTCATTTTCATTCATGAAAAGGATATCTAGACACTAAGACCGTACATCCGATATAACTTACGAGCACTTCTAGGTGATCAGCCTATAGTACTCTATATTAATCAACACTCATCCTGTTAGGAATATGCATGAGAATGTTATTCCTATTTATATTAGCTTTGATTATTAACTTAATGAATGAATATGCAAATATGTCTACATTGATGAAAGTTGTAAAGTCTTTACTAGATGATAGATAATATGTACAAGGACTTAGACTGAAAAGATCAAATATGTTAGGTTGATCTTACATGAATGAACAGCTTTGTGAAGTCCTTCAAAAGATTACAATGTACAAGGACTATGAATAGAAAGATCAAGCTTGTTAGGTTGATCTTATAAAATGTAATAGATAGGTTTGTCTGATCGTGGAGCACTGCACCAGAAATCGCAGTCTGCCGAGAGAGTCAAGGTAGAATCGTAGTCTATCAAGGCAAAACCGTAGTTTGTAAAGATAGCCGCTCTCGGAATCGCAGTCTGCCAAGAAAGCCACTCCAAGATCGTGGAGAAAACTTGCCAAACGCCTGTCGAGCGCCTGCCGAGCCAAGTCAAGAATCGTAGGCTTCACTCGAAGACATGGAGTCTGCAGATCATAACCGAGGCAGAAATTATAGTCGGGCAGATCAGTCAAGAGACTGTAGTTGTTAAGGCAGAAATTGTAGTCTGTCATATGATCTACTCTCAGAGTCGTAGACTACACTCAGAGTCATAGTGTCTGCAGAGCCAGAGTCAGATCGTAGTCTGCAAAACTAAAGCCAGATCGTAGTCTGCAGAACCAGAGCAGTATCGTATTCTGCAGAGCTAGAGCCAGATCGTAGTTTGCAGAACCAAAGCCAGATCATAGTCTGCAGAACAAAGGCCAAAGCGTAGTCAGATAAATGCTCACAATGCCAAGGAAGAATTGTAGAGGCTACACGATTCTCAACAGTTGAGCATTCCTAAAGTTTACACAAAGATCTCACTCTGGTAAGTGTAGTCAAGTTTCAGAAAGCAGTTTACCTGGAGAGGATCAAAGAGCACTTCCTGAATGGTCAGCAAGCAAACAGAAGATCGAAGCACCAGCTCTATCAGCAAGTTTGATTGAGAAATGAAGAGCCATTCAGAAGTAGTCTTCTATAAGCGTCCATTAGAAGACAATGAATGAAGTGACTGTCAAATAGAAGACAACGATCGTAGTGGTAACTGTGACGATCGTGGTGTTTACCAACGAGCAGCAAAAACTAATAAAGCACCTATAGAGATATTGGCCAACCTATAGAAGACAGACGAAAGGGATTGTCAATGCTCAGCCTCACCATGAAGAGTGAACGAGAGATCATAGAGCAGAAAGTTGAGAGAGCTGAGCATGACTAATTAGAAGAGTCTTACAAACCAGAAGGGCCAGAGCAGTCAGCCAAGTTATCAGTTCTTGATACGAGTCAAGGCAAGCAGAAATATAGAAGCACTGCAAGAGTGAAGAGCAAGAGGTTCTACATTGTCAGATCACAGAACACTCTTAGAATCGTAGTGTTGTCAAAGCCAATCAACTTGCAACATCGATAGACGAACTACGATTAAGCACATGAACGTCTGCATCAGAATCGTGGAGTTCGGTCATCTGATTATTGAGTCTCAGCAATGTCTCAATATGAAGACTGATAATCGAACGTTGCTAATTGAGAGTATCAATGCAGTAGTCAACATCCTTGGTCTGGATCGAGGAAACAAAAAGGAGAAATAAAGTTGACTACCAACCTGACTTGTGAAAGTGGCATCTCAGAGGTGTTAGGTGAAACAGCAGACTGTAGTGTTAAGAAATTCAAAAAGGTGATGTCACGTTAACTCAGCAGTCTGCATCAAATAACTCAGAATCCTTGAAGCAATTCAAATAGCTTCCAACGGATATATTCCAATGGGAAGCTGATGGAGGAGTATATAACAGCTGAAGATTCAAAGGTGAAGAGTTGTTGACTCGACGAGAGTTTTATAGAGCTTAACAGAGAAAATGTCTCAGTGGTAGTGAAACTACCATAGTAGGAGTGAAACAATTATGATGAAGGGCTTTAACTGCTAAAGGCTTCACTCAACACAAAGGACAATGTCAATCACAAGCAAAGTCTTAAGTTTGGGGGTATTTAACGAGTAGATTTCATACCTACGAATTGAATATCATTTAAACCTAAGATATTGCGACTTCGAGTATTTTTAGGTTCCTTTTTATGTATTTGCATTGGGTTGTGTGCAAGGATTGGTCGGGAGGACAAGAGTAAGGGAATAAGGGCTTAAGGAGAAAATTCTGCAGGAAATCAATAAATCTCGCCGGGGCGCACATTTTGTATTGAGGATTCTCGCCTAGGCGCATGAGCGCCGGGGCGCAGATTACAAGAAGGAAACTTCGCCTAGGCGAAGTACGTGGCAGAAAAGATTTAGTTTCCTTATTTGAATAGGATTCTGCAGATATTGTGTTAGGGTATTTGGAATGCGATTAGGAGAGTATATAAGGCTAAACGAGGGGCAGACATGGGATATGCTTGGACATTAACAATCCCTAATCTTGGGGAGATCACTCGTGGGGAGAATTGAAGCGAGGCTAAGGCACGAAGAACGCAAGGCGAGATTGGAGAAGAGTAGCTATACACTTTCAGATTATATTCTCTTTCTTCATCTATTCTTTGTATTCAGGATGCTAGTAACTTTGTGGATGATGGTTTTTAATTTATCTATGATGAACTAATTCATTGTTTAAGTCTACAATGGATCTTATTGTGTAACTAAGAAATGACATGCTTTCATCTTAGTTTATTGAGACTAGTTTTAGATTATTTGCTATGGTTTGCGCTTAATTATATTATTGCTTGATCATAAATTACTTATTATTCCATATGAACTCGAGAGATGAAATATGGAAATAGAACTGATCATAGTAACGTATGTTTGTGATTTGTGCAATAAGCTAGAATTCATAATTCATATGTAGGATGTAGATATCTATACATCATACGTAATCTAAAGAGAACTTGAACTGAAACCTTTTTCAATTATAATTCACGTAGAGATATAGTAAGTTAGTTAATTAAGGTGTCTTGCTTAATTCTATTAATTGTGGTTTTAAGCTGGTATGTGTGTAATGCATCGAGAAATGGTTATATCTACTATTGTGTTCTTGGTTAATAATCTGGAATAGTTGATTTGAATTAAACGAAAGTATGTCATTCGAAGTGAAACAATAAGTGAAGTTGTAGGCTTAATTCTCCGAAAACTTGTTAAATTCCTGGATAGAGTTGGTTATAGTTTAAGTGGTAGTTTTTCATAAATATTATCACTTGATCATTAGTTTAATAAAATTGAGATAATATAAATTTGGTAATTGTAAGGATAAAATTCAGTTATTTTCTCCGTGGGAACGATACTTTACTTTCACTTTATTACTTGTTGATCACATATACTTGCGTGTTGTGCGTATTAGATTTTACCCAACAATTTTTTCGGGAAATATTCGTACGACGGTGCAATCATTGGTGGGGCCCCCAACGGAATAACTGTCGGATGTAAAAAGTTACAAAAATAACTTTTCTAAAAATGGCGACAGAACTTTTACCGTTAACTGTTGAAATACCCAGTGATAAAAGTACAGTAATACGCGGTACTCCATAGTAGTACACGGTATTACACAGTAATTCATATTATTTTCTTTCAATACTCGTAAGGTATATCATTTTCTTTCATATTATATATTATGTAAGTGATATTATTTCATTTCATACTCCTAAATCTAAATTTACTATGGTAAGTATTGCTTCTATAATTCCTGAAGTGATTATAAAGTTCTTGAGGTTTGCGCTTCATCTAATATCATTTCACTTGAATAAATTATTACCTGAACTTTCTTATTAAATTCTAAATGCCAGAGTACTATTCACGCAGGGATACTATTCACGCCAGAGTACTATTCACGCTGGGGTACTATTTATGTTGGAGTACTATTCACAACAGAATTTAGTTTTCTTTTCTTGTCCAAATTATCTTTGAAATATAAATCTTAAATATCATTCTTGAATTTTACTCCATAATTGGTTATCATGTTGACAATTAGGACATTCTGAACTATGGATAAATTAAATTATAAATCTTTAATATTTATCATTGATCTCACTTTTATTCATCCTTTATATCATTATCATGATCCTCATACTTAAATTGTGGTAAAAATTTATCTTTGGCCCGTAGTGCAAAAATAGACTGTTGATTGGTATGATTTTGACCAGGAATTGTGTATTGATATAATCATGACTTTTGGTGTTACAAATAAAGGCTTGTGGTGAAATTTTTCTTTGGCCCGTAGTGCAAAGATGGACTGATATTTGACATAATCATGACCACTGGTGATACAAATGAATATCTTTGGCTCGTAGTGCAAATATAAAATGTTGATTTGCATAATTATTGATTGGTGTTATAGGGATAAAATATGATAATGGACCTTTAAATCGCAGTGATAGTAGATATCATTATCTACTTGACTCTTCTAATGGATTATTTGTTCCGCTGTAGTTATTGATCTAAAACTTGTTATCAATTATATTTTGTATGATTTATCATTGTTGAAGGCTAAATATAATTTATTATTCATTATCTTAGTTATGATATTGTTTACTGGGCTATTTGAGCTCACCCTTTTCTTTTTGTTCCATTGTTTTTCTTAGAAAATGAGAGTGTAGCTGGGACTAGTTGGGGAATGGAGAAATGGTCCGAGATAATTACTATAGTAGTCCTCACTATTCTGTAAAATAGTGTGACAATAGATGTAATGAGGACTTAGTTTGAGTATGGGTATTGTCGTATTATATACAGTACAATATTTGTATTAAAACTCACAGTATGTGTGGTCGTACGTTGCACGACATTTTAATAGTTGTAACTAGGAAAAAATGTATTTTAATTCTGTAGTATGTATTTGGCGACTCAAAATGGATTGTGTGGACCTATTTTGGGGTGTCACATCTAAACCCTAGTTTCTATCTCTATAGAAATAATGTGTACTCTTCCAACTCTTGAAAATTGCATTAACACTAAATCAAAATAAGACTCCTCTTACTTATAGATATAGGTAACCCTCTTAAACCTTTTAGAATTAGGGTTTCATTTTAATTAATTAAAATATTTTAATTAATTAGGCTTCCTAATCTTATTAAGAATAATTAATTAAACTCTTTTAATTAATTTGCCTCCTAAACTTATTAGGAACATGAGAGAGTACTTTTATTAATTAATTCACAAACTTTTTTAAGAATTAAACTAATAATAATAATAGTAGTAATAATAATAAGACTCCTCGTATTAAATTATATTTATTATTTCCAAAATATTAAATAATAAATATTAAGCTATTTAATTTATTCTATCACCATAGATTAAATTAAATACACTTTACTTATTATTACGATTATGTCATTTGGTTCTTAAATAAATATTATTCCTTTTATGGTGTGACCCTTTAGGTTCTCCATATTAAACCGGTTGTAAATAAATCATTTAGAATAATTCTAATCTTATTTAAATAAATAATTTAACAATTAATTCGTTTAAATAAATAATATTTATTCTACAATAAGGGTAAGCCCCCTTAGCGCTCAACGGCTTTTCAGATAATATAGATTTCAACATTAATCATAAAATAACCTTTGAGTAAATAGTTACCGTACAATTCATTCGTTCCACCATACAATGTCCCAATTAAATATAATATATAAAATTACTATCAAGTCTTATTTTATTTAATTATATGTATTTCGATCCTAAATGCACAAACTCTGATAATGCAAATTAGAAACTACTTTTTAATTTCATTCTGCCTTGCCAAGGAATACTCAATTATCATTCATCAAATCACATAGGACATTCTCTTCTTTTACTAGAAGTGGTAAATTCTTTATTGATTATTCATTATCTCCATATATAATTAATTATACCCAAGTATACCCTTTGATATACCCTTAGGGTCTTAAGGGACATGTCAAAGTATAACTCATCATACACAAGATACTATGATGATCTCAAGTCTAAGGATTATTTGTACTACTATCACTAAAAAAATTCCTATTGATAGGTGATCGTAAAACTCCATTAGGTATTCCTTAATGAGTCACATTCAGTGTACTTATTCTCCAATAGGCATCTATATACTTGCTTTAGTGTCTCCACACAAATGATTATGACATCGATCATTCTCTTCCAAAGAGCAAACAACGTATGTACCAATCTATCCGGATTTACTAATCCTCATTTTAGTAATCCAATAATTGGGTACTATTTTAGTTTTAAGCTATCTAAGAATTTAGATCTCATTAGCATGATCATCATCATGATTCTAAAAGTATTATTTATTAAATGCCTTTAATAAACAATTCTTTTTTTAATAAATGAATAAGATTGTTACAAATTATATGATTCATCATATTAAATATGTTTGGCTTGTGTGCATACTACTTTCAATTTTCTCACTGCACGTTGGAGTCAAGCCATCATCTCCATCATTTGTTTGGATATGTTCATCTATCTCGATCATTTTCGCAGTCGATAGAGCATCTTTAATTTCCAGTTGCTCTATCCTTGCTAAATATAACACATAGATCCAAATAATTTGAAAATGTCTTATTTTGCCACTTTTGCAAACACCTAACACGTTAGTTATAATCTCATTTTTTTCAATTTCGATTCCTCGGTCTATCTTCTTCAGGGACATAAACCTTTATGTATGTTCCATCCAAAGCCTCTAGACAACCCTAGTAAGAAATACTTATCTTTTTCAAAAACATAATGATAAATATGTAATTTTAAAAAAGCTTGTTCTAGTAAGATAATAAATATCTAAGTAAAAGTAATACCTTGAACCATTGTCTAATTTACGACTAGTCATGACTGCAATTCAATTGAAAAAGTAAGAGCAAACTCAAACAACTCAAGTAAATTATTAATGAGAAGACAATGACACCAAGACTGCAGCTTCGGAAGCAAGCTCATAATAAAATAGAATAACTCAAAAGCAATTGCTAACTTTGGCAATTAGACAACACAAGGTGTTGAAAGCTTTTAATCTGAACAAGTTTAAATCTTTGTTCACAAGAAAAAAGAGATTCAATTATCAATTCGCTAAGAGATCTCAATTCAGTGAACTACTTTAAAGGTACACCATGAAATAAATTGACAAGTTGAGAAAATGTATTTTTACCAGCCAATCTTTTTTGAATATAAACAGATTATTAACAATTTCAGCAAGAATATGTTAGCCTCTCATTATACATAATTTCACTTGGCATATCTAGACATTTAAAATGGATAACTTCTTGTTAACAAATCAGAGCAACGCTTAACTTATTCTAATTTTTACTTTTAAGAACAAACATATTGAATGGAATGTGAATTTCAACATAACACCAAAAATTTCACAACCAGATAATAGATTTCTAATTAAAAATACTAGCATTTCAGGCCTAAACTCACAAAACTATAGTATCTACCATTTACATACCACACCACCTCTTGATTCTAAATTCAAACATTAACTGTAAATTTATATAACTAATTCATTAGCAACATAATTCAACATAGAAAAAGAAAGCATACAAGCAAATTTGGATGATAAAATCAGTAAAAACCTTCCATATATCTAACTCGTAGAAATCTCGACCAGTCAAGTACCCTATATATGGTACCCATCTTTGAAGTATACGAATGACAAACATGAAATTCAGAACTTCACTAATTAAGATAGTTTCAACAAATAATAGAATTATAGAGGGATTTGGAATACATTTGATTTAATTCAAAGCTTTGAAAGGATTTTGAAATTACCTGTGAATTAGAAAGTTTAGAACTACGATGATGCTAACTTGGAGCTATAAAATTGTGATGAAATTGATTTGTGAATTGATTATGTACCAATCTCAGCCATGGATCGATCTCGCTCCTCCTCTAGGGACAAAATCGATCGACTAAATAAAGAATTGAACCGATAAAACCCTATTATATCTTTATAGGGTATTATTGTCAATCGACCAAAATTAGAGGATAAAATAACTTATTCAAGACTGACCCTCACTACACTACAGTAATGAATTATTTTATTTTAAGCTTATTAACATTTCGGCAGCCGGTAGGAATATAGCATTTCGTACAGAATATGCAACCAAACAACCCATTCATCATTCCGGTGGAATGTTAATATACATGATCAGTTAAGGATAGAATAGTAATTGTGATAGAGTTAGCTAAGGTCTTTTATATACTTTCATTATAAGTTGGTTGGACTAATTGATATAGTGTAATAATCTCTCTTACTTCTTCAAACTGTAGTTTCCAAATTAGTATGAATACAATGATCTATTTTCTTTCTCTCCATTGAAGACTTCTTACATGGTGTCAAAGCCAAGTTTCATCGAAATTCAATCTTAGGTTTTCAATTTGGAGATTGATTCTAGCATCTAGATCAGGTCTGCTATCTTCTTGATTTTCTATCTTTAGAAACTCAAGATATTGTTGCTCCCTAGATCTGTTATTTTGTTTATTGAATTGCTAGACAAATTTCATCATCTTCTTAGTTAATGATGGACGGAACATACAAGATCCTTTGCTGCTGTTGTTGCTCAAAATCAGAACAATGTCAATACATGGGTTGTGACTCCATTATCTCCTGGTAAGAAATTTGTTGGTTGTAAATGGATCTATAGAGTTAAATATACTTCTGAAGGTCTTGTAGATCGATACAAAGCATGCCTTGTAGCCAAAGGCTTTACACAAATTGTTGGATTGGATTATTTTAAGACTTTTGCTCCTGTAGCTAAAATGACTACAGTGAGAGTCTTGCTTGCTTTTTCAGCTATTCATAATTGGCATCTAAGCCAGATGGATGTTACAAATGCTTTCCTCCATGGTGATCTTCATGAGGAAGTTTATATGGATTTCCCCTGGTTTCACTCCTGCTTCATCCCCATCTGACAGACCTTTGGTTTGTAAATTACAAAAATCTTTGTATGGACTGAAGCAAGCTCCTAGACAATGATTTGTCAAGTTTTCTGGTGCTCTTCTGCAATATGGTTTCTCTCAATCTTATAATGATTCATCATTTTTTCTGCTACATAATGCTCAAGGTTTTTTGGCTTTATTGGTTTATGTGGATGATATCATCATCGCAGGTCCTAATCCTGATCTTATTATTACTATCAAATCCTATATATATTCTCAATTTAAAATCAAAGATTTAGGTTCTCTGAAATATTTTTTGGGATTGGAGATTGCTAGATCTTCTGCTTGGTATTGTCATTAATCAAAGGAAGTATGTTCTTGACATTCTTAAGGACTGTGGTCTTACAACAACCAAGTGTTCAAAAGTTCCTATGGAACAAAATCATAATCTCTTAGAAGCTGATGGTCCTGAGTTTTCTAATCCTTCTCAATATAGGAGGTTGGTTGGCAGGTTGATTTATCTAACCATAACAAGGCCAAACATTTGTTATAGTGTGCATATCTCAACCAATTTCTAGTTAAGCCTAAACAAGCCCATATGGATGCTGCCCTTAAACTTGTTCGATATCTCAAAGGCTCACTAGGTCAAGGCATATTTCTTTCTAGCTCAAGTTCTTTGCAAATGAGAGCTTATACTGATGCTAATTGGGGAGCCTGCAAACTTACTAGGAAGTCTTTGACTGGGTATTGCGTACTGCTTGGCAGTAGTCTTATTTCTTGGAAATGTAAGCGCCAAACTACTGTCTCCAGATCTTCAATAGAGGCTGAATATAGAGTCGTGGCCAATACCTGTTGTGAAATATCTTGGTTGGTTTCTATTCTTAAAGACTTTGGTCTTTCTAACCTTACTCCTGTCACTTTGTTTTGTGATAATCATTCTGCTCTTTACAGTACCTCAAATTCTGTATTTCATGAGCGTACTAAGCATATTGACATTAATTGTCATTTGGTCGGAGAGAAATTACTTCAAGGCTTGATCAGGACTGCTCATTTGCCTACCTCTATGCAACGAACAGATCTCTTCACTAAGTCTTTAAGTCATGACATTCTACTTAGTTTTCTTACCAAGTTGGGATGTTGTAATTCGTTTCAGCCTTTCAACTTGAGGTAGGATGTTAATGTACATGATCAGTCAAGGATAGAATAGTAATTGTGATAGAGTTAGCTAAGGTCTTTTATGCACTTTCATTATAAGTTGGTTAAACTAATCTCTCTTACTTCTTCGGACTGTAGTTTCTAAATTAGTATGAATATAATGATATATTTTCTCTCTCTCCAATGAAGACTTCTTACATGAAATAACCCATTTCATTCAACCGATCCAAACATAGCGCTTTTGTTATTCTCTGATCTGTTAGCTATACTCCAATAGACTTTTATTTTATTCTGAACGCTTTATCTGTGCTTTGAGTACCTTTCTCTTTTGCTTTTAGTGAAATATTCTGCTCTTAGCTCTTTTTGGTCGAATTGAATAAAACAATTACAACTAAAATAGCTAAACATTTAAACCTATCTTCATTAAATCTATTTAGTTAAGTGAAAAGAAAATTATACTCGAGAATTGATGATAAGAGTAATGAAAATTGAGATGAGTTGCTGCATTATGATGTTTAAGACAAATCACATCCAAAAAACAAATAAATAGAGAAATGAAAGTGGTGTTTCGATTCAGATTAGAGGTGAGTAAAATAGGAGAGAAGAATCATGTTTAGTGGGATAATAAAATAAATAATAATAATAATAATAATAATATAGAGAAATAATAAATAATTAAATAAATTTTGATAAAATAGATTATCCGTAAAGCATTAATTTATTGCAAAACACTTGTTAAATTGAATACGTGATTATTCACAAAATAACGACAAATGATATGGAGTGTATCTTACACCTTTTTATGTATGAACTATTTTGTTGTCAAAACAACTATTTTTTTTAGAGTAATTTGCAACCACAAGAAAAGAAAAGAAAAGAAATGAAATGAAAACAAATAAGAACCACAAAAAAGTGGAAGGGGATTTGAAAATCAAAATCCGAATTATAGGTTAACATCGTTTTCCGTTCCGAATCTCCTCTGCGTCAATGGAGTTTGCCCATTTCTAGCCAAATCTTTTCACCCAATTCTTATATATGTTTCAATGGCTCCTCCAGTTTCATTTGGTTGCAGGGATCAAATTCTGTTTATACTTGTGAGTATAAACTATCAGGTATGTGTTTCTTGTTTATATGCATGTATAGAAATTGGATTTGGTTCATCTAGCTTTATTAATGTTTTAATAGAAAAATAATTGGAATTTGCATGAAGTGTGATCTTATTGATATTGTTATTCATGTTATGTATTCGAAAGTTTTTAGCCGAATTACAACTGCATATATCAATAATGGGATTGGAGACGATGATTATAAGATTGGTCCACCATATTACATATATGATCAAAAGAATTACCCAGTGTTCTAAAAATCGTTAGACGGACCTAGGCGGCGAAGTGGGCGCCTAGCATCTAGGCCGCCTAGCTAGGCACTGCTTAGGCAGTTTGCTAGGCAGATTAGTCGTTTTCTTAGGCGGTCTCATATATTTATATATTTTTACTGTATATACTTGTTATACTATGCAAAACATATAGTAGATGTAAACTTTTTAAATTTTAAATGAGCCATTATTAAAAAACAATCTTTTAAGACTGATCAAATTCATTTTATGCATTGTAAAGCTTCAAAATAGATGTCTGATTATGCCGCTTAGGCACCCAACCAAATCGAGGCGGTGGAGAACCACCGTCTAGCGCTTAGACGGGGATTAATCGAACTTAGAGCACTTGAATTATAACATAACTGGCTACAAAAAAAACAATAAATGAAGTCGCAAGATATATCATTTTCTTATTCCAGAATGATAAAGAAGTCCCCATAATTTTAACTCTTTTTATGTTGTTTAAATTATTTTTTGGAGAGGAATCCAAGTTGTTTGCCATAATAATGCAAAAGTAAATATTTTTAGGAAAGTGATATGTAAATATGATTGTGGATTAGCTTACTATGTGAGATAATATAGAATAAGGTTACAGTGTATAGGAAAATGTTGCATTGGTTGAGTGCAAAAATTCTATGGACATAGCATTACTGTGGTGGAAATTTCCATAACCAATATTATTTCGTGTGGCACACGCGTTGTTGCGTGTGTAAAATTAGTGGGATATAATATATAGAATTTTTATCAAAATTGAAGGACAAATTAAATAAGAAAATAAAAATAAATAAATTGAAAAAGACAAAATAGAAATACATATAAATCTATAGGTAGGAGCTAATACCAACAGAGAACCACCTGAGCCACCATAAATGAAACAAAACAATTTCTCCACTCCAAAATTTTGCATAAATAAATTATGAAAGTATGTTGAATGCATAACACCTAACTTTATATTTGTTTGTAAGGATTGCACTTGAGATATGACTATTAATTATAAGTGTCTTGTTTGTTTTTAAATTAAGATTTGGGACTACTAGTCCAAAGATTATAAAATGGTTTAAGATGGGGGGACTATTTAATATCATGTCTAACAAGGTATTATAATCCCATCATGTGGGATTAAAAATTTATGGACAAAAATAACATTTATTTCTTTTGACTAGCGTACGTATGCTAAACTATATCATATGAGAATACAAACTGATATGATTTCGCAAAAAAAAAAAACAAAAAACCTGATATGCTAAACTATATCATATGAGAATATAAAAACTGATATGCTAAACTATATCATATGAGAATAAAAACTGATATGTAAAAACTGGTATAAGAATAAATATATTATATAACCTTTATTTTAGTCATACAGTGCTCTCAAAGTTTTTATTTTTAGCATACGCTAGTCATATGTTTTCATATCAGAAGGGGTTAATAATAGTGTATATTTTGAGTAAAAAAGTTTTTTTTTATGAGAATAAAAATTTATTTTAAAATACATTTACATTTACTATTAAAAAGTTTATCATTTATTTTTCTTAAAATAATTTTTTTATGATAACTGTCTTTAGTACGTACAAGTGATATGTTAAAATAATTTTTTATTTATTTATAGATGCCTTTTTGATGTATAAACAAGTTTAAATTATAGTTTAAAATATGTTATTATTGGTAAGGGTATAATAGTCCAAATGATATTTTTTATCTAATCCTTTAATTAATTTTGGAATTATTTTAAGTTATCTCATGAATAATCTCATAAAAAACAAATATGTGAGTATGACTATTTAATCTTAGGATTAATAGTTTTGAAATTATAATCTCATAAATTATAATCCTGGGATTATAATGCTTACAAAGAAACATAGCCCTAGACAGTGGCGAAGCCACATGTTAACCTGTGGGGTCAATCGACCCCACTGAAGAAAAAAAATTGTTTTATAATGTAAGATAAATTTTAAAATTTTTAAGTATTATATATAAATCGACCCCTCTAAAATTTTATAACTTTTCTATTATATGAGGTCAAATTAAAAATTTATAACTTTGTCAATCAAATTTTAACCACATATGACTCATATCCTCTCAATATACGTATCTCTCTCTATAATATTTTAAACTAAATAATAATCTAATTTATAATATTTTTAAAAATAAATAATGAATTACTTACTTATAAATATTTGTGATTAAAAAGTCTATTATGCGTCAATATAGTGTATACATACTATATATTATTACTTATTATATTTTTATTGTAATATAATGTATATATATATATATATATATATATATATATATATATATATATATATATATATATATATATATATATATATATATATGACCCGAAAGTATAAAATACTAAAAAAAAAACTTACTTTCACTGAAAGAACAAATATAAATACATTACTGATATGAAAACATCTCCAGACCAAACCCCACACACCTCAATTAATAGATCTGTGACTTCAACATTATAACCTGAGGTTATATCCCAACCAAAAGAAATAAAAGATCCCACCAGAAGAACAAATAAATCATAAATAAAAAAACCCAAAAATAAACAAAAATACGTGTATGCATGCATAGGGGAAAAAAACCCGCTAGGCATAACCTGCAAGCTCAAGATGTTAACACCTGAATTGTCATGCCAACCAAACAAACAAGCAGCTAGCCCTCTAACAATGGCGGAATCAGAACATTTTTAAAGAGGGGTCAAAATATATCAGTAAAAAAAAATTATTTATTGACGCTTGAAGTGATTCTTTTAATTCATTTTGTCCAATTATAGTATTTCATAACATCCTATTTCAAACCTTGTCAACCTTGAGTTGTGAGTCTAATGACTTTAAATATATATATATTAATTTCCCTCGAACTATGAGATTATTAATCAGACTTGAAGTTTTTAGTCAACTGATTAGCTACTAATTTTATAGATAAATTATAAATTATAATATTATATATTCAAACCTTATATTGTGGTTCATGGGATTAATTAGTTTGAAATAAGGAATTCTAGCAACAACAAAAAAATTAATAATCTTGATAGGATAGAACTATGATGCACTTATGATCAATATAGTGGGATCCAAAAAAAAATTACTTTATTTCTTTAGTTTTTTATTTTTAATTAGTTTACAGAGAGAATTGCTACCACCTTTTTCTGCCTCACTTGGATGATAAAACAAAAGCAAGAGAAAAGCAAAGGAGAAAGGAAAATACATAAAAGAAAAAGAAAGGGAAAGGAAAGCTAATAACCCCTGGAGATTCCAGGGTGGCAGGGTAATATGAACCCCCCGGACCCCCTCCTACCGCCTCTGCCCTCTAAGGTGGTGTTTGATAAAATTGAGTAATTAAGATCTGAATGGTTAATACATATTAATAAATTAAATCATCTAAATAAAATAACATCTGAATCTAAAAAACTATTTGATAACTAAAAATTGTAAAACATATGAATTACAATATTTTACCATTTTAACCCTCTAAGTTATTTAAAAATTTAGTTGAATGATCTTAAAATTTGAAATTGAAGGAGTACAATATTTATTGAGACTATTTTTATCCATAAATTTTAAATAAATTATTAAAAGTCAGCTCTTAATAGTTAAGATTTGAGTTTCATTCTTAACGATTAAAAGTCATTAAGAGAAAAAAAAAATTACTAAACAAAATTTGCTTTTTACCGAAACCAAATAAACTATAACGGTTATGCTTTTGTGCCTCCTTAGTCCAAGTAATACAAATCTACTTGTCACCAATTGCTTGGTCCCCAAGTCCTAGATGTTTCTATATAATATTACTCTAATCACCACAAGTTGGAATTAGGATTCATTTCATTTCAAGTAAATGGAGACTCTCCATTTTAAGTAAATGGAGACTCTCTATTTCATGATTCAGATTTAAAATGTGCATTCTCTTTTCTGTCAGCATAATGTTACATTCCAACACATTTTATTATTGTGACCTCTGTGCATAGTAAATCCCCCTTTTCTCACTAGTTTAGGCTGCTTCTATTTGATGAAGTAAATGAGTCCACCAACTTTCTATACTTCCCAAAATCTTCCATAGCCATTTGCTATCCACACATGGTGGCTGATTGTTAAAACAAATTCTAGTGTAAAATTGCAGTGTTTTTATTTGTCTTGAGATAAAATCAGTCCGTGAAATGCTAACAGCATGCAAAAGGAAACTTATACATGCATTATTTTGTGGCGAACATATATATACATAAATGATAATTCACATAAACACAAGCACACATAGGCATACATGCATATATATAACTGAGTCTCAACCTTTAACAAATAGTACTGAGTCTTACTTAACCCTTAAGTGGATTTGACCACCAAGTTAACTCCGCTAGAGGACATTATGTCCGAGTCTCAGGCCTTTGATGACTAATAAAATCTCCAAAAGTAATGGGCGGAAAGTTGCATGATTTGTTACACAAAGACAAGTTTCTATATTTATTTTATTTTCTATATTTTTAGTTCAGTGTTCCATGAATGCAGTTAAACTGTCTGGCAAAATTAATTTTCAGTAGTATTAATTTTCAGTTCTGTTTTAATGATTGCTCTTACTAAATTCCAGGATGGTCAATTCAAGGCAATGTCAATGGTTGTACCTACTTGTCTGTGGATTGATCGTGCTAAAAACAGAAAGTGTATCTGTTCCAATAACAATTCTTGAGAGTGCCAAGGCAAAAGGAGCAGGTGAATGTTTTGTTTCATTTAGAACCAACAAACTTATTTATCTTACAAGCCCCTGAAATGGAACTTAAGACATGCTAGTTCATTAAGCTGACCAATCCACCAGTTCAACTTAATTCCTAGATGTTGATGATGTCAGACAAAATATATAAGTCTTGAAACATGGTTGCATGTCATATTTTTTGTAGTTTGTTTGGACGGGAGTGCGCCATCATATGCTTTAGATAATGGAGTTGGAGATGGAGTTAACAAGTGGCTGATTTTCCTAGAGGTTGGTGATCACTACGACGACTACGTGAAATTTTTATTGTAATATCTAATTTACATGCATTTGATCATTGCTAATAAGAGAACGAAAAGAAAGGAACATAAACCATAGACAATCTTTACAACCAAATGTTTTATGGCTCCTAATTTTTAGTTGTTTTCTTGGACTAGAATGAGCATACTAGCTTTAAATTATCTTAGCAACATGAGAAGGAGATTTAGAAGAAAATGGTACAACTAAAAGAAAGAGACAACAATTGGTTGGTATTCGTAGTCTGGTAGAGCTAAACGTGTGTGACGTTGAGTCTACATATGAATGGTGTCTGATATGATACCATATTTAAACATTCAATTCGAAATCAATTAACATTAATGAGTAGAATAACATCTCAAATTATATATTGAGTCTCCAGTTGTTAGTATCCGATATGAGACTTTATATCTCAACGGGGGTTTTGAAATTGAGTGCATTGCCTCCTACCCATGGCTCTCTCTTCATCTCTATGTCTCTCTATTCTCTTCATTGTTTTATCAATTGGGAGTTGGGGTTTAATTGGGGGACAGGATTTTATTTGGGTTTCAAATTTCGATCACTTTTTGTGTGTTTTTTTTATATCAAATTTGCACTAAATTTTTTTTTTTGGTGTGTGTTGGGGGTGGTAATTGTCTATTTCAGTGGTAAGAAACATCAAAAGAGATTTTTTTTATCTTTCGAAGGAGTGCTACCTCTGAGTTAGTCAAAACAGGATATTTAAATAATTTGGTTTGATAAAATACTAGGGTATTTATGTAACTTCCCTGAATTGGTCACGAAAAGAAGGTACGGGGTGTCGATTGTAATATTGATAATTAGTGGGGGTACCAAGTGTATTTATGGCTATCTACAAGGGTACTTCCGTACTTATATAATTTACTCTTGATGACTTGCACTTTCTTTTACAAAATAATTTTCTAGTGATGTTAATTGTTCTTCCAAGGGAGGAGGATGGTGTAATTCAGGAAATGATTGCTATTTACGTTCAAACACACCTCTCGGCTCCTCCAATCAATGGCGTGATAAAAACAGTAGTTTGGTGGCGATTTTGAATAATAATGAATTGACTAATCCTTGTAAGTCTTATTGTTTTTTGTTTTGTTTTTCATCTCATATTTTAACAAACTCTCTTTATGACATATTAAAACTTCTTACCCTTCAAGTTGTCATTCACTTTTAAATTCGTTTTTAAAGTTCAATTTTCATCAGTTAGGTCCTTAAAGTAACATTTTGCTGGCGTTTCGGTTCCTTTAGTCCAATTTGACCTCAACCCGACCCATTTTAACTCAACCCAACCCAGTTTGACCCAACCTAAAATTTTAATATTTTAAAATATAATATTATTTTTAAAATAAGTTTAAAGTAATAATTATATTTAATATTTTCAAAAATAATATTTAATATTTTAAAATAAATTATTATTTTTAAAATAATAATTATTTTAATATTTTAAAATAAAATAATTATTTTAAAAATAATTATTTTTAATATTTAAAAATAAAATATTAGTTTTTTTAAAAAAATTAAATAATAATTATATTTAATATTTTAAAATATTTATATATTTTAAATATATTTTATTTTTAATATTTAAAAATATATATTATTTTTTGTTTAAAATAAAATATTATTTTTAAAAAGGTATAAAGATAATTTTTATTCTAAAGAAAAAATATTAGAAACTTTTATTTTTTTCAAAAATGAGTAATGTTTCATAAAATATAGATTAAAAAAAATTACGTAAGAAAATAAAATTTTATTTTTTAAAAAAGAAAGTAGTTTTTTCATTTTTTTTATAAAAACACTTATTTTCAGAAAAAAAAAGGTTAATATCTTTACAATTATTATATGTATTCTTATTATAAGAATTTTTAAAAACAAAAACTAAAAATAGAAATTAAAATACAAAAACAGTAAACGATTAAGAAAACTGATTCAATATTTTTTAAATAAATAAATAAATATTTTTTTAAAAAAAATAATTATTATTTTCAGGAAAAAAAATTAGAATTTTTTTTTGAACTTTAGGGATTCAATCTTAATCATTTCTAAATTTTTTTTCCTAAAAATAATAATTATTTTTTAAAAAAATTATTTATCTTTTTAAAATAAAATTTGAATCAGTTTTTTATTTATTTATCTATTACGATTTTTTTAATTTTAATTTCTATTTTTAGTTTTTGTTTTTAAAAATTCTAATATTGAGAATACATATAATAATGGTAAAGATATTAACTTTTATTTTTGTGAAAATAAAGTTTTCCCTAAAAAATGAAAAAATCTACTTTATTTTTTAAAGAATAAATTTTTATTTTCTTATGTAATTTTTTTGAATCTATATTTTATGAAACTTTACTCATTTTTGAAAAAATATTAGAAACTAGAATAATAATAATTATTTTTATAACTTTTAAAAAATAATATTTTATTTTAAAATATTAAATAAAATTATTATTTTCAAATTATTTTTAAAAAATATTTTATATTAAAATATTAAATATAAATATTATTTTAAAAATAATATTTACTTTTAAAATATTAAAAATAATAATTATTTTAAAAATATTTATTTTAGAATATTAAATATAATTATTATTTTATTTAAAAAACAAATATCTTATTTTTAAATATTACAAATATTTATTTTTAAAATAATTATTTTATTTTAAAATTTTAAAATAGTTAATATTTTAAAATAATAATTTATTTTAAAATATTAAATATTATTATTTTTAAATGTTAAAAATAATTATTATTTAATTTATTTAAAAATAATATTATATTTTAAAATATTAAAAATTTGGTTTGGGTCAAACTGGGTCAGGTTGAGGTCAAATTCAGCTGAAAGAACGGAAACGCCAACAAAATGTCACTTTAAGGACCTAACTGACGAAAATTATACTTTAGGGACGATTTTAAAAATAAGTAACAACTTGGAGGGACAAAAGTGCCATTCAACACTCTTAATCTTTCCTCTTTACTAACATCCATTTTTAGACTTCTACAATTGGAACAGGGTCTACATTAGATACTGTGATGGGAGTTCATATGTTGGAGATCTTGAGCAACCGTATACAGTAAGTAATCAATTTTTTTTTAACAAACCCAATATAAATAATGAAAAAAAAACAATAATTTGGTCAAAAAGGGTTAATTGATATTTTAGTCTTTATATTAAGCCTTGATTTACATTTTGTTTACTGTAACTAAACCAAAAAATTCTTTCAATTGAGTGAAATCGAAGATATCCATCCAGCTAATTAACGGACCATCTTATCTGGCTGACGGAAGTATGAGTTGGACACATCACATGTGACCCATTTTCTTGTTTAAAAAATTAAAATTGCTTGTGTGGATATTTATGAAACAAAAATGAGTTATTTAAAGGGAATATTTTTACGCGTACATGTAAGTTGAACGGAATAATTAAATTAGAAGAATAAAAAGAATTTATTTATCTGTCCGCATAAAATTATTTAAAAGAAAAGAGACACGGTCTTCATCATTCTTCATCAGATTGGCGCCATATTCTTCAATGAACAAAGCGGCTGATTAGTGATCAAATCAAAGACCAAACAATAATTCTAGGCCGACCGTGAAGTGGCGATACAGTGACCGGTCCAATTTTTTTTTTCTTTTGACTCTCAAAAAATATATAATATTTATTTCAATTGAAATTTTTACAGAATCAAAATAGGGTTGTACATAAAAATTTTCACCAAAATCACTTAATTATGTAAAAATTTCAGTTTAAATAAATATTATTTATTTTTTTGAGAGTCAAAAGAAAAAAAAAATTGAACGGGTCACCACTTTCCCGTAACCGGAGAAGACTCAAGACCAAAAGAATAAAATCTGGCATGCTCTTGATCTTGTTGGTGATTATACCAGCGCAAGTTCTTATCTTTATCATCATCTCTGTCAAATTCAAATGATCAAAATATCAATTAACCTGGTCAAAAATAACGGTATCATTTTTTTTATTTGTTATATATATATATATATATATATATATATATATATAATTTGTTTTTGTTTCCAAGGAAAAAGATCATCCGGTTTACTTTAGAGGTGCAAGAGTGTTTGATGCCATCATGGAGGATCTATTAGCAAAAGGTTTGCGGGATGCATCACACGTATGACTCATCTCCCCTCTCACACAAAAACTCAACACTCATGAATTATGATTTGAATCACTAACACGAAATTGTTGTGACAGGCTCTTCTAGATGGCTGTTCAGCTGGTGGAGTGGGTGCCATGCTACAATGTGATCACTTTCGATCCCTCCTACCCACGGGTGCAAAAGTTAAATGCGCTGCAGATGCTTCTTATTTCGTAGACGCGTAAGCTTTCAATACGACCGTGTGTCTAATTCTCACCATTTTCGTTATATTTATATACGCAATAATCTTTTAGGTTTATTTATTTCTTGCGTGACTTAAAATGATGTTGATACTCGGAGCAGGATTGATGTTTATGGAGGACGTAATATGAGAGAGAACTTTGCAAAAGTGATTCAAACTCATGTACTCTTCTTTCTCTATTTGTGTGTTGGTGTATATTTTACTCCCTCCATTTTAATATAAATGACTTTTTACACAATTTGATTTATTTTAAAATATTTAACGTTTAATGAAATCAAAGTATAATTAATATTTTTTCTTTCAAATTTACTCTTATTCCTGTTTTCCAATAAGTGTTTAATTAATGCACACAATAATTAGTTTTTTTTTCCTTTAAACTGCATTAGATTAGGTGTAGGCTATCTGCCTTTCATATTCTTTTTCTTCCCAATACATATTCATAATAGTGGAAGATAAGGAAGACCGGAAGGGAGAGAGAATATTTATTAAATAAGGGTATTTTAGTCTTGTACAATAATTTTTTACTCATATTAATAGCTTCCTTAATCCATGTGCAAAAATCTTAAACGACACTTATTTATAAATGGAGGGAGTTGTTACTTATTTTTCATCACTTGATAAATTTTCTTGCATTTACAATGTTGAGATATAAAATCTCACATCGGTCAACTATGACCTGAAGATTTAATATATAACTCGAGAGACTAATCCACTCATAACCAATTAGTTTTGAGTTGGATACTTCAATATAGTATCAAAACAGATACCATTCATGCGCAGACAATTAAAATTGTCCGCGTGTTTGATGTATAAAGTCTCACATCGGGCAATTAAAACCTGAAGAGATTAACTACTCCACTTGTTGTCGATTGATTTTGAGTTTATCGATTACAAAGACCATGGAAAGAATTTTCTTCTCTCTATTTTCCATGGGAAGCAAGCTCTTCATTAAATACACCATGATTTTTATGAACCGAGTTACGCAAGTACTAAAATAGGAATATTGAAACTGTAGGGATCAGAAAAGCATCTGCCAGAGTCCTGTAAATCGAAGATGAATGCGAGTTTGGTAAGGACGTATAGTGTAGTAATATGTTGAGAATCATTATATCCCCCTCAAACCGTAACAATATTTCATTATATTATCACAGTGCATGTTCCCGCAAAACTTTGCTGCAGATATTCAGACACCACTTTTTATCATAAATTCAGCTTATGACTTTTGGCAGGTTAGTAATTTTACATATATTGTAACAAATTCTAATGTGCATGCAACTCTCTTGTGCTTCAAGATTTGTGCTGGAATTGTGAAAACTATTTTAACTTATCATATTTGCATGCTGACTTGATGAATCCACATGAGACTATATATTTACTCGATTTAAACCCGATCGAAGGGGTCGAATGGCAGTAGGCCTCTTGATAAGTGACCCCAGTAGGTGGCCGCTGGAGCCTTCGGTATAAAACAATATATACTACCTTCATTTCTAAATTTTAGGATATAATTTGTTCCAAGTTTATTTACCAAGTATAGTAGTGTTTAGTTTAGTGATGATGTTATTATAATTTGTAATGTTAAACTTAGTACATTGTGTCATTTTATAATACCATAGATAGAAATGGGACCCTTCTTTTTGGAAAGAAAATATTGACAAAATGCAACTCCTTTTATGTAGTGGAGGGAGCAAAAATAATTTTATGTGACAGTAGAATATTATGTTTCTTGAGCAAAAATGGATCATACCCAAACCTTATGAGTAATTTTTTTACCATCGCCATTTTTGTTACATTTTCCATGGTATTGGGTGAATATTCATCTTTTTCATGAATAAGTAACACACAAACAAGATGGGCTAACATTCATATGCAGTTAGGATAACTTTATTTTTCCAATCCTTTTGCTAACATTGGCTAGAGATGTAGTAGTGGTGACGTGATAACATTCAATCAATTAAAAATAAAAGTAATGACATGTGTTTAGAAACTTCATGTCGTTTTATAGTCTAAATATATAAATGTATTTTTAATTTTAAAACAAACAAAAAAGAAAATTGTATATATAATTTTAAAACGAACAAAAAAATGAAATACATTTTTAATTTTAAAACGGATGGAGTATGTTCTACCATTAAATCAATAAAAGGGTAAAAATCTAGAATTCTACATAGGTGCTACTACATGCAGTGTGGGGTCTAGTGAATTTTTGGAAGCACTTTGAATTAAAATGCTTGTTGGATATCTAAATGGATTATAACTTACATAGAATGGACCAATACCGGATGCTAAGTTTACTAACACATGTATATTGTTGGGGGCTCCTCTTAACATGTATCCTAAGAGCACATATTAAACATACAGTTTAAGAGAATATTCTTTTAAAATGTATGCATATTTCCTTGATTTCTGCATTTACACCAAGTTCAAGGGAATATGTACACAATTCAAGGAAATAATTTCTTGAACTGTGTGCATAGCATGGACACATGTTAAGAAATTCCATCTTGTAAATAGCAGATTTTCAGCAACCTCCCTAGGTTTCCTTAGTACTACCATCAATTAAATCACAGTATCAGAAAATGACCAAAATCATCAATTTGGCTTTTTATATTACACATGAGCAGCATCGCCCTTATTGTTTTCCTCCAATTTATTACTCCTTCTGTTATTAAAAGATTGTCGTTTAATGTTAATGCACACAGATTAAGGAACGTAATTAATACCTAGCGAAAATACAATACTACCCTTATTAATTGTCTCAACCAATTATTCCATTCCCAATGTTTCTTATTCAATTCAACCAATTACTACTTGGATTATAGCATTGAATTGAATAAGAATCATTGTGAAGGGAAGAAAGCTTTAAATAGGAGAAAACTTTAAATAAAGGTAAAGTAGGAAAAAAAAAATAGCTAATGTGTATTGATAAACTCAAAACGACAATCTTTTTGAAACAAAAATTACTTCCTAAAATGACAATCTTTTAAGAACGGAGGGAGTAGTTTTTATTTTTGGTTTTTCTTACTTCGTGGTGTAAATATTTTTTCAGCTACAGAACATTAAGGTGCCGCATTTGAAAGATACAAACACTTATGAGGATCTCTTTGCGCAATATTTTCCATGCAGGAGTGAGATAGAGAAGTGCACATGTGATCAAGTCAAAATCTGGCATGGTAACCACTACTCTACGTATAGCTCTCTTTGACAACCATTGATCAGACCACACACACACACACACACACATATATATATATTGTGTTTTGTGTGTCTATATATATATACAACGTAGAAGAATTTCATGCATGCACTTCTTATATTTTGATTTTTTTTCCCTGGAGGTGTGACGGGGGAGAAAGGGGGGTTGATGTAATTTATTGCAAACACATTCTTCCCGGAAGGGAGAAGTAATGATTGTATTTTCCTGAAGATCGACGCGGCTATTGAAAACTTACCTGGTCATACTTTTGAGTTTATTTTCAGATTTTGAAGGAGAGTTTAATCAGGCGTTGTCACAATTGAGCACCTCAACTTCATTTTTTATCACTTCTTGCAATATTCACTGCCATACTCAAAGTCCAGAGAAGTGGCTTGGTGAGGCTTCAAAGCTAGAGAATGTGGTAAGTGCAGACTAGCCTCCTCTGCATTACATTTCTTCCATTTTCTCATAGTTCAAAAAAATTGTTGACCATATTGTTAGTAATTTTGAAAACAACTAAAATTAAAGGATATGGTACTCGTAAAATATATTCTCATATTGACATCTTTGAAAACTTTTTAGTATTAATTTTGTATGATCTGCAGGGAGTTGGAGAGGCACTCAGTAAATGGTTTAATGATGATATTACATTCCGCAAGAGAGATGACATACACAAAACGCCAATTGTGTGTGGATACGAGGCATCAGAGCCCAATTCGAACAATAATTATACCTGGGGGGGCAAACCAAATAACCCAAATTATACTACAAAAGACGAGATTTATCGGAAGTCAATGTTGGTACCTCTTTGCCCAGCACAAGTACCGTGCTATGGTTCTACCACTACGATGACACAGCAGTGTCCAGCTCCTGCAGTTTGAAAATGAATTGTGTACTTTGGAATTGGGTTCAGAGAAAATATTTTGCGCAATTTCTACTAGTAGACCAATTTAGGCAACATGCTATGATTTGTTGGAATTGGGTGCTGCAAAGGGAAAAAAAATCTGTGAAAAGGTCATCTATTTATTGAAATGTTGCTCCTTTATAACCTTTATTGCTTGTTTATGAGTTTTAATTTGGGTGGAAGTGGATGGAAAAGTTGGAGCTTTCCTTTTGTAACATTATATAGCATACACGTAGCGGATATAACCGAAAAAAAATTATATTTTTTAGTTACCTTTTAAAGCGTATGCCCACAAACACGAATGGTTAGAATTACGAACGCAACGAACAATGTACTCAGCGGTAATTTGGATTACGTTAGAACGAGCACCAAATATATTTTTCACAGTTCGAGTAGCTACAAAGCTTTCAAGCTTTCCAAAAGACTTTCAATGACTTATATGATATCATGCAATCTCTTGTGTGTTCTTTTATCATAAGGATCAACACTATATATACATATATACATATATATATATGAGGAGAAAGAGTGTAACTTATATATATATTAAACAAGGATTAATCTATGTATATATAACTCCCATTTAAATATGTGTAACTCCCACATATGTAACTCCCATATATATGTTATGTAACTCTAATACATAAATAGATATATTAACCCACATGTTCATTGTATCTAGACAATGAACCATGTGGATATCCACTGGGTCATCCGTTCCATGGGCGCTCTGGCTTGGATCCAATAACTAACATCTCTCACTCGCCCATGGCAAGAACGACGTTGTTATCATATAAGCCAATAAAGTCTAAATGTGTAACCTGAAAAATTTGTTTAGTTACCGAACCTGTGTGACTGCTGAGTTTACCTGCAATGCGGGAGCTCTAAATCAAACCCGTTAGGGCCAAAATAGAGACATCAACCATTTTAACAAAAATGCAATGCGGGAGCCTTCATGCTAAACTGGTTAATGTTTGCATTGAGGCTACAACATCTCAAACTCAGAGTACCCCAGACTAATTTCAATTTTCATCTGGTTAAGTATATATCTCTTATCCCTCAGAGCCGTACCTAACCCTTTTAGGCCTATGTCTGTTTTGCATCTCACTTATTACTATATCGTTTCCAAAACGTTATAGTTGTCGACAATAAGTGTAGAGCATGGTGAAATTAAGTTGTCTTCCCTTTATCCTAATGTTACTCAAATCTGAATCAATTGCATTTCCAGAATCACCCCATATAGTCTCATAGTCCGGACTTTAGAAAATGAAACCAAAATAGCAATATTAATTCATCTCTTCGTAACACAGTCAAAGATCACAAAGAGTACTTAGTAAAAGGATCAAGGAATACCTTATCCTTTAAAGGACAACACACAGTGAGAAAGTAGAGATTTATTTTCTCACTTCCTTTATTTTGTCGCTAAACTTATGTTATAATATCACAATGTACTAATTAAATAGTCTTGTTGTGTGGACTTCAGTCTAGTCACTCCTCGAGTGCCTAACTTCAAACTTTCAAATTGCTCGCTTTTCGAAGCGCTATTTTTTTAAAATTTTAGGTCTATATAAAATGTCACAGCAGACAATCTCACTCTTGTGAGCATATGTCTCATAGTCATGCTGTGCGGATCTTAGTTCAGTCACTCCTCTTGTGCCTAACTCGAATTCTTAAATTGCTCACTTCTATAAGCGTCAACTCTAAGATTTCGCATCCGGTTCTTTACCAGGTTAATATGGATAGTGGGACTTACCATATTCGATTAAATACACTTAACCTCATCTTGGTTCTAACCAAGGTGATATATAAAAAATAGCATTTTTCTCGCTACTAAGCGCCAATTGATCGCCATCCGAAGCATCAATAGCTCGCTATCCAAAACGAAATTAAATGAAATATCTCATCTTTGCTCGCTTAACAGCGCCAATTGATTGTTTATCTAAAATATCAATTGTTCGCTATCCAAAGTGCCAAAAGTGATTGCTCATGTGAGAGAGCCAATCAACCTGTTAGACATATATTCTAGAATACATATATAATATGTAATTATTGTTAATAATTATGTGAACTCAATTTATCATATGCCAATAAAGACAATGTGGAAAATAGCAAGTCTTTTGCATTAAATGATAAATAATTCTAATACAATATTCAATGATATGAAATTCAAATATAAGCCAAATAATAAGTGATACATTAAAATGTCGTAAGTACATTAAACCCTACGAAGTCCTAAAGAGCAAACATGTCTCTGAAATACATCTCTAGGAATCGGTTTCGTTAGGGGATCAGTAATCATCCGATCAGTGGGTATATACTTTAGTACCACTTCTTTATTTGCTACATTCTCTCGAATAAAGCACGTCCTCAAATCAATATGCTTTGTCCTGCCGTGATACTTAGGATCCTTGATCAAATCAAGTGCTGCTGTGCTATCACAGAAAACTGTCACAGGATTTGAAGCATGAGGTACATCATTAAGATATTTAAAGAACCTCCTTAGCCATAAGGCTTCTTGGACGGCTGATGTACATGCTACAAACTCTGACTCCATCGTGGATAAAGTCACACAAGTTTGTTTCTTGCTTAGCCAGGTGATGGCACCTCCATTTAGCAAGAATGCATATCCTGAGGTAGATCTCTGATTCCCACGATCTCCTCCATAACTAGTATCAGAGTATCCAACTATCTGAAGATCGGATCCTCCATAGCACAATATTTAATCTAATGTGCCTCTCAAGTATCGCAGGATCCTCTTAATTGCTTTTTAGTGAGAAATTCTAGGGTTTGACTGATATCGACCAAGAACATGAACAGTAGATGCTATGTCTGGTTGTGTGCACTGAACTGCATACATTAACTTTCCAATAGCTGTAGCGTATGGAACATGAGACATTTTCTCAATTTCTTCGGGAGAGGTGGGACAATGCTCAGGGCTAATAGCATCACCTTTTGCAATAGGGAGTGTCAATGGGTTTACAGTTGTTCATCTAGAATAATTCAAGAACATTCTTAAGGTAAGTCTCTTGGGACAAACTAAGAAGCTTTCTTGATCGATCTCTGAAGATCTTTACTCCAAGAACATATGCTGCTTCTCCCATGTCCTTCATCTCAAAGTTAGAGGACAACCACGTTTTAGTGGCGACTATCATCTCCTTATCATTCCTAGCAAGTAGAATGTCATCAACATACATTGAAAGGATAAGAAACTTTCCATTAGAGCTTTTGAGATATACGAAATGTTCCTCTTTGATCATCATAAACCCATCATCAATGACTGCTCAATGAAACCGAAGATACCATTGTCTCGATGCTTGTTTCAAGCCATAAATGGAACGTTTAAGCTTGCAAACTTTGCGCTCAAAACCTTTTTCAATATAACCTTCCGGTTGTTCCATGTGTATCTCTTCGGCAAGTTCTCCATTTAGAAACGTCGTCTTTACGTCCATTTGGTATAGTTCTAGATCCAAATATGCAACCATAGCTAATAATAGTCGGATTAAGGCAAATCTCACCACAGGTGAGAAAGTCTCCTCGTAATCAATCCCTTCTTGTTGAGTGTAACCCTTGGCTATAAGGCGAGCATTATATCTTTTAATGGAACCATCCGACTTGCGTTTAACTTTGAGAACCCATTTGTTCCCAACAGCTTTTCGCCCATTCGGAAGACCAACCAAGTCCCAGACTTGATTAGTCCTCATAGATTCCATTTCCTCATCCATTGCATTTTTCCACTTTTCACTAGATGCAGATGACATAGCTTCTCGATAAGATCGAGGTTCCTCGTGATCTTACGTATCAGCCATAAAAGCATTTCCCTCAATCTCAAAGAGACGATGTGGAATATTGTCTCTTTGACTTCTTCACAATTGAATAACAGGTGACTCTTCATTTGACGGAAGAGGACTTGATATTATTTCACTCCCACTTTCTATAGGAGCCAAAGGATTAGATTCCTTAGTCCAACCATCTGATTAGGTGCGCCATTTTCTTCCTCCATCTCATAAAAGTCTTTATCCTTGCTAACATCACATCTGCTCGAAAAATCCATTTCTATAAATTCTGCATCTCGTGACTCAATTTCAGACATCAGGCTGCTCACCAATGAACACATAGCCTTTAGAGTGTTTAGAGTACCTTACAAAGATACACTTCTTATCCCTTGGGCCTAACTTCCCATATTTATGAGAAGTGCTGTGAACATAAGCTGTTGAACCCCATGGCCACAAATTTCATAAGTCAGGTTTTCTGCCGATCCATAATTCATATAGGGTGGACTTTACTGATTTTGAAGGTATCTAATTAAGTATATGTGTCGCAGTTAACAATGCATCTCCCCAAAAAAAGATGGGCAAATTAGCTTGCGCTATCATAGATCTTTCCATATAAAGTAGTGTCCGATTTCTTCTTTCCGCCACACCATTTTGTTGCGGAGTACCAGGAATTGTCAGTTGCCTGATGATTCCTTTTTCCTCACACAGTTCCTTAAACTGATCAGATAGATATTCGCGACCTCGGTCAGTTCGGAGTGTTTTAACATTCTTCTCTAATTGATTCTCAACCTCAATCAAATAACGCCTAAAGAAATCAAGTGCTTCTGACTTATGAGAGATTAAGAATGTGTGTCCAAAGCACGTGAAATCATCTATCATAGTGAGAAAATAAGAATGACCACGTCTATCCTTCACATTCATTGGGCCACATATATCCGAGTGAATAAGCTGCAACGGTGTATTTGCCCTTGTCGTTTTACCAAATGATTTTCTAGTATACTTACCTGTTAAGCAGTGTTCACAAGTAGGAAAGTTGACCTTAGCGAGTGGGCCTAAAAGACCTTCTCGAGCTAACCTGGTCAGCCTGTCTTGTCCAATATGGCCTAATTTAGCATGCCATTTAATTGAACTACTATGTTCACTCTCAGCAGAAGTAAGATAAGAATATGAATCATTATTATAACTAGAATTAATAATATCCAAAACCATTAAACCATTATTAATAAAATCATATCCACAAACACTTGTCCCATAAGAGATAATAACTCGTTCTCTCTCAAAAACCATAGAAAACCCATGTCTTAAACTAGCAAGAACAGAAAATAAATTCTTCCGGACATCCGGCGCATAAAGTACATCATGCAAAATTAATGCAGAGCATTCTCGCATTTCTAGTTTGTAAGTGCCAATTCCTAGCACGTCCACACTAGAGTCATTCCCCATATATACTTTTCTATCAGCCGGAATGCGGCGGTAATCTACGAACCCATCACGATCTCTAGCTATGTGGTCTGTTGTTACGGAATCTACAATCCACATATGGAGAGATTGAGCCACAAAGGTACTAGAAGTAATTAGACACATAGGTGGATAAATAAGTACACTAGCATTCGCAGTCTCTATTTTCTTTGCCTTAGCCTCTAAGCGCTCAAGGTAATGACAAATATATATCTTCAAAAGATTTGATTGTTAAGAAGTGAAACCTAACCATCTAAATAATCGAGAGAACTTTATTAGAAAATTTCAAGAGTTCACCACAGTATTAACTTATCTTTGCCACATAATATAAATTTACTAAAATAACTAAGTATAAACACAAAAGGAAACTTTGCTAAGCTTGGGAATCACAACTTGTGTGCATATTTAATTATTTAATTATTGTTTATGTAGTGCAAAGATATGCATAGAATTTAAAAAAATTCTTAAATTCCTCCCACTAAGTACAAACATATATAAGTATTCATGATATTCTAAATAATCCTGTATATGCATACCAAAAAAATAGATAAAATTTATTGCATATTAAATATTCTAATTATTTAAAAGGATTAAATAAAATATAATATTATGCCACATAATATATAAAAATATACCAAATACCTTATATTACTACCAAAATTTTTTAAACATATCATTTATTCATAAATAATATTCTGATATTTTTCTGAAATTTTCTGACCAATTTACAATTTATAAAAAATAAATTATGCTTTCATAATTACTCATTTTATTCCAAATAATATGCAACACTATGTCAAACACATAGTATAGCTACAAAATTTTTTTATACAGTCTATAAACAGTTATAAACATTCTGGAATTTTTGTGGAATTTTTCTGAATAATTATATTAATTATCACAATTAATTAACCATTCTATAATTAATTAGAAATTAGCCAAAATTACCAAAAATAGTCAATTCCTTCTAAACAATTTACTACAGTATCTAACCATCATAAAAAGGTTACTGAAATTTTCTTGGATTTTTTTTGATAAATTTGCTAATTATCACAATTAATAAACCATTGTATAATTAATTGGAAATTAACCAAAAATACCCAAATATATCAATATTAAAAAATTCCACTAGAAACATTAATTATATACTAATAAATATTTTTTATAAAATGTTTAGAATTTAATAATTAATATAACTATTTTTAAATTAATTTCCATGCTAAAAATAATTAATAAATTATTTTCTAAAAATTAAATAAAAAACTGTTAAACGGGTCAGACCGCGGGTCAGGATCCGGGTTTCTGGATTGGATCGGGCGCGCGAGTCAGCACTCCAACCTCCAGCTAGGGTTTCAAGTGAAAAATTACAGTTTGATACCCTTTTTTAAAACGATCATAACTTATTCGTTTTAAGTCCAAAAAATGCAAATAATATATCTACGGAATCGTATCGAAAAATTCTACGCAACCATGAGGTCAAAATTTTGATATGAACTTCGAGGAAAAATAGTTTTTGATTTTAAAAAATATTTACAAGCAACTAGGGTTTGAAATATCTTTTAAAATACAAAACCAATTTGAACGAAATTTTGCAGGCTATATTATCATCATATAAGCTAGAATATACTGAAATTTTTTCTCAAATAATATTTCTATCACGTTGTACCATTATCATACTATTTAAGCTTTCTTTTTGTAACAAAGAATACAAAACACATGCATGGCATCATGGACAACATATATAGCACGAATTCTAGCATAAGATAACTCTGATACCAATGTAACATTATATAGCATACACGCAGCGGATATAACCGGAAAAAATTTATATTTTCTAGTTACCTCTTGAAGTGTATGCCCACTAACATGAACGGCTAGAATTATGAACGCAACGAACAATGTACTCAGCGGTAATTTGGACTACGTTAGAACGAGAACCAAATATGTTTTCTATAGTTCGAGTAGCTACAAAGCTTTCAAACTTTCCAAAAGACTTTCAATGGCTTATATGATATCATGCAATCTCTTGTGTATTCTTTTATATATATATACGAGGAGAAAGAGTGTAACTTATATATATATATATATATATATATATTAAACAATGATTAATATATATATATAACTCCCATTTAAATATGTGTAACTCCCACATATGTAACTCCCATATATATGTTATGTAACTCTTATACATAAATAGATATATTAACCCAAATGCTCATTGTATCTAGACAATGAATCATGTGGGATATCCACCGGGTCGACCGCTCCATGGGCGCTCTGGCTTGGATCCAATAACCAACACCTTTCAACCAAGTTGTAAAGAAATTCAGTCTTGTTGCATATATATTGTACTAACCCAAGATGTCGATATATTTAAATAAGAAATTTTGCGTATAATTTTTATTATTATTATTAAAATAAATATAGGAATGTGTGCAAGTTAAAGCATATGTGTATATATTTATTAGACTGACCCATGCATGTCTTAGGACCTAGAGATATATACTGGACTGATTGAAAATGATAAGTCACAGGTTTTAGGCTTACCTCACCCTTTTTGAGGTGATTTGGAGTATTGGTGTATGCGATGGATCGCGAGAGACCCGACAGTTCCAGCAGGGTATCCTCAGGTATCAGAAGGAGGAGGGCTTCTGATGTTCCCCAGCCTCACCCAGCTTGGACGCTTCATAGATTGGTGGAGGCGATGATTCGTCTAGCACAGGACGAGCAACTATTTAATATTGACGATGAGGAGGCTCCTTTTGTTGCTCCTGTTCCCGCTCAGGCTCCACGTGCGGAGGTCCCTGGCATTGTTGTGCAGATGCAGGAATTGCTGGGCGACTTGAGTCGCCATCCATCGAGATACCTTCACGCCAACGAGGTGACTTGAAGTTTTTCTATTCTTGGATTCTTTTTCTTCCTTTTTTCCATTCTCGGGGCACAGGTTTTTTACATGGGTTGGTTTTTGATGCAGGTTCCCAGCTTTACGCAGCCTCGAGGGAACTGGTTTAGCGTGCATTCCATGTATCACACTGTGCACGAGGATTACAGGGATATCGTAGATGGCTGGGGCTTTCAGGCCTTTTTCTCGATCCTTCCCCGCCGTTGCCCCTGGGGGTATATAAGGGTTTTGTCTGAGCGCTGGTTCCACCAGACTCAGTCTCTTCATCTTCTAGATTGCGAGGTGATGATGACTCTTATGGATTGGAGATTTATCACCGACATTGAGTTTGAGGGTGAGCCAGTTCCTGTCGTAGCTGACATTATGCCCACTGTCGTTCGATCCTTGCTGGGCGTTCCTACGACGGCATTCAAGGGTTGGACGGTTCGATTTGGTCCCTTGAGTATAGATGCTCAGGATGGGACTTTATAGGAGCCCCCGCCTCATGATCAGAGGGCTAGAGATCGCATTCTGAGGCGATTATTTTTGTCTATCATCAGGGGTTATTTTGTGGCAGACAACTCGTCTACGGTGTCCTTCGCCTTGATTAGCGCCACTCGACATGTAGAGCGCCTCAGTGACTATGATTGGGGCTCCTATACCTTTGCCTATTTTCTCCGTGGCATGCACATGCTTTTGGAGGGTGTGACGAAGGTTTGGCTAGGATTTACCCATTTTTGCTGGTGAGTACATCTTTCTGTACCTTTTTGATTTTAGCATTCATTTTTTGTCAGTCTTGGTCACTGAGGACTTTTGATATTTTCATGATCATCTTTGGGCATTTGAGAGGCTTTCTTGCCTACGGCCCGCTTCTGCTCTAGGTCTGGAGACCTATCCTTGGGGACGGAGATGGCATCACTCCACTTTGATGGAGGTCCCTGTTGTTGAGGGATTCACTCATGCCTGTTTGCAGTTGGAGCTTTTAACAGCGGGTTCGATCACCTGGACGCCGTATACCTCTGAGTTTTTGACCGTCAAATTCGAGGGAGGCGTCCCTACTGGTCGGGAGTTTGTTTTGTCAACCCGCAGAGTCCCTTTGTTGACGGTGGGAGGCTGGGAGCTCTATCTTGGAGAGCGTGCCATTAGGAGCATTACGGGGGAGATCCGCATTCCTATTGCTCCTCCTTCTTGGCATTATTGGCCATTGACCGTGCCATTGACAGATATCCCTATGGAGGGCATAGATGGTTTCGCCTTATCAGAGGGCCCGTACATCCAGGAGGCCTTTAGTAGTTGGTGGAGTCCTTTGCACTATTGGAACTCAAACTCGTGCCACCCAATTCATGGCAGACATGGTGCCAGGGTCCGTGATGATGACGGACTGGATAGCTTGCCTTAGGGAGCCCACTCATGCAGACTAGATAGCAGATCTGACCAGGGAGTTGGAGAGAGCTCATTTTTTATTAGGCACCTTGGTCGAGATTCGTCAGAGGCATCTTCTTTTGACCCATCCAGCTTTGGAGTGGGTCCCTTTTCCGATCCATTTAGCAGCAGCTATATAGGGGAAGATCCTCCCTTATATCGCCTAGACATGCCTGATAGCAGCGGTTTTGTATCCACTGAGGAGATGGAGTAGGTCGATTGCTTTGACACTGATGTCTTCGACTTCCTCTAATAACTATTGGAGCTATAATTTTAGTCAGCCACTGTTTTGGCTATTTGGCGGTTGTGCCATCATTTTGATAGACCACTGTATTAGTTGGGTGGTGGTGCCCCCATTTCCCTGTATTTTCCTTTCTGCTTTGTATTATCAGACAGGGATGATGTCCTGCAGTAGATAGTTTGTTGTAGATATTCATGATCTTCTCTATCTATCGCATCATGTTTATATTTGTCATCATGCATATATTATGTCATGTGTATGCATTCAAATAGCTGCGACTTGATTTGACCTCTGGATGGTCTTGTGGTATGGTGCTACAGATGATGTCGTTTGCGGTCAGTCGTATTGAGCATTCACCATCGTCTGAGGTGGCCACATCATTGAGGTCATGGTATGAGAGCCTGCCCTACCCAGTCAGAGGGACAGTAGACCATATGCTGGGGCATTCATTGGCCCTCACAAATTTTTGGGTGCCATATGGATTTGTTGATGGTATTCTACCCTTTTGGATACCTGAGAGACAGGTGTTTCGCTTCAGGCGGCATGAGTTGATGCCGACTCTCGAGGAGTATGAGCACTTTACTAGATTGGCTTCTGGATTTGCCGTGTGCTCATACGACTATTAGTGATATAAGGAGACTGTTTACCCGTATGTCCGGTCTCCGTCAGAGTGTGATCAGGGATGAGATTGTATCTAGACACGTGATCTCAATTGATTTCCTGATCGATCAATTTGGTGAGCTCGACAGCTACGATCGCCATGTCAGAGATTTTATTATTTCAGCAGATGCATGGTATTTGGCCAGAGTAAACATTCTGCTGATGTATATTATGGCATACGTCTATATGCCGCTTTGCTTGGATCATCTAGATGTGGGATTGGTAGTTGTGGTTCGGGCCCTTTGACAGGGTAGCACCATCGTCCTGATGATATTGGCTGAGACAATTAGATCCGCCACACATTGTAGTACCCATCCAGAGGGGTTTTTTAGGGGTAGCTCGGTCTTGGTGCATATATGGCTGATGTCCCATATACGATCGATTGGATTCTTTAGGCCTCGGGGCTTTCACTTCACTCATGAGACATCCACAGTTTACTCTTTTCATCCTGCGGAGTGCATTGATGCAGAGTTATGGTTGGCATTTTTATCAGATATTGAGCATCCATTCTCGATCTTGCCATGCTCAGGGCTAGCGTCCCCATATAGCTTTATCACCCATGCTTCTGGCCTGGATTATTTGCCCCTAGCGAGATTGAGGGGAGTGACTACCTATCATCCCTTGGCAGTCATGTGTCAGTTTGATCAGCTACAGAGTCTGCACCATTTTGAGGGGTTTGCTGATCAGAAGACGTCGGCTTCTTCTATGTCGTCCACCGACTTGGTTAGAGTATATGAGTGTTGGACTCATCGAGAGAGGGCTGATTTCTCTGGTAGCCATCCAGGTCGTTCTCTGGAGTATTCTGCATGGTTGTAGCCAGAGACCGCAGTTGCAGTAGCAGAGCCTCATTTATCTCCGATTGTGGACTCCGACGAGGAGGAGCCTATGGAGGATCCGGATTCTCTTACCGAGGATGAGCTGTTCACGTGTTTGACAGCGGCTCTAGTGAGTGATTAGTCAGTTATTCCTACAGAGATGGATCTGGCTTTAGCGGACTCACTATTTAGGATGACCTTTGAGCGAGATTCGGCTAGAGCGTAGATGTTAGCTTCCTTGTCTGGTAGAGATTTAGCTTTTACTGAGAGCGATGGACTCAGGACCGCTTTGGATGCTGGATTGATTGAGCGGGAGGAGCTTCGATCTACCAGAGATGCAGTGGTTGTGGAGCAAGACGAGATTCGCTTAGCTAGAGACGCAACATATGTTGAGATCGAGGAGACTTTGATTGCTCGAGATGCAGCTTTTGCGGAGAGGGATGAGGCTATAGCTTCCAGTGATTCCCACATTGCTGATAGTACTGCTCTTCGATCTTACACTCATGGTTTGGTCACCGAGATGAGTGCATACATTGATGACCACAATGCCACCTTGCAGATGATTGTGGAGGTATTGAGCCATATGGAAACTGAGTGGATGGCACTTACAGCTGCCCCCCCATCTTCAGAGAGAGATGCCATTCTGGCATTGATGACCCGCTTGTCCTTGGGTCCATAGACTAGCTTTATTTTTTCTGCACAGACTAGATCAGCCATTTTTGTCATGTACAGGGCATTATGTATATGTTAAACAGTGTTATATATCAGAGAAATATAGTTTTGATTCACTTCCTTGATTGGATATGTACTGTCATTGCTAAGTGATTACCACTTCTTTCATGACTCACAGTTGTTGATGTATCTTGAGCTTCTCCTTGATGGACTGACAGTTAAGATGTCAGGGAGTATCTCAGATGGGCCTGTTGACCAGGATAGCCTGATAGGATTTAGCTTTTATTTGTCTTCGGTGCCTTGGGATCGGTCTTTTATTTTTTTCATTTTTTCTTGAAGGTCAGACCGCACCGTAAATGGCTGCCTACATACTCCTGGGTTAAGGGAGATCAGGTCATTCGTAGTTCAGGCTTTCTAGTGAAAAACCAAACTTGATTTGATTCGTAGGACCCGAATGTTGGTATGCATGTGTCTAAGACGTAGTACCTTTTTAAGGTGTCTGAATTGATGAGTTGGTGAAATTCATTCCCATCCATTTCTTGTAGTCTGATAGCTCCCCTTGTCAACACCTCCTTGACAATGAAAGGGCCTTCCCAGTTTGGGGCGAACTTTCCTTTGGCTTCATCCTGATTGGCCAGGACTTTCTTTAGCACCAAGTCATTTTCTTTGAATTGTCAGATTCAGGACCTTTTTGTTGTAGGATCTGGCGACCCTTTGCTGGTATAACTGTCCGTGGAAAATGGTTGTAGCCCTCTTTTCATCTATCAGAGACAGTTAATGATATCGATCTTGCAACCACTGATCCTCGTCTATCTGAGCGTCGATCATAACTCGCAAGGATTCCATCTCTACTTCTATGGGAAGGACTGCTTCCATGCCATAGACCAACGAATAGGGGGTAGCCCCAGTAGAGGTGCGCATTGACGTCCTGTATGCTAACAGGGTAAGAGGCAGCAGGTCAGGCCATTCCTTGTGATTGGCGAAATTTTTTTGCATGATTTTCTTGATGTTTTTATTGGTCTCTTCGACAGCGCCGTTCATCTTGGGCCGATAGATGACGAAATTGAGATGCTTAATGTGGAACTTATTGCACAATTCTTTCATCATTTGATTGTTCAGGTTCTTGGCATTGTCTGATACGATCACCTCCGATTGTCCATATCGACAGACGACATTGTTTTTGATGAAACTAATGATAACCTCTTTTGTGACTTTAGGAAAAGAGGCTGCTTCAACCCATTTGGTGAAGTAATCGATCATGGTGAAAATGAATCGATGACCATTGCTGGCTTTTGGTTCCACTGGACCTATCACATCCATTCCCCACATGGAGAAAGGCCATGGTGAACTCATGTTGTGCAGCTCATTCGGAGGAGCGTGGATGGCATTTCCATGTATTTGGCATTGAAAACATCTCTTAACGTGATCATCGCAGTCAGCCTTAAGAGAGATCCAATAATGGCCTATTCTGATTATCTTCTTGGCCAGCATATGACCGCTCATATGTGGACCACAGACTCCACCGTGGATTTCATCCATAAGTCTTTGGGCTTGCTCTTTGTTGAGGCATCTGAACAGGCCTATTCCAGCATCCCTTTTGTAAAGTGTATCTCCGCTCAAATAGAACTTCATGGCCATTTTATGAATTCTCTTTCGCTCTAATTGACTTGCCTAAGTGGGTGTGGACCCATCACGGAGATATTCCTTGATGTCTTGACACCAAGGCTGCTTGACAGGAGGTATTTCATCTGATACTTCTCCAATATAATTCTCATATGTCAGGGCTTTCTGAATTATGAACTTGATGTTGGGAAATCCACTCTTATTGGATATGCGGATTAATGAAGCCAACGTTGCCAATGCATCAGCGAAGTCATTTCGACCCCGAGGAATATGAACGAAGGTTATGTCTTCAAATTCCCCGGATATTTTGAGGATCTGCCGATGATAGGGCAGCAAATGCAATTCTTTGGTGAGATACGCGCTAGGGGTTTGTCTGATGACCAGCTCGAAATCTCCAAAGACGAGTAGGTGTTTGATAGACATGGATTGGGCTAGCTTCAACCCCATGATACAGCTTTCATACTCGTCCGTGTTGTTGGTGTTTCCAAATTAAAGTTTGGTAGCCACATGATACTACTTTCCTGCACCAGAGATGAGGACTGCCCCAGCTCCGGCACCTTCCATGTTTACCGCTCCATCGAAATATATTTTCCATGGTTGGACTGTATTCTCTGACTGGAGTTGTTAAATTGTCATGATCCCATCATCTGGGAAATATAACTTCAGGGGCTCGAACCCTCCTGAAGGTGCTTCAGCTAATTGATCTGCAATACCTTGACCCTGATTGGCTTCTGAGTCACGTAGACAGTGTCGAACTGCTGTAGGATCAACTGCCATTTGGACAGTCGGCAATTCAGCATTGGTTTATTGAATATGTATTTGAGTGGATCCATGCGGGATATGAGATAGGTCGTATGCCCATGCAAATAGTGTTGCAATCTCATGGTGGCCCATGCTAACGCACGATCAGGGTGTACTTCTGTTCACCACTACTGAACCTTTTGCTGATGTAGTATATAGCTCTTTCTTTACTACTATCATCCTTCTGTCCTAGTATGCAGCCCATTGCGTTGTTATTGACAGACAGGTACATGAATAAAGGAACTCCATCCCTTGGGGGTACAAAAACATGAGCTTCAGTCAGCTACTTCTTGATGGCAAGGAAGGCTTGTTGACAATCCTCATTCCATTTGGTGGAGGAATTCTTCCTTAACATCTTGAAGATGGGTTCACAAGTTTCTGTGAGTTGGGAAATGAATCGACTTATGAAGTTGATCCTTCCTAGGAATCTCCGTATCTCCTTCTCTGTACGAAGTACGGGCATTTCAGTAATGGCTTTGATCTTGGCAGGGTCGAGCTTGATGCCTCGATTGCTCACCAAAAATCCTAACAGCTTGCCTGCTTTGACGCTAAAAGCACATTTGGCGGGATTGAGCTTGAGGTTATACTTACATAACCTGTTGAACAGCTTTCTGAGATGGTCAATGTGATCATCTTCCCTCCGAGATTTGATGATGATGTCGTCCACATAAACTTCAATCTCTTTGTGCATCATGTCATGAAAGAGGGCCATCATGGCTCGCTGATACGTGGCTCTGGCATTGATAAGGCCGAAGGATAGTCGTCTATAGCAGAAGGTTCCCCAGGGAGTGATAAAAGCTATTTTCTCCCGGTCCTCTTCAGCAACCATGATTTGATGATAACCAGAAAAGCAACCACGAAGGAATACATGCCATATTGTGCAGTATTGTCAATTAGGATGTGGATGAAAGGTACTGGGAAATTGTCCTTGAGGTAAGCTTTGTTCAAATCCCGGTAATCGATGCAAACTAGTACCTTCCCTCCGGGTTTAGGCACAGGAACTATATTTGACATCCATTCTGGGTATGTTGATACTATGATGATTCTGGCTTTGAATTGTTTAACAATTTCTTCTTTGAATTTCAGACTCCATTCAGGTTTCAATCGCCTGAGCTTTTGCTTGACTGGTTTGAATCCATCTTTGATAGGCATTTGATGGATGACAATATCAGTGGATAAGCCAATCATGTCTTCATGCGACCATGAAAATACATCCTAGTACTGTTTTAGGAGTTTGATCAGGTCGGCTTTTTGATTGGTTGTGAGGTCTGAACCTATTTAGATTTCTTTGATTTTTTCGGAGGTTCCTATGTTGATGGTGGTGGTTTGTTCGAGGTTTAGTTTGGGTTTTTCTTTGACCCATTCTTTGATCTCCTCGGGCACCTCATAGTCATCTTCCTCCTCTTGATCAATATCCATCAAGTCGAAGTTCAGTTCTATATCAAAGTCGTAGTTATTTTGACAAGTTGGCATCTCATCAGCAGAGACACACACATCCAATGCTTGGGTCCTGAAAAAAAAATGCTTTCATTAATATATACAACTGCTTAAACATATAGAGCATTTGTAAAGCATGAAAAAAGTTACTGCTATAGCTGTGCAAGGAAAAGTAAGCAGTAAATGAAAGCATGATTAAGGGCAGATTGACTCTCTGCCCCTTTACCCTTTTCGACCGAGGCAAGGGACACTGCTCCAGTTGTCTAAGGTCAGATCCTCATGAACCGGGAGGATCATGGATTTGTGATTATCTGCCTCGTCTTGGATGATGACTGAGGCATCCTTTATAATAGGGCCAGGGATCTTCTTTGAACTGTTCCCTTTTCCCTTCTTGATGCGAGGAATTTGAACTTGATCCTCGTCATCGCTGTCTGAGAGTTCGTCATTCATGCCCTCGTAGTTGATGAGGGTTAGCGAATGGGTCTCGTCCTTCGTACAGATCTTTTCTTTTCCCTTTTCGCTGTCTGCCTCAGGCTTGAGGGCTTTTCTTTCATGGACAGGTATGACTGGAGGAAATAGCATGGCTGATACTACAGCTGGGATTTTCCTCGTAGGTTTCACCTATCCGACATTTGTGAGGTTTGGCAGCAGAATTATGGAGGCATGAGCCTTGGGATGTTTATGTCGGTTCCGACAGCTTGACCTGGATGAATATCCCAATCCTGCTCTCCCAGTTTGACTTGGGATTTGAACTGCCATCTTGATACCTTGCTTATCCTTTCCCAACCCTTCTCCAGGTTGTAAGCCCGAAGATACCATTTCTTGCCTACTGTCATTACTTCGGTGGAGACTTCAGGTTTTAGGGCTGGTGCCCCGATAGGTAGATAATGAGTATCGCTCACCTTTATTGCTTGAAAACTAGCAGGTTCAATCCCTGCATCCAGGCTAATCACTGGCATATCCCCATGTATGTAGGTAGGGTATTCTGGTTTGGCATTCACTGTGATGAGGCTGCCGTTAATAATGTATTTGAGTTGTTGATGGAGGGTGGATGGCACTGCACCTGCCATGTGGATCCAGGGTCTACCCATTAATAAGTTGTATCCGGTGGCGATGTTAAGCACCTGGAAAGATATGTAGAAAGTGTGTGGGCCAATTTTTAGAGGTAGCTCTATTTCCCCCATAGCCTATCGACGAGATCCATCAAGGGCCCGGATGACCATATGACTGGTTTTAATCTAGTTTGGATTGATCTTCATCCTTTCTAAAGTATCGTATGGAAAAATATTGAGGGATGATCCTCCATCGATGAGCACACCTCCGATCACATATCCGAAGGACATTACAGCTATGTGCAGGGACTTGTGGTGGCCCGTTCCCTTTGTCGGGATATCATCGTCAGTGAAAGATATCACATTGCTGTTGAAGATGTGCTCTATCATGTGACAAAATTTCTCGGTGTCCACTGTATGTGGCAAATGGGCTTCTTCTAGTACTTTTACTAGAATGTTACGATGATCCTCTGAGGATAGGACCAAGTTGAGGATGTATATTTGTTTAGGTGCGTCCTCCAAGCTTTGCACTATTTTAATATCATTGTGTCCCATTTTGTTGAGGAACTCTTTGATTTTCTCTTCAACTACCTTCTCTTTTGCTTTGATGACCAGTTTGATTACACGCTGAGGTAGTTATAAGGGAATGTCCTTCAGCACAACGGTAATGTTGTTTGAAGTGGAGCCTTCATTTTCCCCGTAGTTCCATGGGACACACTTCAGACAGATGATTGGCTACTGAAGTCTGAAGGGCAAGATTAGAGGCTGAGGTGCAGCCACCTTCATAGGATCTGGTAGTTCTTGAACCCCTTTCCCGGTCAGTACTAAGGGTTTGAGAGTCGACTCCCCATCGCAGGATATAACAGCCACTGTGTTCTGGTTCCATACAATGGGGATCCAGAGAGTGTCATTGTCTGGGAGATCGAGGATTTAATTTCCCCTTATTAGGTCCCCATTTTCAATCATGTCCTGAATCAAGTTACGAAGTGCCTAACAATCTTCAGTATCATGGCCGGGTGAATTTGAATGGTACTGACATATTTGGTCAGGTTTGAATTTTCTGGCTCAAGGGTTCAATGGAGGTAACAAGTCTGCAACCATTCCTTCGTTGATTAGCATTTGAAGGATTTCTTCCATTAATTGATTTAGGTTGGTGAAGTTCCTTTGGAATAGGAATTTCCCATCTGCTCGGAGACTCTCTTCTTCGGCCACCCTGTTGGCCCAAAGATCATTCTCATTAGACTGGTATTGACTTCTCGGGGAAGTGATCTCTGGTGTGGGAGGACGATCGACAATGGACTGGTTGATTTGTTTCACCATATTCCTGGTGAGCTGATGCTGGTAAACAACCAGTTCTGCTAATGGCTCAATCTGCACCTTGATAGACTTGATCTCTTGCTCTATCAGGAACCGCCTTTCAAAAACTTCCCAACTATCTGGGCTGGTGTTGTTGGATTGAATTGATTCTCCTACATAACGGAGGTAATTGGATCCTTCTCCATTTGTGGCGCTGATCATGTTGATATTCTCCTCTTTATGCTGTGGCAGAGGATTGTCATGCACATGGGGTTGCTCAGGCTTTGTGACCACAATCTCTACGTTGTCAATCAAGTCTTGTATTTTATGCTTGAGAGACCAACAGTCTTGGGTGTCATGGCCTGGAGATCCAGAGTGATAAGCACACTTCTTGCTTGGGTTGAAATTCTGACCATTAGTGTTGGTTGGTGGAAGGAGTTGGACAATCTTCTTCTGGGCTGTCAAAAGTTTGAATACATTCTCAAGTGAATCCCCTAGAGGGGTGAAGGTTCTTCGACGCCTAACCTCCATATTTTTCTGGAGTGGAGGGTTTGAAGGCTGTGCTAGATTTTGAAAAGGGGTATAAGTCCTCCTTTGAATGGGCATACTGTTTGACTCGCCCCTTGGATTTTATCCTTGTAAGACTAAGGACAATTCCTCATCTTTCTTTTTGTGCACCCTCCGGGGATTACTCCCGTAATTTTTGGACTTGATATGCCCAGCGATAGCTTCGAGGGCGGTTAGATCTTTTATCTTCCCAGATTTGAGCCCCAATTCGGCTATTTCGCCATATTTGATCATTTCAGAGAATGGTTTTCATATGCCTGCTAGGACCCTCTCATAATAAGGCGCTTCTTGGATGTCGATGAAGGTCATGACTATTTCAGATTCAGTCATGGCTGGGGTGACTTGTGCCTTTGATCTGTCTCCATCGCTGGGCATATTCTCTGAATGATTCAGTGTTATTCTTCCTGATCTTGGTAATTTGGTATCTGTCTGGAGCCAGCTGCGATTGGAAGCTGTATTGACCGAGGAAAGCGTGGGCCAGTTCTTCCCAACTGTGGATTTTGGAGTTGTCCAGACGGGCGTACCATGCTTTTGCCTCTCCAGTTAGACTCTTCTGAAATAGCTGCATTTGAAGCTTCTCATCCTCTGCATAGGATCCGAGTTCTCCAATGAATATTTCTAAGTGTGTGTAAGGATCTCCCATTCCATCATACTTCTAGAAGTCAGGAGTCTTAAATTTTTTGGGATAACGAGCCCCGGGGAATATACAGAGGTCGGAGTAATTGACACTACCGAATGCCCCAATCCCTTTGATTGATCAGAGAGCTTCCTCCATTTGTTGTACTTTCTTCATAATGTTACCAACTTCTTGTTCTTTGACAGGGGGTGATTTTAGGGGTTTTGTTGGTCGTGTCCGGGTTTTGTGGTCCAGGAATATGAGTTTCGGCCTTTTCAGTCTCTTGACCGCCAGCACTACCACAAGATGCTCCTGGTTTTGTGTGAGCTTGAGATTGTTTCCCTCTAAGGGCCTTGCTTTGTTCTCGTAGAAAACTGGCTAACTCGGCTATCTGATTTTTCAGTCCTTCGAACTCTTTTCGGGATACTGGGGCGGATTATGCTTGAGCACTAGAAGCCATGTCCGTGGATGGACTGGGTGCTTTAGATTTAGACCTAGTGATAGGACCAATATTTACCTACAACAAAATATAGGCGTGTCAATTTCCTAATGTAGGTAAGGACAGGATGCATGATGTGTTTTTTAGATTTGATCCTGCAAAACCGAGGTTAGTTATTTTGATGGCAGGATGACATGGTATTTTGACAGGGAAAGTAAATCTTTCATTATGATTGTCGACGTCGGGTGAAAAATCAAGTCCTCGGTCTCCCTTTTTGTTGAAGGAAGAGGTCTCTTTTTTCTCTTTTGGAGTTGTTTGCCCTCGTCTCTTGTCCGTGGGACGAGAGAGGAGTGCCCCGATTTCCTTATTTTATTCTTTTCCCTTTCGCTTTTGCTTTGTCTTTGGGGTTCCATTTTAAAGGGTGAATTTAGTAGGAAACCGGTACCGATATATGTGTCGATGATTTTGAAAGATTGATTTTATTGATTGGACCGATTGAGACAGAGTCGTCAGTTGGTATTTTGGGAATGGATGTACCAACTCATCCGAGTTTTAATAGTTTTTCGCAAGATGGTCCAATGCATGACTCTTTGATTTGGTCTTGAAACCCGAGATTCGTGGAATCCGGGGGCTAGGTTAAGCGGGGGGAAGGTGTTAGGCACCCCCACTCCCTTGCAAGCACGGTACCGCATCTTATTGATTTTCTTATGCAAAAAGTGTGTGTGTGTGTGTGTGTTTTTTTTTTGATTTTGAAAGCATTATTAGTAGGTTTCTAAGTCTTTTTTGGTGACTTGAAAGTAGTGCTGTACCTCTTTTGCGCCTAGGTACGAAGGACTTGATTTAATCAAAAATTTATTTTTAGCAAGATATATGAATTGAAATGAGGTTTTAGAAAGTAAGGTTTTCAAATCCTTTGCCCGACTAGGAATCGAGGACTTCGATACTTCCTTTTATTCTTTATGTTATTTACGTGATCTACCCCGAATCGCTTTATTTCATCAAAAGCTCTTTGTGGTTTTTTCTTTGAGAAATCATTTTGATGATATGCATACTAAAGCGTTAAGAAAGTTCGGATCATCATCGGGCATAAAAGCCATCTCGATGAACTGGGCTCCCGTAATGAAAGTTTTTACTATCACGGGATCTTGAATCCGAGCTCTTGAGACTAACCCCTCAAGTTCATTTTCAAGATCCAAATATTACATGTACATTGACATTTACGATATTTAAAGCATTTACAACGTAAAAACCGGTCCATCGTGGGAATCAAGTCGGATCCATTCGGGGATCTCGACATCGGGATTCCTAGGCTCACATGATTTATACAATATTATGTATACATAACGTCCACGACTTTGATACTAAATGATTTCATCGCTCGAAATCACCATTCACGCCGATTCGGTCCCCCTTTTACCTCTAAATATAGATTTAGGGCTATACAGGTTAACCGGGATGATTCAAAAATGATAAATCCATAGATATACCACGGATCTAAGCCGTTACAGCTTCTGGGTTAAAGCTTCATGCTTAATAACCTCTCGGGAGCTAGATTAGGCTTAGCTTGAGGTATATCTAGCCTCCAAAGACTATATACAATGTATTAAGCACAAAATAATTGGTAGAAACATAAAAACTACAAACTATTACACGATATGCTTAAAATACAACAAGTATAGCTAGATTCAAACAAGATACTTCATTAATCTATCATTTGAACATAGTTTACAAAGAAACCGAAGCTAAAAGTGCGTTATTTCACCTTCGGGGATGCATGAACAAGCGTTTTGACTCCCGAGATGAAGTAAGAACACTAAGAAGACTTCAAGTATATATTAAGTGGGATGATTGAGCTTCAAATATGTGAAGAAGAGTTCCACCCGAGCCTCCTTCTCTCTAAAAACTCTCTCTCTCTAAACATGTATCTCTCTCTCTTCTAAATGAACTAAGATGAGGGTTTATAATCTGTCCTGGGTAGCCGCATACAAGGTCAAGGCTACCCAAGTGGGATCCCCACGGCTTGGTTATTACTCCTTCGGTCTTGATTCGGCAGAAGCTGACGTCCGTCGTTTGATCTTTCAGATCGTCTTTGACGAACACAGCGAGATAAGATCGAGTCTGACTAAACTAGAGTTCAGGAAGTTGATACTCGTAGCCGAGATACCTTCCAGGTCCAGATATCAGTCCGTAGGCTTATCTCTCAATGGTACGTCGTTCGAGGTTTGCTAAGGTGGTTTTCGATGATCACTGTCTCAGCTCGTTGATCTTCAATCGGGTTGCGGTATGTTCGGACTTCATTGGTCCTCTTCACCATTCTCGGGGTTGTCTTCGAGATGACCGGGATCTTTTGCCCTACTTTGGGGTTGTCTCCGAAGTAAAATGATGCTTTTACCCTCCTGCACGGTTAGTATGACAAAAGCAAAATTTCGAGTGTCTACAGATGCCCCTCTTTGTCATGTTTATGCAATGTAATGGAATGAACACGACAAAGATTTAATAGACACGGAGAATGCATAAAAAGGTATATCTAATGATGCAATGTCATGTATAATCGATGAAATAATGTGTGAGATGTATAAAAGGGTTACTTCCCCGGCCGGAGAAGTTAAGGATTACTTTGTCGGGGTTGAGTCGACCTGCGTTAAATTGTAATTAACAGATTACACCATCGGGGTCATGTCGATGCCTTCACTGGTTTGTAGCCAACAGATTCATTATCAGGGTTGAGCTGATTCCTTCACTAGGTTGTGGCCAATGGATTACATCATCGAAGATTTGCCGACCTGCGTTAGCCAACAAATTACACCATCGGGGATTTACTGACCTTCACTGGTTTGTAGCCAATGGATTACATTCATCGGGGATTTGCCGATCTGCGTAGGGTTGTAGCCAATGGATTACATCATCGGGGATTTGCCGACCTGCGTAGGGTTGTAGCCAACGGATTACATCATCAGGGATTTGTCGACCTTCACTAGTTTGTAGCCAACGGATTACATTCATCGGGGATTTGCCGATTAGGGTTGTAGCCAACGGATTACATAATCGGGGATTTGTCGACCTTCACTGGTTTGTAGCCAACTGATTACATTCATCGGGGATTTGTCGATCTGCGTAGGGTTGTAGCCAACGGATTACACCATCGGGGATTTGCCGATGCCTTCACAGATTCGCTGTCGGTGGATTTCATCGTCGGGGTCAAGCCGACTCCTTCACTGATTCATTATTGGTGGATTTCATCGTCGGGGTCAAGCCGACGCCTTTACTGATTCATTGTCGGTGGATTTCATCATCTGGGTCAAGCTGACGCCTTCACTGATTTATTGTCAGTGGATTACATTATCGGGGTCAAGTCGATGCCTTCACTGATTCATTATCGATGGATTTCATCGTCGGGGTCAAGCTGACGCCTTCACTGATTTGTTGTCGGTGGATTACATCATCGGGGTCGAGCAGACGCCTTCACTGATTCATTGTCAGTGGATTTCATCGTCGGGGTCAAGCCGATGCCTTCACTGATTTGTTGTTGGTGGATTACATTGTCGGGGTCAAGCCGATTGATTTTTTGGTTTTTTGGCGTTTAACGTCGGGTTGTCTGATCTTCGCCAAACTTCTGCTATTTCGGAGGATTTTTCAGGGTTTTCGGGATTTCAAACTGTCCCGGAAAGGCATTATTTTTCCTAATGTGACCATTCTGAACCCAAAAGAACACGTTTTGTGCATCATATTACTAAATAAAATGTCGCGGGACCCACTTAAGGTAGCCACATACATAGTTGCGGCTAGAGCAACCATGGTCAAGGCTACCCGTGATCGAGCTTATACCCTCGGGAGGCCTCATTTTCACCCATTCCATTCTGGTTTCTTGTCATTTCTCTTTAAAAAACCGAGTACTTCTTCATTTCTACTCGATTCTGGCTTAATTTGGAGCGATCCGTCATAGTACATTCCTTCTTCGGACTACGGGTAACGTCTAGACTCCGTTCTTTCGTGTTTTCGTTGGTTAAAATAAGTGTTTCCTTTCTTAAAGGCAATATATCTAACATGTATGCATGTATAGATAGATAAATGTGGTTATGATGTAATGCATGCATACAGATCATCTTATGGACCGTATGAATGAGAAATATTGTCATTTATCAGTTAATCTAGACATACATTATATATATGTGTTAGAATAACAATTGAAATTGATGTTTGCATGCTTAGTTGTGATGATGTACCCTCATAGGGTGATTTAATACATGCTTCGGGTATGTGGATAGTCCGTTTTATAAAGGAGACTCTGGCAAAAAATTTTCATAAACCAAATGTCCGGGTCATAGATACATTATAGATGTACTAAGATGCAAATGACATACACATTTAATGACACATGTAAGACATGCATGATGTGATGATCATATTTTATGGGTTTAATTTGAAATTTGCAAATGGTAAGAATATACCTGACTTGACTTTAATTCCTATGAACTCATTGTTCAGACATGGATCCTGAGGAGCTTAGTCGTGCCACTAGACGACCGATTTCATTGGGAGTTCGCCGGTGTAGGACCCCCTCTGAGGTTCCAATTCCACGTATTAGTCGACAGGTGCAGCGTTTGACCGAACCCGCTCGCTTGCCGGCTGGGGAGGATCAGCCACTCCTGGACGAGGACATTCTCGAGCCTGAGGTTCCACCTCCGCTCCCTACTGCGCCTAGATTTCTTTCGGGCATTGAGGTAGAGGTCCCAGATTTGCTGGGCACGGATTTGAACCACCATCCATCCATTCACTTGCAGGCGAATGAGGTATGGGATTAATTAGTTTTTTTGTTCTCTTTTTTAACATAGACGGGTTTTCTTAACCTTGAAGTCGTGCAGGTGCCAGAGTTTACCCAGCTGAGGGGTAACTGGTTCAGTATCTACGCTCTGTATCAATCGCTACATCCTGAGTACAAAGAGATCGTAGATTCTTAGGGATTCAGGGCCTTTTTCACCATTGTTCCCCGTCGTTGCCCTGGGGACTATTTGCAGGCTTTGGGTGAGAGATGGTTTCACCAGAGTCAGTCGCTGCATCTATTGGATTGTGAGGTGATGATGACTCCCATGGATTGGAGGTACATCACTAGATTGGAGTTTACCGGGGATAGGGTGCCCTTGGAGCCGTTTATCACTGGGGCTGCTGTGCGTGCCCTCCTAGGGTTTTCTCCTCAGGAGTGACCCTTCAAGGCTCGTAGTATTCGATCAGGATGCCTCGGCGTTGATTCAGCTCGAGGCACCTTGCAGCAAGAGTTGCCTGTTGATTTGGCCGAGAGGGATCACATTTTGCAGTGTCTGTTCCTGACCATCATGAGGGGTTATTTCATAGCGAACAACTCCTCCACTGTGCCCTTCAGCATGGTAGGGGCTGCTCGACATGTAGACCGTATTGGGGACTACGATTGGGGGTCGTTCACATTCGCTCTTTTCCTGCATGGGATGCGACTGCGATCCGAGGGAGTTACCAACGACTGGGTCAAATTTTTCCCATTTTTTCTGGTAAGTCTTTTTGACCGAATTTCATTTATTTGCCTTTTGATTGATTTCTCTTTTCCCACAACTGATGGAGGGTTTGTTTGAATTACAGTTCTTGGCTTATGAGAGGCTTCCCTGTCTTTGCTCTACCTCTGTCTTAGGCTTGGATACTTATCCCCGGGGATGTAGATGGCATCAGTATACTCTGTCTGAGGTCCCAAACGCGGAGGACTTTGCCCATGCCCGTCTTCAGTTGGAGACGTTGCTTGCTCGAGACATAGTGTGGACCCCATATTCTGGAGAGCACCTGGCCGAGGGATTTGAGGATGGCGTGCCGACAGGGCCAGAGTTTTATTTATCGACTCTCCGGATTCCATTCCTTTTTGATGGAGGTTAAGAGCTCTACCTTGGAGAGCGCACTATTCGATGCATTATTGGGGAGATTCGCTTGCCGTATCTTCCTCCAGCCCAGCGTTTTTGGCCTCTGACTTCGTCAGTTGCATCAATTCCCACTTTGGGGTTTGATGGTTTCCTCCTGTCTGAGGGTCCGATCTCTTTGGCAGACTTTATCTCTTAGTGGGTCCGGCGCACGATAAGAGCTCAGACCTAGGCTACCCAGTTCTTGGGCGATCTGGTTCCAGGATCCCTTATGATGAGGGATTGGATATCATATTTTCAGGAGCCGTCTCATCAGGATCAGATTGCTGCCTTGAGACTTCAGTTGGAGGAGCTGTCGGCCTTTTGTAGTTACAATGGCTTGGACCCGTCCTTGGCTCACACTTTTGCTTCTCGGGGTCATGAGGCTAAACCGTCAGGCGGTGGGGAGCCCTCCCATGGTGCTGGACCCTCAGGTTTTGGTGGCTTCTAGGATAGAGATGTTCCTTTCACCGTTCCCCCGGATACGCAGGAGACACCTTATCAGCCGGATCAGCAGGATGCACCCACTCCAGGTAGACGACCTCAGGTTGATCAGTTTGATGAGACCCTCACCTTCTTGTATGATTTTGATGAGGGGGCGAGTCCATAGGTCCTCTGTTAGTCATTGGGCATTTGTGCCCCAATATCCTGTACTTTTTATTTTTAGTTCACATGTATCATAGGTATGACAGTGAGGTTTATGAAACAATGTACTTGGCAGATATTTATATATGATGCTTCTTACTTATTCATCGCACATGCTATTTTATCATTAGTATGATGCATGCTTCAGATATATTTAAATGATTGGATAGAGATTGACCTCTGTATGGTCATATTGACACAGGTTTTACAGAAGTCATCCTCTGCAGTGGTACGTTTGGACCACCTTCCTGCTAGTCATATAGCTACCAGCTTGAGGGTTTGGTATGACCAGCTGCCATCCACCGATTGTATCGATGTCAGCGCATGCTGGGCCAATCCATGTCTGTACTGTCGTTCCAAATTTCTGAGGGATTTGTTGCCGGGATACTCAGGTATTGGACTCCTGAGCGTCATGTCTTCCGATTCGGCTTAGCCGAGTTGACTCCTACATTGGAGGAGTGTAGTCGCATTTCAGGAATGTCGATAGAGGGGCCATGTGCTCGAGTGGCTTTGGGCCATATGCGTTGCCAGTTCATGACGGTGATTGGATTGAGGAGAGCAGTTGTGATGGCTGAGATGGGTAATAGCCACATCATCTCTATGGACTTTATGTTTAGGCATTTTGCTTTTGTGGATAGCTTCGCTATTTATCACGGAGACTTCGCCATTTTAGAGGAGCACTGGTACGTTGCCTTCGTGGATGCCTTGGTTATGTGCCTCGTAGCTTATCTATACATGCCATTTTATATCGATCATCTGGATATGGCGATGTCGGTGGCTGTTAGGGCTCTTCGAGAGGACTTTACTATATTGCCCCTTATCCTGGCAGAGACATTGATTTTAGCCTCTGTTTGCCACAACGCTGGTGATCAGGAGTTCAGAGGTAGCCCAGTGCTTTTATACATCTGGTTGATGACGCACTTCCGACTGATAGGGCGGCTTCGCTGTCATGGTTTCTGTTTTAGAAATGGCTTGTCTCAGGTTTATTCATATCGCCCGACTTCTTGCATCGATGAGGCGTCCTGGACTTCATTTCTGGGTGCCATGGAGGAGCCTTTTACTAAAGTCATATATTCTGGGTACTACTCCTTTATGAGTTTCACCACCAATGTCGCTGACCTGGATTTCCTCCCCTTGGCGAGTTTGAGGCGTGTGACGAACTATCATCCTCTGGCGGTGATGGGTCAGTTTGATCAGTACCAGGAGGTCCATGCATTTGAGGGGATTGAGGATTATCGATTCCTCATCTGCTCAGTTACCGAGGCTGATTTGGCTCGGGTTTATGGGTTCTGGTCTCATCGACAGACAGCAGAGTTTAGAGATTGCCATCCGGGCCGCTCTGCAGAGTATTCAGCTTGGCTTGTGTCGGATTTGGCACTAGAGACCGCATATCAGGTTGGTACAGGATCTTTATCTGATGACGATGGTTGGTCCATGGATGCGACGCAACCGATGGAGGATCCTATATCTCTAATTGAGGATGCGTTATTTGCAGAGTTGACAGCTTCTTTAGTGAGCACTGTCCCGCGTTTGGCCTCAGTTTCCATGGAGGCGATGGATAGACAGCTTCAGCTGGTGACATTTGAGAGAGATCAGGCTCGGGCTCTGTTGTTGACCACCATAGCTGGTAGGGATACTGCTATCACTGAGAGAGATGCAGCCCGTGCTTCCAAAGATCAGGCCATCATTGATAGAGATGCAGCTGAGACTTTCTCAGATGGACTCATCGATCATGTACAAGGTGTAGTGCAGAGTCGAGAGGAGATTTTTAGCATGGCAGAGGAGATATTGAGGCGGGTTGATATGTTGGAGCACGAGCTCAGAGCTGCTCCCCCGACTACAGAGACTGCTAGATATTTGGCGATGTTGGCTCGTCTCACCACTGATTTATAGCTCTATTTCATTTTCCTGTAGAGACTTTGTTATTATCACTTGTCATAGGTTAGAATCAACTTTTGTATTCTAAACAGTTATATATATTAAAAAGAAGCAAGTTCAGTTCACTTCCCTTGTTTGCGCATGTCTAACCATGTCCACTGTTGCCATTTTCGCTTCATGATTTATTATGTCGACATAGCACTAGTCTAGTCATGTGGCATCAGATTCGGCATGAGTGATGCTGAGATGTCGCTAGGTCTTCTCCGCATGAGTCGTCGATTGGTTTGGGCTTGATGGATAGGTTTTGGATTTCTGTATAGGTTAGGAAAGTGTTTGAATTTTTTTGAAGGTTAGACCGCACCATAAATGGCTGCCTACGTACTTCCACAGATAGGAGATCAGGTCTTTCATAGTTCAGGCTCAGACCTGAAAAGTTTGAAAGTGGTTTATTTGGGTTTGAGTTTGATTTGATAAGATTTTGATGTTTTTCGGTTTGATTTGATGAGGTTTTGGATGTTTTTCAAGGGTAAGACCGCACCACAAATGGCTGCCTACGTACTCCCATAGATAGAAGATCAGGTCTTTCGTAGTTCAGGCTCAAACCTGAAAAACTAGACTTGATATATTTTTTTCTTTTCTTTTTTTTGTTTTTTCTTTTTTTTTCTATTTTTTTTTATCAAGACATAGCAGTCCAGTCAGAAAGTGAAAAGGGGTCTCAGACACCGAGTCGAAATTGATCACTTGCGGGAATTCCTCACCGTCCATCTCTTCCAATTTCTAAGCTCCACCTGATAGGATTGCTTTGACAAGAAAGGGTCCTTCCCAGTTTGGGGCAAATTTTCCCTTAGCTGCATCTTGGCCCAGAATGATCTTCTTCAGTACCAAATTAAGCTCTTTGAATTCTCGAGGTCGCACCTTCTTGTTATAAGATCGAGACATTCGCTGTTGATAGAGTTAATCTTGAAATATAACAGCAGTTCTTCTTTCATTTATCAGGGATAACTGATCGTATCGATCTTGTATCCATTGGCTCTCCTCTATCTGGGCATCAAGGATCACTCGTAGTGATTCTATCTCCACTTCGACAGGAAGTACAGCCTCCATACCATATACCAATGAGTAAGGTGTTGCTCCGATCGAGGTTCGAGTCGACGTCCTATATGCAAGTAGGGTTAACGGCAATAGCTCAGGCCATCCTCGGTGATTTGCTGACATCTTCATCATTATCTTCTTGATGTTCTTGTTAGTCGCTTCCACCACGCCGTTCATCTTTGGACGATAAATAACCGAATTGAGGTGTTTGATATTGAACTTACTGCATAGTTCCCTCATCATCTCGTTATTCAGATTCTTCACGTTATCGGATATGATAACCTCGGGTTGTCCATACTGGCAGATGACGTTGTTTCTAATGAAACCAACGATGACCTCTTTGGTGACCCTAGGGAAAGAATCTGCTTCCACCCACTTGGTAAAGTAGTCAATCATAGTGAAGATGAATCGATGACCGTTACTGGCTTTAGGCTTAACTGGTCCTATCACGTCCATTCCCCACATGGAAAAAGGCCATGGTGATGTCATGCAATGCAGTTGATTCGAAGGCGCATGAATAATGTTGGCGTGGATCTGGTATTGATAGCAACGCTTGACATGATCATCGCAATCCGCTTTGAGGGATATCCAGTAGTGTCCTGTCCTCAGAATCTTTTTGGCAAGAAGAGGTCCACTCATATGTGCTCCGCATACTCCACCATGTACTTCATTTATAAGTCGCTAGGCTTTCTCCCGGTCTAGACATCTCAGAAGGCCTACACCTGAATCTCTCTTATAGAGAGCATCTCCACTTAGGTAGAAATTCATAGCCATTTTCTGTATTCGCTTCTTCGCTGCTTGACTCATCCCTTCTGGGGTTGACTGATCTCGCAGATATTCTTTTATATGGTGGTACTAAGGTGGTTCCGCAGGTAGTATCTCATCTGATATCTCCCCTACATTATTCCCATATGACGGTGTCTTCTGCACAGTGAAAGTGATGACAGGCATTCCCCTTCTTGCTGACAGGTTCACCAGTGAAGCTAATGTGGCCAATGCATCGGCGAAATCATTTCGGTTCCGGGGGATATGTGTAACGACCATGAATTTTAAACTCCTTATTAATTTAATATGTGATTTAAATTTTAATGGATTAGTTTTGTGAACCTATTAAAACCTTATGTGGTTATATGGTTATGAGAATTTATGCCTATGCGAATAAATGCTAGGATTTCATTAAAGGGAATCACTAATGGTTATTTAAGTTAGTAGATTAACCCTGAGACTTTTATATCAGAGTATTGATAAAAGTGTTAGTAATTACATATTCAAATTTACTTGAATATAATGTAGAGATTTAATCGTGATTGATTAATTGATATTTGAGTAATTAATTTATAATGGATGAAATTATTGTTGTTGAGAATATTAAAGCATAAGCAAGTAATATATTTAATAAATACAATGAGTTTATATTTAATCGATTAATTATTTTAAACAAGTATGCGATATTAAACCTTTATTATATGGTAGTTATCTGTATGGTATATTATACAAGGTGACTTTTGATATGGCTATGTATATTATATATAGACTATATAGTAACCTTAATTGTATTATGTGAGATTGATAAATTTAATGTGTACATAAGAGCATGTGACAATGTATAGATAGACATTAATATGTATACCCTATTACCTTATATTAATATCAATAACTTTATTAATTGATAAATGATCTCAATAAGTTATTATAATAATAACAGTTATTATGATAAGCAATAATAAAATCCAATTGCTTTATATTCGGTGTTAATGTACATGGATTATATGTATATACCCTACTTGATGCATTATATCATTATTTGTTCATTAGAAATAACATTGTAGCTCCCATTTAAATGTATATGGAATGGATACATGTAGCTTAAGTATATACTATATGTATAAATATATATAACATTGGTACATGGAATGCAAGTTGCTGAGTTAATATGAGAGCCCCTCTTCTCTTCATTCTTCATACGTAAACTCCCACATGGCTACACCACTCTACTTCTCCTCAATTTCTTCACAATATAGAGCTAATGAGTATGGGGGGAGTGGGTTTCATAATTGTATTCACCAACTACTTGTTAACCATTAGATAATTGCTTCCTCCATTAGTTTGATTTGATGAACAATTGCATGGACCATATATTGAGTTGCCTATAAATGAGCTATTCTCTTCTTCCCATTTCAATTGCTGAAATATTGATAAATAGAGTTAGTATACTGAGTTTCCATTTGAGTTACGGAAGCATTAGTATAGCAGCAAGAACCAGTCCATATCTTAACAGAGGTATAACTCCATTTTTTTCAATTTATGTAAAATTTCCATTCTTGTTCTTCATTAGCAAAGTTCTTGATTTTTGCAAGTTAGATGTTAATTAAACTATGAAGTATGCTTGTAAGTTAGTAAGCATGTTAGTTATATATTGTGACTGGTTTGGAAAGAATTCGTAAGAGTTTCTGAGTTGGGATTTTCAGGAACTGCCGATGCAGTTCAGTCTCTGGTTGGGCCAGACGCCGGTGCAGCTGCGCCGGGTTTATGCCTGGTTGCAGCGCAGCTGCGCAAGTCCTGGAAACCAGACTTTTATTTTTTGTTACAGAACCTATCATGCCATCATATAGTACCTTGTTAAAGTAGGTATGTAAACTAGATTAGCACACATATATGAGTATATTAATGTTAACGTGTTTTGCTATGTTTGCATACAAGATTATGAGGCAACATATAGTTATGAAATAAACTTAAGATTTCATAAGCGAACTTTAACATACATGAACCACAACCCTATTCTGACTTTGAACACGTTAGTGTGACTTAAAAACACATGAAATATATGTTAACTTGCGGATATAAGTTTCATAATGAAATATGAACATGCAAACCTCACTAGTAACAGAAATATAAGTTTTTTTTACAAACGAACTTTGACATGTATGTACCATATATGAATTCTGATTTTTCGAACATGTTTATATGTCCTTGAAATACATGTCAAACATATTTACTTATGTATATAGGTTCCGTAATATAATATGAACCTGTGAACCTCGCTAGTGCACATTCCTAACGAAAATAGAAGTTTTGAGAACAAACTTTGACATGTGTGTAACACATTGAGGTACTGATTTTGGAAGCATGTTAGTGTGGTTTAGAAATACATGAATAACCCGTTAACTTGTGTTTATATGATTCATAAGGAAGCATGAACATGTTGGACTTACTAGTAAGCTTTACTAATGAAAATACGAGCTTTAAACATGAATGTTAACATACTACTTTGAGAGTTAGAATCTGATATTTATGAACATGTTTGATAATACTTAGACTTTCTAAGGTATCATACTTATATGCCTACTATGTTAGAAGTTGTGAAATCAAGTTAAGACTAAATAAAGCATGTTTTCAAAACTAATAACTATGGTAGTTACATGTATGCTATGTGAATACTCATAAGCATGCCTAATATGAGTTATATAACTACCTTATATGTTTACAAGGTGAGCATGTTAGACTTTGTAATTTCATGACCTTGAATGACCGTAAGTTGTCAAAAGTGTTAACTTAGAACCATATTATGAAAGAGAGAACTTAGATGGACTTGGGAGGCATGAAGGTGTCCTTTAATATGCATATATGTTATGTGATACTTGAATCCAATTTGACGGTTAACTTATAATAATGCTAAAACGTGCTAAAAAGAGTATGTTTACTATTTGTTGTGATCTTATGTGATTGAATTATATGATGACATGATTCTTGTAAGTGTAAACCCATATTAATTTACACATGCTAATTGAAAGACCGACTTGATAATGATAGGTTGTTTCAACAAGTTTAATTAAAGCTAGAACTTAATTGTAGCTGAGCAAACAGGCAAGTTCCCTGACTTACACTCTTTATTTGTGCAAGTTCTTTAATTCTTACTCTTCTATTTGAGCAAGTATCCTATCTTTGTGTTTACTTTACTCAAGGAACATTGTAAGCAAGTTCCCTGACTTACACTCCTTATTTGTGAAAGTTCTTTAATTCTTACTCTTCTATTTGAGCAAGTATCATATCCTTGTGTTTACTTTACTCAAGGAACGTTGTAAGCAAGTTCCCTGACTTACACTCCTTATTTGTGCAAGTTCTTTAATTCTTACTCTTCTATTTGAGCAAGTATCCTATTCTTGTGTTTACTTTACTCAAGGAACGTTGTAAGCAAGTTCCCTGACTTACACTCCTTATTTGTGCAAGTTCTTTAATTCTTACTCTTCTATTTGAGCAAGTATCCTATCATTGTGTTTACTTTACTCAAGGAACGTTGTAAGCAAGTTCCCTAACTTACACAACTATGAATATTGTGCAAGTTTCCTATCCTTCTCATATTGTATTGAGCAGGTTACTATCGTATTGACAGTTAATTATTTTACGCTTGAACTTTATTTCCGAGCATGCTATTATGTGGTTTAATTACTTTACAATTATTCCACATCGATATTATTGATATTCACACTTGGTGCATTTGAGTTCGTACAGTCTTGGACTTGTACATTATTTAAAGTTCTATAATTCTTGAATTGTGTCAGATAGAGTCTGAACCTTTGTTTCGGTCAGACAAGTGTATGAAGTTTTCTTTAAAGCTATCCAAACCAATTGATCGTAAGGATTCTTAGACTGAACAGAACATCCCTCATATAATAGGGGTGTGCCCAGGTATCTAATATATGATACGTAGAGCAGATATAAGTGTTATGCATATACATTGTGTACGCAAGGCTGATCTCCTCAAGTACTGATTTATGTAGCTAGCAACCAAAGGGTCAATTAGCTATTGAATCCATTGGAGTTTTATAGTTCAAAGTCTACTTGACCATCAATTATTCTAAAAGCAATCATTATCTTTGCTTCTAATATTCATATTGTTGAATCCTTCTAATATTCATATTGTTGAATCCTTCAGATATTCATATTGTTGAATTCATTGTCAGATATTTTCCATTCATCATAATATATCCTTTATTGTTGAATTTAAACTTGCTGAGCAAACTTGTTGCCCATTCTTGCTATATCATGAATTCTGTTGTAGTGAAGCCCGAGACCTCAGGGAAGAACAACGGTAAAGGAAAGATGTAGGATAGTTTGCAAAGAGCAGACTTTACTTTATGCTTAATTTATTTACTATTATTGTAATTTAAACCCTAAAGACTATTATAGGGTATATTTGTAAGATTGTATTAAGGTTATCGAATCTTGGGACTAGTAACACCTTTTGAATAAACGACGTATGTTTATTATATTCCGCATTTTAGTTATCTTATGTTGTTTAGAGGTGGATGTTAGTATTGTATCGTGGTGACCGGACCGGGGTTAGAGGACCCGGATTTGGGGGTGCCATAGGTTGGTATCAAATCCAAGTTTATAAATGTTAGGAGTGTGAAACCTAGGTTATAACCTTAGTAGAAAGCTCAAATAGAGTATGTATGTGATGGGTTTAGGATATCCATCGAGTTTTATTGTGATACTGAAGTTGTTTATTTGAATCAAATATGGTTGATAGCCGTCCTAACTTCTTAATGCTAACATGAATAGCATATCACATAAATCCTAAAGTTTTCTTCCTTTCCTCAGATCATGCCGCCTAGGAGACTATCACGAAACTAGAGGGAGGAAGGATCCGTTAACAACGGAGGGGGAAATGCTGACCCAATGCAGAACTTCGTTGACTTGTTAACAGAAGCAATGCAAAACAGACCCCCACCAGCAGGGTAGCCAGGACATCACTTGGCTAGCTTCAAGGATTTTAAACTGGTAGGACCACCGGAGTTCCGGGGAACCTTGGACCCAATTGAAGCCTAGACAAGGATAGAAGAAATGGAGAAGGTGTTTGAGGTCGTACGGGTGGCCGAAGCACAAAAGACTGGTTTTACCACTTTCATGATGAAGGGCGAAGCTAACTATTGGTGGAAAGCCAATAAGGGACTAGCAGGCGAATGAGTTATTATGTGGGACAAATTTAAGAACTACTTCTCGGAGAATACGCAGCAGGATATGGAGGTTAAGTTTCTGGAACTGAGACAAAGAGATATGTCTGTCGTAGAATACGCGGCAAAATTTAACGAGTTGGCTCGATTTGCGTCACACCAGGTGGACAAGGAGGCCAGGAAAGCAAGGAGATTTGAATTAGGATTGAAACCACGGGTACAGAAAGCAGTAGATTTATTGAAGATTAATACTTTCTCTGATCTTTTGGAAAGGGCTATCATTGCCGAAGGAGGCAATGAAGCCATCGCTCGATTCAAATAAGAAAAGAAGACCGGTCAGGAAGGACAGAAGGGGGGAAGCAGCAGAGGCAGGAACCCCAACAAGCGAAAATGGATGGAGAGCCAATCATCAGGAGGTAGCAAGTCCGGGGGAGAGGCTAAGAAAAATGTGAAGTGCAGTAACTGCGGGAGGAACCACTCGGGGGAATGTATGAAGGGAAAGAACACTTGTTATCGTTGTGGACAACCGGGGCACATGGCTCCTCAGTGTTGGAACAAACTGAAAAGAGGATGTTTCTCGTATGGAGCCACAGACCATCAAATCAAGGACTGCCCGAAGAGAAAGGGCGATGCCGCTAGCGAAAACCGCAACAACAACAACGGCCTAAGTATAGGAGGGCCAGCCAGTCAAGCTAACAGACCAACGGCACACACGTTCAACATAACCGTACAAGATGCGGTGGAGTCCAAAGACGTGGTGTCAGGTATCATTCTGATCAATGATATAGATGCATATGTGTTATTCGATTTGGGTGCTACCTGCTCTTTTGTTTCTGAAGAATTTGCTATACAGTTAGACTTACCCCGTGAGAAGTTAGAACATCCTATGAACATAGAAGTAGCAAACAAAGAAGTTTTCCCCGTAGAATACATTTATAGGAACTGTTATACCGATTTGAAAGGATTTAAGCTCAGAGTGGATTTGATACCGATTCGTTTGGGGGAGTTCGATGTAATCCTTAGGATGGATTGGTTATCAGTTCACGGAGCAGTTAACGATTGTAAGAAGAAGTGTGTACACCTTAAGACTCCGAATAAGTCAAAGGTGGTATTTTATGGTAGTAAATTGCCAAGACAATCTCATTGTCTGACGATGGTGCAAGCGCAGAGATTGCTTAGGAAAGGTTGTACAGATTATTTGGCTCACGTGGTTGATACTAGACTGGTCGAGGGTGAAATGAGTCTGATACCTATTGTAAGGGAATTCGTTGATGTCTTTCCAGATGAGATTCCAGGACTGCCACCGGATAAAGAGATAGAATTTATTATTTATTTGGCACCAGGGACAACACCGGTATACAAAGCACCGTATCGTATGGCACCGGTAGAGGTGAAAGAAATGATGGCTCAATTACAAGAGTTGATAGATAAGGGATACATTCGACCGAGCATATCACCGTGGAGAGCACCAGTCTTATTTGTGAAGAAGAAAGATGGAGCCCTAAGGCTTTATGTCGACTACTGAGAGTTGAACAAAGTCACCATTAAGAACAAGTACCCATTGCCTAGGATCAACGATTTGTTTGATCAGTTAAAGGGGGCGAAGTACTTTTTAAAGTTCAACTTGAGGACCGGTTACCACCAACTGAAGGTGAGGCCGGAGGACATTCCAAAGATGGCATTCAGAACTCGGTATGGACACTTTGAGTTTCTGGTAATGTCATTTGGATTAACGAACGACACATGAGGGTTTGTAGTGTATAGTGATGCGTCACAAAAATGTCTTGGTTGTGTACTAATGTAACATGGTAGGGTCATTGCATACGCCTCACGTCAGTTAAAAGATTATGAGGAGAGATTTTTTAAGAAGCGCATAGTACGAGATACTCGATACACCCAGGAAGCACGAAGATGTACCAAGATTTGCGTCACCACTTTTGGTGGCCAAACATGAAGAGAGAAGTTGCAGAATGCGTAAATAGATGTTTAACTTGTCAGAGAGTCAAGGCAGAGCACCAATGACCAAGCGGGTTATTACAGCCGTTAGAGATTCTAGAATGGAAATGGGAGCACATCACGATGGACTTTGTGGTGGGACTTCCGGCAATACAAAAAGGGTATGACGCCATATGGGTAATTGTAGATCGTCTTACTAAGTCAGCTCACTTTTTACCGATTAAGATTAACTATAGTTTGGATTAGTTAGCCAGATTATATGTCAAGGAAATTATCTCGAGACATGGGGTGTCGGTATCTATTATATCAGATAGAGATCCGCGATTCACGTCAAATTTTTGGAAGAGTCTTCAGGAAAGATTGGGGATGCAATTACGAATGAGTACCGCGTAGCATTCGCAGATCGATGGATAAAACGAGAGGACGATTCAAATATTTGAAGACATGTTTCGAGCTTGTGTGATGGACTTCAAGGGTAGTTGGGAGGATCACCTTCCATTAGTAGAGTTTGTGTACAACAATAGTTATCACGCTAGTATCGGAATGCCACCGTACGAAGCTCTATATGGGAGAAAGTGTCGAACACTGTTGTGTTGGGACGAAGTAGGTGAACGTCGACAGTTGGGACCTGAATTGGTACAGCAGACAGTAGAAATTATCAAGGTGATAAGAGCCCGCCTGGTAGCGGCTCAAGATTGCCAAAAGAAGTATGCAAACTTACATCGCAAGAAGAAAGAATTTGAATTAGGAAGCTATGCTTTTCTGAAAGTATCTCCCTGGAAAGGGAAGATTCTTTTTGGGAAGAAGGGCAAGTTGAGCCCTAGGTTCATAGGACCGTTCGAGATTCTGAGGTGAGTCAGTGAAGTGGCGTACGAGGTGGCATTACCTCCTAAACTTGAGCACATTCACAACGTGTTTCATGTGTCAGTGTTGCGGCCGTATAAACCGGCCTACAAGCACGTTATCTCCTATGAGCCGATCCAAGTCGAGAAAGACTTATCATACGAAGAAGTTCCTGTCCAGATACTAGATAGGAAGGAACAGAAGCTAAGGAATAAGATCATCCTTTCCGTCAAAGTTCTCTAGAGGAACCACGCAGTCGAAGAGGCTACATGGGAGCTAGAAGAGAAGATGAGAGCGAATTATCTATTTTTATTTGAGTAACCTTATTTTTTACAATTCCGAAGACGGAATTTTTATAAGGGGGAGGGATGTAACGACCATGAATTTTAAACTCCTTATTAATTTAATATGTGATTTAAATTTTAATGGATTAGTTTTGTGAACCTATTTAAACTTTATGTGGTTATGAGAATTTATGCCTATGCGAATAAATGCTAGGATTTTATTAAAGGGAATCACTAATGGTTATTTAAATTAGTAGATTAACCCTGAGACTTTTATATCAGAGTATTGATAAAAGTGTTAGTAATTACATATTCAAATTTACTTGAATATAATGTAGAGATTTAATCGTGATTGATTAATTGATATTTGAGTAATTAATTTATAACGTATGAAATTATTGTTGTTGAGAATATTAAAGCATAAGCAAGTAATATTTTTAATAAATACAATGAGTTTATATTTAATCGATTAATTATTTTAAACAAGCATGCGATATTAAACCTTTATTATATGGTAGTTATCTGTATGGTATATTATACAAGGTGACTTTAGATATGGCTATGTATATTATATATAGACTATATAGTAACATTAATTGTATTATGTGAGATTAATAAATTTAATGTTTACATAAGAGCATGTGACAATGTATGGATAGATATTAATATGTATACCCTATTACCTTATATTAATATCAATAACATTATTAATTGATAAATGATCTCAATAAGTTATTATAATAATAACAGTTATTATGATAAGCAATAATAAAATCCAATTGCTTTATATTCGATGTTAATAGAAAATGTACGTGGATTATATGTATATACCCTACTTGATGCATTATATCATTATTTGTTCATTAGAAATAACATTGTAGCTCCCATTTAAATGTATATGGAATGGATACATGTAGCTTAAGTATATACTATATGTATAAATATATATAACATTGGTACATGGAATGCAAGTTGCTGAGTTAATATGAGAGCCCCTCTTCTCTTCATTCTTCATACGTAAACTCCCACATGGCTACACCACTCTACTTCTCCTCAATTTCTTCACAATATAGAGCTAATGAGTATGGGGGGAGTGGGTTTCATAATTGTATTCACCAACTACTTGTTAACCATTAGATAATTGCTTCCTCCATTAGTTTGATTTGATGAACAATTGCATGGACCATATATTGAGTTGCCTATAAATGAGCTATTCTCTTCTTCCCATTTCAATTGCTGAAATATTGATAAATAGAGTTAGTATACTGAGTTTCCATTTGAGTTACGGAAGCATTAGTATAGCAGCAAGAACCAGTCCATATCTTAACAGAGGTATAACTCCATTTTTTTCAATTTATGTAAAATTTCCATTCTTGTTCTTCATTAGCAAAGTTCTTGATTTTTGCAAGTTAGATGTTAATTAAACTATGAAGTATGCTTGTAAGTTAGTAAGCATGTTAGTTATATATTGTGACTGGTTTGGAAAGAATTCGTAAGAGTTTCTGAGTTGGGATTTTCAGGAACTGCCGATGCAGTTCAGTCTCTGGTTGGGCCAGACGCCGGTGCAGCTGCGCCGGGTTTATGCCTGGTTGCAGCGCAGCTGCGCAAGTCCTGGAAACCAGACTTTTATTTTTTGTTACAGAACCTATCATGCCATCATATAGTACCTTGTTAAAGTAGGTATGTAAACTAGATTAGCACACATATATGAGTATATTAATGTTAACGTGTTTTGCTATGTTTGCATACAAGATTATGAGGCAACATATAGTTATGAAATAAACTTAAGATTTCATAAGCGAACTTTAACATACATGAACCACAACCCTATTCTGACTTTGAACACGTTAGTGTGACTTAAAAACACATGAAATATATGTTAACTTGCGGATATAAGTTTCATAATGAAATATGAACATGCAAACCTCACTAGTAACGAAAATGTGGAAAAAATAGCATGTCGTATCAACGAAGAGTTTTGAGAATATTTAATTCTTTCCAGATCGGTCCAAACCCTTGTTAGATTTGGAGCAATTTGCTTGTGTAGGCGGGGATCTGATTTATTTATTCATCATTGAATATAGAATATACAATTCCCGAAATTATCTTACAAAAATTCTATTCTTTTTTTTTCCAAACAACAAACAAAAAGTAGGAAAAGTTTTTTTTACAAACGAACTTTGACATGTATGTACCATATATGAATTCTAATTTTTTGAACATGTTTATATGACCTTGAAATACATGTTAGACATATTGACTTATGTATATAGGTTCCGTAATATAATATGGACCTGTGAACCTCGCTAGTGCACATTCCTAACCAAAATGGAAGTTTTGAGAACAAACTTTGACATGTGTGTAACACATTGAGGTACTAATTTTGCAAGCATGTTAGTGTGGTTTAGAAATGCATGAATAACCCGTTAACTTGTGTTTATATGATTCATAAAGAAGCATGAACATGTTGGACTTACTAGTAAGCTTTACTAATGAAAATACGAGCTTTAAACATGAATGTTAACATACTACTTTGAGAGTTAGAATCTGATATTTATGAACATGTTTGATAATACTTAGACTTGCTAAGGTATCATACTTATATGCCTACTATGTCAGAAGTTGTGAAATCAAGTTAAGACTAAATAAAGCATGTTTTCAAAACTAATAACTATGGTAGTTACATATATGCGATGTGAATACTCATAAGCATGCCTAATATGAGTTATATGACTACCTTATATGTTTACAAGGTGAGCATGTTAGACTTTGTAATTTCATGACCTTGAATAACCGTAAGTTGTCAAAAGTGTTGACTTAGAACCATATTATGAAAGAGAGAACTTAGATGGACTTGGGAGGTATGAAGGTGTCCTTTAATATGCATATATGTTATGTGATACTTGAATCCAATTTGACGGTTAACTTATAATAAAGCTATAACGTGCTAAAAAGAGTATGTTTACTATTTGTTGTGATCTTATGTGATTGAATTATATGATGACTTGATTCTTGTAAGTGTAGACCCATATTAGTTTACACATGCTAATTGAAAGACCGACTTGATAATGATAGGTTGTTTCAACGAGTTTAATTAAAGCTAGAACTTAATTGTAGCTGAGAAAACAGGCAAGTTCCCTGACTTACACTCCTTATTTGTGCAAGTTCTTTTATTCTTACTCTTCTATTTAAGCAAGTATCCTATCCTTGTGTTTACTTTACTCAAGGAACGTTGTAAGCAAGTTCCCTGACTTACACTCCTTATTTGTGCAAGTTCTTTAATTCTTACTCTTCTATTTGAGCAAGTATCCTATCCTTGTGTTTACTTTACTCAAGGAACGTTGTAAGCAAGTTCCCTGACTTACACTCCTTATTTGTGCGAGTTCTTTAATTGTTACTCTTCTATTTGAGCAAGTATCCTATTCTTGTGTTTACTTTACTAAAGGAACGTTGTAAGCAAGTTCCCTGACTTACACTCCTTATTTGTGCAAGTTCTTTAATTCTTACTCTTCTTTTTGAGCAAGTATCCTATCCTTGTGTTTACTTTACTCAAGGAACGTTGTAAGCAAGTTCCCTACCTTACAAAACTTTGAATATTGTGCAAGTTTCTTATCATTCTCATATTGTATTGAGCAGGATACTATCGTATTAACAGTTATTTATTTTACGCTTGAATTTTATTTTCGAGCATGCTATTATGTATTATTGATATTCGCACTTGGTGCATTTGAGCTCGTACAGTCTTGGACTTGTACATTATTTAAAGTTCTATTATTCTTGAATTGTGTTAGATAAAGTCTGAACCTTTGTTTCGGTCAGACAAGTGTATGAAGTTTTCTTTAAAGCTATCCAAACCAATTGATGGTAAGGATTCTTAGACTGAACAAAACATCCCTCATATAATAGGGGTGTGCCCAGGTATCTAATATATGATACGTAGAGCAGATATAAGTGTTATGCATATACATTGTGTACGCGAGGCTGATCTCCTCAAGTACTGATTTCTGTAGCTAGCAACCAAAGGGTCAATTAGCTATTGAATCCATTGGAGTTTTATAGTTCAAAGTCTACTTGACTATCAGTTATTCTAAAAGCAATCATTATCTTTGCTTCTAATATTCATATTGTTGAATCCTTCTAATATTTATATTGTTGAATCCTTCAGATATTCATATTGTTGAATTCATTGTTAGATATTTTCCATTCATCATGATATATCCTTTATTGTTGAATTTAAACTTGCTGAGCAAACTTGTTGCTCATTCTTGCTATATCATGAATTCTATTGTAGTGAAGCCCGAGACCTCAGGGAAGAACAAGGGTAAAGGAAAGATGTAGGATAGTTTGCAAAGAGCAGACTATATTTATGCTTAATTTATTTACTATTATTGTAATTTAAACCCTAAAGACTATTATAGGGTATGTTTATAAGATTGTATTAAGGTTATCAAATCTTGGGACTCGTAACACCTTCTGAATAAACGACGTACGTTTATTATATTCCGCATTTTAGTTATCGTAAGTTGTTTAAAGGTGAATGTTAGTATTGTATCGTGGCGATCGGACCGGGGTCAGAGGACCCGAATTCGGGGGTGCCACAATATGCATGAAGGCAATGTCTTCAAATTCCTCTACCAATATGAGAACATGTCGATGATACTGCAGTAGATGTAATTCTTTGGTGGTGTATACCCCGGTAGACTGTCTGATGACTAGCTCCGAATCTCCAAACACCGCTAAACATTTCACTCCCATGGACTGAGCGAGCTTCAACCCCACAATGCACCCTTCATATTCGGCAGTATTATTGGAGTTGTTGAAATGCCACTTGGTTGCCACGGGGTATTGATCTCCCGTAATGGATACCAGGACTGCCCCGGCTCCGGCACCTTCAGCGTTTGATACGCCGTCAAAGTACATTTTCTAGAATTAACCTTGATCCTTTTTATCAATAAGGAGAACAGTTAACATTTCTTCCTCAGGGAAATACATTTCCAGAGGCTCAAAACCCCCTGTTGGTGCAGTCGACAGGTGATCCGCAATCCCTTACCCTTTGATGGACTTTTGGGTGACATATATGATGTCGACCTGTTGAAGGATTAACTGCCACTTGGATAGACGGCAGTTCAAAATTAGTTTCCTGAAGATGTATTTCAAAGGATCCATCCTCGATATGAGATAAGTGGTATGGCCATGCAAATAATGCTGTAACCTGGTGGCTGCCCAAGCTAATGCACAGCAGGTTCTTTCGATCAGGGTATATTTCTGTTCTCCGCTGCTGAAGTGCTTACTGAGATAATAGATTGCTCTTTCTTTCCCCATGTCATCCTTCTGCCCCAGTAGACAACCCATAGCATTGGAGTTGACCGAGATATATATGAACAACAGAATCCCATCCTTTGGGGGTACCAAAATAGGTGCTTCAATCAACCTCTTCTGGATGATGTGGAAGGCTTTCCGACAGTCTTCATTTCATTTTCCCGAAGAGTTCTTCCTTAACAGTTTGAAAATGGGTTCACAGGTTGCTGTCAATTGCGATATGAACCGGCTGATGAAGTTGATTCTTCCCAGGAAACCTCGAATTTCCTTCTCGGTCTTTGGTTCAGGCATTTCTGTGATGGCTTGGATTTTAGCAGGATCCAATTCAATGCCCCGGTTGCTCACCAAAAATCCCAGTAGTTTACCAAAATTTCACCCCAAAAGCACACTTTGTTGGGTTTAACTTCAAATTGAACTTGCGGAGTCGTTCAAACAACCTCCGAAGATGGGTGCAATGGTCATCAGCCAGCCGGGACTTTACGATGATATCATCTACATACACCTCAATTTCTTTGTTCATCATATCGTGGAATAAGGTCATCATGGCTCTTTGATAAGTAGCCCCAGCGTTGGTAAGGCCAAAAGCTAGTCTTCGATAACAGATGGTTCCCCACGGGGTAAGGAAGGTGGTCTTTTCCCTGTCTTCTTCAGCAACCATGATCTGGTGATATCCAGTAAAGCAATCGGCGAAAGAATACATCTCGAACTATGCAGTGTTATCGATTAATACGTGGATGAACGGCACTAGGAAGTCATCCTTAAGGCTGGCTTTGTTGAGATCTCGATAACCTACACAAACTCGCACCTTTCCTCCAGATTTCAGCACTAGGACTACATTGGACAACCATTCAGGGTACGTTGACACCATAATGATTCCCGCTTTGAACTGTTTGATAATTTCTTCTTTGACCTTCAGGCTCCATTCTGGTTTCAACCGTCTCAGTTTTTGCTTGACTGGTTTGAACCCTTCTTTAATTGGTAGTCGATGGACGACGATATTGGTGGATAGACCTATCATGTCTTCATGAGACCAGGCAAAAACATCCTTGAATTGTGTTAAGAGTTGGATTACTTCTTTTTCTTGGTTAGCGGTAAGGTTGGTTCCGATCTATATTTCTTTGGGATCGTCGGGGGTTCTGATATTTATGGTGGTGGTTTGATCGAGGTTGGGTTTAGGTTTATCTTCTATCCATGCTTTGATTTCCTCGGGCACCTCGTCATCATCCCCTTCCTCCTGCTTGATTCCCATCAAGTCAAAGTCCAATTCTATGTTGAAATCATAATCATTACTCAAATTCGGTAAACCATGGACGTGGCTAGAGACATGCAAATTTGGAAACCTGATACAAAAACTTGATTGCTAAATATACAAGTAGTCATCAATTATAAAAAGATTCATCAGTTAATATGACAACTGGCAATAACAAGCTATAGATGAAATAAAACAGACATAAATATAGATAAAGGTGGAGCTCCCTGCCAGCGGTCGCTTCCCGATTTTTACCCTTTTCAAAAGATCTGTGGAGTGATCGTCCAATTGCTGGTTTGGAGTTCTTGGGGAGTCGTTGAGATAGACGCTCTACTGGAGTCGCAGTCTTCCAAGATGACCATAACTAGTTTGGAACTGGTCCCTGGATTACTGCCTGGGATGTTTACATTTCCCCAGTTAAGTGTCGGGAGGTTAGGTTGATCACTTGACAGATCTGCCCCGTTAGACTTCTTTAGGTCCTCTTCAGAGAGGTAAAAACTGCTCATGAATTGCAACTGGATCTCTTCCAGAAACTTTTGGTCTTTAGCCTTCTGGGCCGCATCCTTGAGAGGCTTTTCATCCTCGTCCGTCTGATGTCCTCTTTGATCGACTTTAGGAATCAGAAGGTTTGAAATAATGAGGGGGATCTTCTTGAGTGGCTCTTTAAATTCAGTTTCACCAAGGTTTGGCTTTAGGTGAATTAACTGATTAACTGGTTGATGCTTGTGAGGATTCTGATGCTTGGATCCACCATAGTATCCGAGTCCAGCCTTTCCCAACTACGTGGGTATACAGATTGGGTTCCCGATTCCTTGGCCATTCTTCCCCAATCCTCGGCCTAGTCGATGTCCTCGAGACAGCATCTCTTGGCCAACTGCCATCACCTCTGTAGATATTCGGGGAATTAAGACCAGGGCTCCCACAGAGTTTTATCGAGGATTACTGATTTCAAATGCTTGAAAACTGGCAGGCTTGACCCCTTTATTCACACCGATCAGGGGCATATCTCCCAGGTCATGAACAGGATAATCAGGTTCTGCATTGACAGTCACCAAATTACCGTTGAAGATATATTTTAGTACTTGATGAAGAGTTGAAGGGACGGCGCCAGCCATATGGATCCATGGTCGTCCTAACAACAAATTATACCCGGTAGTGATCTTCAGGATCTAAAAAGGTATGTTGAAAGTGAAAGGGCCAATCTCCACAGGAAGTTCAATCTCCCCCATGGTATCCCTTCTTGATCCGTCAAAAGCCCGTACCATGACATGGCTGTCCTGAATTCAATTCGGGTTGATCTTCATCTTCTCCAGAGTATCTTGTGGATAGATGTTTAAAGATGATCCTCCGTCGATTAGCACGCCACCTACCACATATCCTGATGAAATGACAGCGATATGGAATGGTTTGTGATGCCTAGTTCCTTTGAATGGTATATCGTCGTCAGTGAAGGATATCACGTTACTGTCCAGTACATGGCATATCAAGTGCTAGAATTTCTCAGTAACGATAGTCTTAGGTAAGTGTGCTTCCTCTAATACTTGGATCATAGTTTGACGATGGTCGTCAAATTCTAATACCAAATCCAGGATAGAAATTTGATGGCCAGCCTCCAATTACCTCACCGTCCTGGCTTCACCGTGTCCCATTTTATGGAGGAACTCTGTGATCTTTCCAGTACATAACTTCCCTAATACCTTGGTTGCCTGTTTCGCCAAACGCCCCAGGAGGTAACATGTATTCTCCCTAGGTATGATGGCGGTACAGTCAGGTGCCAACTTTATCCTTTCTCCATAATTCCACGGTACCTTCTTTAGGCTGAGAATTGGGAGTTGTGGCCAAGGGGCCAACATCAGTGGTTTAGGCGCTAGTATCTCGAGAGTGGCTTTATTTCTCTGCTCAGGTACCCCTTGGATGGTTATTGGTCCGCCGGATATTCCTTCCATGTAAAGGATAACGGCTATCATACCCTCTACATCCCTCGGTCCCCGAGAGTAGTATATTTCTTCCTCTGGGAAGATCTCAGCTTTGTTTATTGAGTCCAGCTCTCCGAATTCAATCAAGTTCTGGATTAGATGTCGCAGAGCCCAACATTCTTCCGTGGCATGTTCAGGAGCATTAGAATGGTAAAGGCAGGATGTGGAAGGATCGAAACACTTTGATCTCGTATCTGGGGGTGGCAAAAATTCTATAATCTTCCTCTCCTTGATCAAGGTACAGAGAGTTTCCTCCCTGGATTGCGTCAATAGGGTGAATTTCCATTTGCAGGCAAAATCTTGACGGCTCTATAATCTAGCTTCTCGAGCCATCTTTTCAGTCCATTTATTCTGCTCTGGGCAACGGATCCGATCCCTTCTGGAGGTGGAAACATCTTGGACAGATATTGGGTCATTTGGCTTTTATAAGACCTGGTCGATGAGCAGTCGGGTCAACTGGTGTTGGTATACCACCAATTTAGCTAGCTGATCCACCTGCACTCTGATTGAAGCCAATTCTTGCTCTACCCCATACTTTTCTTTAGGGTATCCCCATATTACAGGGTCATATACATAGGGTGACTCTCCCATCTTCCTCAGGTATTTACGGTTTTCCCTACTTCCGGCACTGATCATATTGACTTCTTCCTCCGTATGCTGAGGTAGAGGGTTGTTGTTGACATTCGACCGCTCAGATGTTTTGACTATAATCTCCCCGTTGTCAATTAAGTTTTGAATTTTGTGCTTCAGAGTCCAACACTCTTGAGTATCAGCCCCGGTGAGTTGGAATGGTAGGCGCACTTCTTGCTGGAATTGAATTGCCTTCCATTTGGATCGGAAGGTGGAGTGAGCTCAATGATCTTCTTCTGGGCGATTAGTAGGGCTAATATATTTTCCAAGGAGTCTCCTAAAGGAGTGAATATCCTTATTCGCTTGTTTTCCCTAACTTTCATTGCTGTAGGATTTTGAAAATTCACTGGATGAGGGTTCTGCCTCTGGATAGGTGAGTTAGGGCTCTTGTTAGCAGATTATCCTTGCAATACTAACGAGACATCTTATTTCTTTCTCTTTGATCCTATCTTGGGAGCGCTTGCATAATTTCCCGACTATATGTGCTCGGCTACGGCTTCCAAAGCAGCGAGGTCTTTGATTTTTCCAGACTTCAAACCCATTTCTGCCATTTCCCCCTGTTTGATCATTTCGGAGAAGGATTTTCCTAACTCGGCGAGGACTCTCTCATAGAAAGGGGCTTCTTGTATATCAATGAAGGTGGTCACCATCTCACCCTCATCCATTGGTGGGTTGACTTGGGCCGCCATTCGCCTCCACTGTTGCGCGTATTCTCTGAACGATTCATTGCCCAGCTTTCTGACTTTGGTAACCTAGTAGCGATCAGGTGCCGTCTGGGATTGAAAACTGTATTGGTTGAGGAAAGCATGGGCCAAATCTTCCCAACCTCTGACTTTGGAATTGTGTATCCGTACGTACCACGTGCGGGCTTCACCGGTAAGGCTCTTCTGAAACAGCTGCATCCTGAGGTTTTCATCCTCAGCGTAAGTTCCAAGTTCACCTATGTAGACTTTCAAGTGAGTGTACGGGTCTCCCAGTCCATTGTATTTCTCAAACTCGGGGACTTGAAACTTATCCAGGTATCTCGCCTTTGGGAAAATACAAAGGTCCGAGTAATTCACGCTCCCATGGGATCCCGTCCCTTTCATAGACCGGATAGCGTCTTCCATCTGTCTAACTTTTTTCCTAATGTCTCCAGTGTCTTTGTCCTCCAGGAGGTTTGTGATGTCTCGTGTCGTCTTCTGGATCGGGGCGTCCTTGAGTACTTTAACATTGAGGGGAGATATAGGTGTGGACGTATGGGTATCACCTTCCTTTTCGGGTACTTTTATGTCTCTTTGCACAGAGGATTCAGTCGAACTCTTGTGTTTAGATTCCTGAGAGAGTTTGCATTGTTCTTTTAACAGGGTCGTTATCTCGGCCATTTGTTTCTTAAACTCGAATTCATCTCGAGATACTGGGATGGGTTCTGATGAACTTCCTTCAGCCATTAGGACTGGTGAAAAGGCCTTTTTGGCTCGAGATCGGGTTTTAGGACCAATCTGCACAACAACCGATATCTAGTTTAGACTGGATACTGGTGGATAGGGATGCATGATATGCTATGCATCAGTTTAATGGTTTTTTAATCTTTTCCTGCAATACAACGAGTTAGTCGAATTGATGACAGGGTGTGAAAGATGTATGTATAACAGTTCAAGATAACGGTTATTTATATACGCAGAAGATTTAAATGGGGCATGAAGAAGCACACCGCGCATTTGGTTTATCAGAGGCTGACCTATCTTAGGGTTACTCTCACGGGCTATTTGAAATTGGTTCCCAGATTTTCACAATCTACTTGATGAAAACATCCATGTTTTGATTGGAGCGAATCTGAGTGGTGCCTTTCCTGAGCCTCACAATGGAAACATCCATAGGAGTCCAATAATAAACAACAGACGGGATTGCCCCCTAATGGAGGTACCACACAACATACATTCACGTCCTCACCGCATGTAATATGATGACATTGTGCGAAGCACTAATATATTGTGCAAGGCACTAATACAAAATGCTAAAAGATTGACACACACAAAGATCATTCACACAAATGCATATGCAGAATAAAAATCAAAAAGTTTGATCGCGGCTTAAGCCCTCTTTGATCCCAAGCAGAGTCGCCACCTGTCGACGCCGGGCGAAAAATCAAGTCCTCGGTCTCCGTTTTTGTTGATGGAGGAGGTCTCTTTTTTCTCTTTTAGAGTTGTTTGCCCTCGTCTCTTGTCCGTGGGACGAGAGAGGAGTGCCCCGATTTCCTTATTTTATTCTTTTCCCTTTCGCTTTTGCTTTGTCTTTGGGGTTCCATTTTAAATGGTGAATTTCGTAGGAAACCGGTACCGACATATATGTCGATGATTTTAAAGATTGATTTTATTGATTGGACCGATTGAGACAGAGTCGCCAGTTGGTATTTTGGAAATGGATGTACCAACTCATCCGGATTTTAATAGTTTTTTGCAAGATGGTCCAATGCGTGACTCTTTGATTTGGTCTTGAAACCCGAGATTCATGGAATTCGGGGGCTAGGTTAAGCGGGGGGAAGGTGTTAGGCACCCCCCGACTCCCGTGCAAGCACGGTACCACATCTTATTAATTTTCTTATGCAAAAAGTGAGTGTGTGTGTGTGTGTGTGTTTTTTTTTTATTTTGAAAGCTTTATTAGTAGGTTTCTAAGTCTTTTTTGGTGACTTGAAAGTAGTGCGTACCTCTTTTGCGCCTAGGTACGAAGGATTTGATTTAATCAAAAGTTCATTTTTAGCAAGATATATGAATTGAAATGAGGTTTTAGAAAGTAAGGTTTTCAAATCCTTTGCCCGACTAGGAATCGAGGACTTCGATACTTCCTTTTATTCTTTACGTTATTTACGTGATCTACCCCGAATCGCTTTATTTCATCAAAAGCTCTTTGTGTTTTTTTCTTTGAGAAATTATTTTGATGATATGCATGCTAAAGCGTTAAGAAAGTTCGGATCATCATCGGGCATAAAAGCCATCTCGATGAACCGAGCTCCCGTAATGAAAGTTTTTACTATCACGGGATCTTAAATCCGAGCTCTCAAGACTAACCCCTCAAGTTCGTTTTCAAGATCCAAATATTACATGTACATCGATATTTACAGTGTTTAAAGCATTTACAACGTAAAAATCGGTCCATCGTGGGAATCAAGTCGGATCCATTCGGGGATCTCACCGGGATTCCTAGGCTCACATGATTTATATAATATTACGTATACATAACGTCCACGGCTTTGATACTAAGTGATTTCATCTCTCGAAATCACCGTTCACGCCGATTCGGCCCCCCTTTTACCTCTAAATATAGATTTAGGGCTATACGGGTTAATCGGGACTATTCAAAAATGATAAATCCATAGATATACCACGGATCTAAGTCGTTATAGCTCCCGGGTTAAAGCTTCATGCTTAATAACCTCTCGGGAGCTAGATTAGGCTTAGCTTGAGGTATATCTAGCCTCCGAAGACTATATACAACGTATCAAGCACAAAATAACCGGTAGAAAAGTAAAAACTACAAACTATTACACGATATGCTTAAAATACAACAATTATAGCTAGATTCAAACAAGATACTTCATTAATCTATCATTTGAACATAGTTTACAAAGAAACCGAAGCTAAAAGTGCGTTATTTCACCTTGGGGGACGAGTGAACAAGCGTTTTGACTCCCGGGATGAAGTAAGAACACTAAGACGGCTTCAAATATATATTAAGTGGGATGATTGAGCTTCAAATATGTGAAGAAGAGTTCCACCCGAGCCTCCTTCTCTCTAGAAACTCTCTCTCTCTCTCTAAACATGTATCTCTCTCTCTTCTAAATGAACTAAGATGAGGGTTTATAATCTATCCCGGGTTACCGCATACATGTATGTGGCCAGCCGCATACATGGCCAAGGCTACCCAAGTGGGACCCCCCCGGCTTGGTTATTGCTCCTTCGGTCTTGATTCGACAGAAGCTGACATCCGCCGTTTGATCTTTCGCACTGTCTTTGACGAACTCAGCAAGATAAGATCGAGTCTGACTGAACTAGGGTTCGGGAAGTTGATACTCATAGCCGAGATACCTTCCAGGTCCAGATATCAGTCCGTAGGCTTACCTCTCGATGGTACGTCGTTCGAGGTTTGCTGAGGTGGTTTTCGATGATCACTGTCTCAGCTCATCGATCTTCGATCGGGTTGCAGTATGTTCGGACTTCATTGGTCCTCTTCACCATTTTCGAGGTTGTCTCCTAGATGACCAGGATCTTTTGACCTACTTCGGGGTTGTCTCTAAAGTAAAATGACATTTTTACCCTCCTGCAGGGTTAGTACGACAAAAGCAAAATTTTGAGTGTCTACAATGATATTTACATTGTGCTCCTCTATAATTGGAGACTTAACATGGAATGAAAGAGGAAGGAATAAAGAAGCTTCCCTTCGAATTTGGTTAATCAGAGGCTGACCTATCTTAGGTTACTCTCGCGGCTTTGTATTTGGTATGAAGGTTCCCAGATCATCGCAATCTACTTGAGGGGAAATTAATCCGATCGTTCAACTGGAGCGAATCTGGGTGGTGCATTTTCATGAGCCCCAAAGACTTAGCCTTCCCCAGAGACATTACTTATCACCGATCGGGTTTTCTTCCTTGTGAGAGGGGCACACAACATACATTTGAAAGTAGTATGCATACAAGCCAATCATGTATGATGATAAAGCATCTACTTTGGAGACGATCTTATTTAATTATTAATAAAAGTATTAACTTATTAAAGGCATTTAATTATATACATAGTGCTGTTTTTATAATATGTAAATAACTCATAGTTTTAAGCAATGCTTTTAGAATCATGATGTTGATCATGCTAATGAGATTTAAATTCTTAGAAGCTTTAAACTAAAATAGTTCTCAATCGTGGGCTTACTAAAAAGGGGATTAGTATATCCGGATAGATTGGAACATATGTTGTTTGCTCATTGGATGAGGATGATTGATCTCATAATCATTTGTGTGGAGACACTAAAGCAAGTATGTAGGTGCTTATTGGAGAATAAGTTCACTGAACGTGACTCGTTATGGAATACCTAATAGAGTTTTACTAGCCTGTCAATAGAAATTCCTATTGTGATAGTAGTACAAGTGGTCCTTGGACTTGAGATCATTATAGTATCTTGTATGTAATGAATTATACTTTGACTTATTCCTTAAAGCCCTTTAGGGTATATAAAAGGGTATGCCTGGGTATAATGAGTTACATATGGAGATAATGAATGATCAATAAAGAATCTACCACCTCTAGTAAAAGAGGAGATATGTCCTATGTGATTCGGTAAATGACAACCTAGGAATCCTTGGCCAAGGTGGAATGAAATTAGAAAGTAGTTTCTAATTTGCATTAAATGGAGTTGTGCATTTTTTAATCGAAATACATATAATTAAATAAAATAAGACTTGACAGTAATTCCATGTCTTATATTTAATTGGGACATTGTATGGTAGAAGGATTGCATTGTACGGTAACTATTTACTCGTAGGTTCTTTTATGATTAATGTTGAAATCTATATTATCTGAAAAGTCGTTGATCGCTAGGGAGGCTTATCCCTATTGTAGAATAAATATTATTTATTTAAATAGATTATTAGTTTAATTTATTTATTTAAATAGGATTAGAATTGTTCTAATTGATTTATTCACAACCGGTTTAATATGGAGAACCTAAAGGGTCACACCATAAAAGGAAGAATAATTAATTAAAAAAGTAATGGCATAATTGTAATAATACATTAAGTGTAATTAATTTAATCTATTATGATAGAATAAATTAAATAGGTTAATGTTTATTATTTAATATTTTAGAAATATTAAATATAAATTAATAAGAGGAGTCTTATTAATATTATTACAATTATTATTATTTTATTTTCTAAAGGAGTTTAGTAATTAATTTAATATTAGTACTCTCATTTATTCCTAATAAGGTTAGGAGATAAATTAATTAAATAAATTTAATTAATTATTTCCAATGCGGTTGAAAGACTAAATTAATTAAAGGAGTTTAATTAATTAAATGAAATCCCATGTCTAATAGGATTAGAAGGATTGACCAATATCTATATAAGAGGAGTCTTATAATAGATATCAGTTGATGCAATTTCAATTGTTGGAGAGTACTTCTTTTCTATTGAGGATAGAAAACTAAGCCAGCCACCCTTCTTCTTGATAATTCCTCTTCCTTGGTGGATCACCTTTAGAGGCCAAACACTTGGGTGGCTAACGTTGATCAAAGGAAGGAATCTAACCCGAAAATTCAAGGAGATCACGAAGAACAAGGAGTTGAACTCGTACCTGTGGAAGCTTCGTTCTACAAGGGTATGATTTCATAACTTATTATTTATCATTTTAAATTAATAATTTGTATAAAAGGATGATCCGGGTAATGGTTTTGCTAGAAATTTTTTAAACTCTGATATACCTGAAGCAATTTGATTGCGTCATAATTTCGTACAAATCCAACAGTGGCATCAGAGCCAAACCTTTATGCAATTATTAATTATTTTGATTTTATTCTATATTATATTGGTATGTATTTAGAATAATTTATTGAGCATAATTAGTTGTATAAAATCATTATTTTTTTGAAAAAAAAAATCAAAAATTACTTTTCTCCTTTCGCCTGCTGACGGATCCGTGTTTTAAAAGGATGTTGAATCAAAGTTTAAAACAGTGACCTGCTGAACGAAAAAGGTAACCCACATAATTGTTGTAGGATTGTTTCAAAAGTAACTATATATATATATATATATATATATTATATTAAGTAACCTCCTGAATATATGTGATTCATTTGGAAAAGGAATCAGGAAAGTACTTTAGTCCAAAAAAAAGGTGATCTAACTACCTTTATATATATATATATATATATATATAATATTCTTAATAATTTTATAATTAAAATAAAGAGTTTATTTTAATCTTGAAATTGGATTTCATGCAATTAAAATTGCCCATTAAATGATACTCATATATATATGGAATGTTGTTAATTAATGAGATGAATGTTTATTTATTGATGCATATAGTAATATGTATGATAATAAATGAGATTGATTATGTGATTATTGACCAATGTGATTGGATTTTATTTTAGTTGAATACTTGATTGAATGAGTTTTATTAAATGGGGTTTGCGTACCTAGCCTTCTCTAGTTTATTTCTCAATGTAAATTCTATCTCACTCCTATGTACTTCCCATTGACTGCTGATCAAGGTTTTTATTTAATTTAAATAGTTTAATGTAATAGAAATAGTTAGAATTATCTTGAAGAAATTGGAGACCAAGGAACAAGGAGCGCGTGAGACCCGTTTGTATGGAGCCCGGGTTTAAATGTAATAGTTACGTTTAAATTTAAATTCTTGCACCCCTGAGTTTGACCTTTTGGTTCACTTGGTGGCTCTAGTGAACCAAACCAGAATAAAAGTCCATAATCAATCCGGGTAGAATATAGTATTCTATATGTGCATGCTTAGTATTATATATATTATATTTTATGCAAACATGCTTTGCATGTTTAATAAAATACTTGTATTTTATATATATATATATATATATATATATATTTATATATATATGTATGCGCGCTAAACATGATGAGACAAATAATAACAAACCCCTCAAATAAATTATATTAAGTCCGAAGCGTTCAAATAATATTTGGAATATCAAACATCGCCTTCTAGCATGATAAATTAATAGAGTATTAAATATTTAATATGAGCTTGTTGTGCTATCCACAAGGCGAGTATTGCATATTTAAGATATTAATTAATCACATTTGATGCTTATTAAGAAAATTGAACAATAAAGTCTTGTTGTGCTATCCACAAGGACGAACATTTTTTTTTTGAATTTATGGAAGTGCTAGGTTGGACTTAACTTAAATCATTTTAGTTCTTATGTGCACACACTTGACCATTATGATTTAAGAGGCAAAATAAAAGGAGTTACATGTTGATGTAATTGACAAGAGTTGTCTACCTATTTATTTATATATCCTTTGTTGTGCTATCCACAAGGCTATATACATTTGAAATGGGATCCTTAATCTCACTAGCAAATCTTTAATTAGATGTTGCTGAACTATATAAGTGAGGGTAATATAGTTTGATAAAAATAGTGGGAGATATCAATTTAAAATAAAGACCTAAATTTATTTTGGTATGCAAAATTAATAAAATGAATGTTTGCTAAAAATGTTGTTTTTCACATGTAGAATTTTAAAAAAATGTTAAAATCACTAATTTCACTGCGAAGCATACTTGATGCTATTAAGCTTACCGGGCCGAATTATACGGACTGGCTAAGAAATCTGAGAATAGTTCTCACTACTGAAAAGATTTCTTATGTCTTAAATTCACCTGTCCCTGAAACTGTTCCAGAAACAGCCTCTGAGGATGAGATTGCCACCATTGTAAAGTGGCAAGATGATGCATCTGTGGCTCAATGCATCATGCTCGCATCCATGAATAACGAGTTTCAGTGTCAGCACGAAAACATGGATACTCCTACTATGCTACTTCACCTCAAGGAGTTGTATGGTTAACAGAGTAGGACTGCTAGATATGAGATATCTAAGGAGCTCTTCCGATATCGGATGACCGAGGGCACTGCCGTCGAGAGACTCATGTTCTGAAGGAAATCAATTTGATTGAACGCCTTGGACAACTTAGGTTCGTCATGGATGGGGAGTTGAGTCAAGACTTGGTCTTGCAGTCACTCCCTGAGACCTTCTCGCAGTTTGTGGTTAATTTTCACATGAATAAGCTAGATATCAGCTTGCCTGAGCTGCTTAACATGCTGAAAACTACAGAAGGTCACTTTCCATCCAAGAAGAATCATGTCTTGATGGTGGATTCTTCCAATAAAAGGAAGAGGTCGTTCTAAAAAGAAGAAATCCAAGAAGGTTAAGGGAAAGGGGAAAGAAAAGGAACAAAAGAAACCTGAACCAGCTGGCAAAGGAATGTGCTTCCATTGCAACGAGCCGGGACATTGGAAAGGGAACTGCAAGAAGTATCTAGCAGAGAAGAAGCTTGGAGAAGCTTCGACTTCCAATCAAGATTTATTTATGATTGAAACTAATTTTTTTGAAAGTCATAATTTTACTTGGGTATTGGATACCGACTGTGGTTCTCACATATGTAATATTGTGCAGGGACTGGTCAGAAGTAGAAAGCTGAGCAATGCTGAGGTGATCCTACGAGTGGGGAATGGAGCAAAGGTTGCTGCATTAGCTGTAGGGACTTATTGTTTAGTAATACCTTCGGGCAAGTCTATTTATCTAAATAATTGTTATTTTGTTCCGAATATTATTAGAAACATTATTTCTATTTCTGTATTAGATATGGAAGGATATGACGTTATTATAAAGAACAACAGTTGTTCAATTTATAAAAATAATATTTTATATGGTATTGGAAATATGCGAAATGGACTTTATATACTTGACTTGCATGAAAATATACTTTAAATAGAACAAACTAAGAAAAAGAAAAGAGATGATATTAATTATACCTATATGTGGCACTGTAGACTCGATCATATCAATGAAACGAGATTATCCAAGTTGCATAAGGATGGGCTATTAGAGCTATCCGATTATGAATCATATCCAACTTGTGAATCTTATCTCATGGGTAAAATGACTAAATCTCCTTTTTGTGGAAAAGGAGAAAGAGTTACAGAGTTGTTAGTGTTGGTTCACACAGACGTTTGTGGACCTATGACAATGAATGCACGGGGAGGGTATTCTTATTTTATTCACTAAAGATACTCTAAGATTTGGATATGTGTATTTAATGAAATACAAATTAGAATTATTTAAAAAGTTCAAAGAGTTCAAAAGTGAAGTAGAGAAACAAACTTGCAAGAGTATTAAGATTCTTCGATCAGATCGAGGTGGAGAATACTTAAGCGGTGAGTTTCTCAATTGTCTCAAAGAAAATGGTATAATTTCACAATGGACTCCACTAGGTACACCACAATTGAATGAAGTATCTGAAAGGAGAAATCGAACACTGTTGGACATGGTTCGATCCATGATGAGTTTTACCGACCTTCCAATTTCCTTCTGGGGTTATGCCCTAGAAACGGCTGCATACCTACTTAACAAGGTACCTACCACATCCGCCCCAAAGACTCCATATGAGATGTGGAAGGGGAGAAAACCAAATCTTAAGCATGTTAAGACTTGAGGTTGTCCAGCTTATGTCAAAAAGTTTGAATATGATAAGCTACAGACTAAATCCGACAAGTGTAGATTTGTGGGATACCCTAAAGAAACTGTAAGGTATTATTTCTATCATCTAACTGATCAAAAGGTGTTTGTTGCGAAACATGCTGCCTTCTTGGAAAAGGAGTTTATCCTATGAAGGGGTCAGTGGGAGTAAGATATATCTTGAAGAAGTTCAAGAACCACAAATTACTACGGATCAGAGTCAGGTACCTGACCAAGTAGAAGAACCTACTGTATCACACCCTACTCGTAAATTTGGAAGAGTACCGAAGATACCTGAGAGGTATGGATTCGTCATACAGGATGATGATGAGGTACATATCATGAATGATGATGATCCATTGAATTACGAACAGGCTATGAGTAATAAAGACTCAGAAAAATGGTAGATGGCCATAAAATCTAAAATAGATTTTAAAGCTATGCTCAAGTCCATTTGGATTTTACTTGCAATTGCAGCTTATTATTACTATATCTGGAAAAATGAACGTGGAGACGCCCTTCCTCAAATATACATTATTAGAGGAGAATGTATGTATGATAGAACCAGATGGATTTGTTTCAATAGTTGAAGCAAATCATATATATGAGCTACAACAATCCATTTATGGATTGAAGCAAGCTTATCGTAGATGGAACATTTATTTTGATGAGACAATCAAATAGTTTGATTTTATTAAAAACAAGGATGAACCATGTGTGTATAAGAAGGTTAGTGGGAGCGCTGTTTCATTCCATGTATTATATGTTGATGATATATTACTGATAGAGAATGAAATTCCTATGCTAAAATCGATCAAAATAAAGTTGTCTAAACATTCCTCCATGAATAATTTGGGTAGAACATCCCGCATTGGGGATATAAATATATATTAATAGATTTAAAAGAATGTTCGGCATAACCCAAGGAAACGTATATTCATTAGATGCTAAAGGCGTTTAGCATGGAAAACTCCAAAATGTGCCTCATGATGATGAGCTATGGAGTGTATCTCTCTAAAATTGTCCTTAGTAAAAGAGAGATAGCATGAGTTACAATCATGTATGCAATGAAATATACGAGACTTGATATTGATCAGTCATATTCTGGAGAAGATCACTGTGAGACAGTGATATACATCTTAAAGAACTTAACTGACACTAAAGATGTCATCATATCACATAATGAGTCTGAATTACACTAGAGGGCTAAACAGACTCAAGTTTTCAGACTGACCAAGACGATAGCAAAATCCACTTTAGGGTAAATTATTACCTTAAAAGATGGTGCAGTGAATTGAAAAGGTTCCAAACAACAAAAGGTTGCTGGTTTAGTGACAAAGACAAAGTATATAACTGTAAATGAAGCTGCAGGTTGATGTTTCAGATGAAAAGTTCATTACGGAACTAGGAATAGTTCCTAAGTCTCATCTTGAATCTAAACATGTGTTGCGGCACTTTGATTAAAGAAATCATTGAAAGAGGAGACGTCACCTTAGAGCGTGTAGTCTCTCAAGATAACATTGCAAATTCATTTACTAAAGCTATAACACAACAGCAGTTTGATCGTCACTTAGAGAAGTTGGTATGAGATACCATGTCGATTGGCTTTAGTGCAAGTGAGAGATTAAAAGTAATATGCATACAAGCCAATTATGTATGATGATAAAGCATCTACTTTGCAGACGATCTTATTTATTTATTAATAAAAGTATTAACTTATTAAAGGAATTTAATTATCTGCATGGTGCTATTTTTATAATATGTAAATAACCCATAGTTTTAAGCAATGCTTTTAAAATCATGATGTTGATCATGCTAATGATATTTAAATTCTTAGAAAGCTTAAAACTAAAATAGTTCTCAATCGTGGGATTACTAAAAAGGGGATTAGTATATCCGGATAGATTGGTACATATGTTGTTTGCTCATTGGATAAGGATGATTGATCTCATGATCATTTATGTGGAGACACTAAAGCAAGTATGTAGGTGCTTATTGGAGAATAAGTTCACTGAACGTGACTCGTTATGGAATACCTAATGGAGTTTTACTCGCCTGTCAATAGGAATTCCTAATGTGATAGTAGTACAAGTGATCATTGGACTTGAGATCATCATAGTATCTTGTATGTAATGAATTATACTTTGACTTATTCCTTAAAACCCTTTAGGGTATATAAAAGGGTATAATGAGTTACATATGGAGATAATGAATGATCAATAAAGAATCTACCACCTCTAGTAAAAGAGGAGATATGTCCTATGTGATTCGGTAAATGATAACCTAGGAATCCTTGGCCAAGGTGGAATGAAATTAGAAAGTAGTTTCTAATTTGCATTAAATGGAGTTGTGCATTTTCTAATCGAAATACATATAATTAAATAAAATAAGACTTGACAGTAATTCCATGTCTTATATTTAATTGGGACATTGTATGGTGGAAGGATTAAATTGTACGGTAACTATTTACTCACAGGTTCTTTTATGATTAATGTTGAAATCTATATTATCTGAAAAGTCGTTGATCGCTAGGGAGGCTTATCCCTATTGTAGAATAAATATTATTTATTTAAATAGATTATTAGTTTAATTTATTTATTTAAATAAAATTAGAATTATTCTAATTGATTTATTCACAACCGGTTTAATATAAAGAACCTAAAGGATCACACCATAAAAAGAAGAATAATTATTTAAGAATGTAATGGCATAATCATAATAACGCATTAAGTGTAATTAATTTAATTTATGGTGATAGAATAAATTAAATAGGTTAATGTTTATTATTTAATATTTTAGAAATATTAAATATAAATTAATAAGAGGAGTCTTATTAATATTATTACAATTATTATTTTATTTTCTAAAGGAGTTTAGTAATTAATTTAATATTAGTATTCTCATTTATTCCTAATAAGATTAGGAGATAAATTAATTAAATGAATTTAATTAATTATTCCCAATGTAGTGGGAAGCCTAAATTAATTAAAGGAGTTTAATTAAGTAAATGAAATCCCATGTCTAATATGATTAGAAGGGTTGACCAATATCTATGTATAAGGAGTCTTATAATAGATATCAGTTGATGCAATATCAATTGTTGGAGAGTACTCCTTTTCTATTGAGGATAGAAAACTAAGCCAATCAATCTCCTTCTTGATAATTCCTCTTCTTTGGTGGATCACCTCTAGAGGCCAAACACTTGGGTGGCTAACGTTGATCAAAGGAAGAAATCTAAACCGGAAATTCAAGGAGATCACAAAGAACAAGGAGTTGAACTCGTACCTGTGGAAGCTTCGTTCTACAAGGGTATGATTCCATAACTTCTTATTTATCTTTTTAAATTAATAATTTGCATAAAGGATGATCCGGGTAATGGTTTTGTAGAAATTTTTTAAACTCTGATATACAATGCTTCCGCTAATTTTTGTAATTTGATTGCATCACGATTTCGTACAAACCCAACAACATTCACATACATCGTGTCTTACCGTTGTGCATATGATGACATGGGTGCGAAGCACTAAATATGGGTGTGAAGCACTAAAAAGCAGGAAAGCATTCATTCACATTCTTTCAATGTAAAGATGCAGCATTCACTCATTCATTGATTGTGGAGACGCGAAATTTCACTGCATTCAATAGTTTTGAAAGGGAAATGTTTGAAAATATTTGGAAAGCGGCCTAAGCCCTCTACTGTCCCCAACAGAGTCGCCACCTGTCGACGTTGGTTTAAAAAATTCGAGGGTCGGGTCACAACCCAGGATCTTTTAATCTCTTTTCCTAAGTTCTCTCTACCCTCACTCTTTTTATTTAGGAAAAAGGTTTTGAAGGGGTTTTTAGGAGAAAGGCCAACATGTATCATGTCGACGATTGGAACGTTTTACAGAGTCGCCAGTTGGTAGATTTGAAATGGTTGTACCAACTCAACTGAGTTTTGTTTGAAAGAGGCCCAATTGCTGGACACTGTCAAAACTTGATCGTTGAAAACAAAGTTTTGAGCTCGGGGGCTTGGTTAAGTGTGGAAAAAGTGTTAGGCACCCCACGACTCCCGTGTAAACACGATACCGCATTTTTTCAATATTCTCCTTTAAAACTGGAATGCGTGAGTGAATGCTGTTTGAAAATTGGGCCTACTGATTTGATTGATTAAAAGTAGTGCTTTGCTTCATTGAACCAATATACGAAAGGTTTGATTTGATTTGAAAATCAGTCTTTGATATGATTTGCGAAAGCATTTAATTTGATTTTCTTGAAACGCTTTTCTTTTGATTGATTTGAAAATGATGTTTTGAAAGCTGGTTTATCAAACCCTTACGTTGCCATAGGAATTGAAGCCTGTTGGTACTTCTAATTTTGTCTTTATATCCTTAAGGCTGCATGTAAATGGTGATTTATCGGGCTGTGAAGCATCCTCGACCATAGAATATACAAGTGTCGGTCTCCTCATGGGTATGAAAACCATCGGAGGGACGCTAACACGACAATAAATATTTTTTCATTATCTGGAGACCTTAAATCCGGATAACCATTTTAAGGTCTGTTTACATGTACATTTCTACATAAAAACTGGCAGGGTACATTTGCAAATCGGAGTTTGTCCATCGTGGAAATCAGATTCCGATAGTTTTGATCGTGAATCCTACAATTCCTAGGCTCATATATAAATAGACAAAACCTACACAGTTCAAATTTGTATAGAAACAGATAAATATCCCAAAATTTCCAGAACTGAGGATTCATTCAGTAAATCCCGATCTGCACAGCCAAAGCGTCTCGTTCGCACTAGATAAAGATCTAAGGGACGCGAGGTTTCTTTTGAAGCTGAAACTAGAAAGAAAACTAGATTTAAGAAAATCTCAGCCATTCTAGCTTCACGGTTCAGTCTGGAGGTTTTGAACCGTTTGAAAACTAGAATTGGCGAAATTTAAATAAATCTACTCCGCCTGCAGATATATCAGTGTCAATTTATATAAGATGAATATTTACAGCAGCAGTTGAATAGAAAGCGAGTAAAGCAATATACATATATATATATATATACAAATATATATAAAATCTGTAAAGGGCGATGGATTTTCACGCCGGTGCCCGGACTAAAATTGAAATATATATATATATATATATATATATATATATATATATTGACAGAAACGTAGTCAACCAAGACTGGGAAGAGGACCAGAGGCCATACCGACAACCAGGGCAACCTCGGGAGGGGTAAATTGGTCATTTCACTAACTCTCATCCTATTCAGTCAAACTTAAGTCGAATTGATGCCACCAAGGTCAGAAAGAACAACAACGGTGATCCCGGGTGAAAACAGCACCAGACGGCTCGACAGATAAGCTGCGGGGAAACGAAGACCCGATCATGAACCCACCTTTGGGGGCTTAAGAAGGGTTCAAACCAATGTCATTGTGACACTCTTAGCGAGGGCTTTTCGAAAAGCTATAGCACGCCTCAAACGGATGCTCCGATAAAAAGTTATGAAGTTTCAAACCTGACATCGCATCGCCCGTCATGTACGCACCTCGAGACGACCAAATCGGGCATGTGGGCCCCACCTAGGGGAGCCGCACCTCTACCTACGGCTGCTCTAGGTAGAGCTGCGGCTCCCTGGCCTATATATAAAGGTGCACCCCCGTTCATTTTCAACAATTCAGAAACGCAGCGAAGCCCTGTCAGTTTGATTTTCTGACTTTTAACTCCTCTTCCAAACCGAAATATTTTCACTCTAACACGTAGATATACCCATATACTACCACATATCAAAAAACCACCGATAGATTTGGACGTATAGAGCCTACGATTTGGCAAAAAGCTCATATTGCAGTCCATTGTAAGTATTTTTACTATCAGAAAGTCAATACTACTACTTTGCACTGTTTACCACTTGCACACGAAGTTTCACCTTCTAAATATGCCCGGAACATTGTTCCGTGGCCGTTTTCGTTAAAATTTGGTATATTTCTGTACATAAACGCAGTTTTTTGCATTTCTACAACTCGGATTGACAATCCGTCAGCTCTAGCAGCTTCAATGCACTAGCACACACATTCTGGCAACTCCGCCGGACTGGGTCATCTTCCCATTCTGGGTTTGACCCTTTTCTGAGCATATTTAACTGCAAATGTACTAACATTTCAATTCTGTCAATCCCGAATGTCAAATCCATGGTAGTTTATCGCTTTTATATATATTTACGCATATATAAGCGAATTTCACCATCACTGGTACTCATATTAGTCCTGGTTGACTACATTTCTGTCAATATATATATATATATATATATATATATATATTTATTTATTTATTTTTTTTCAATCCGGCCTGGATTATTTTGTGGCCATTTTAATGTTTTTGCACACTTCGCCATACTGGGTGCTCTCCCCTGTCACTGGTTGACTAATTTTCTGTCAATTTCAATTCCAGTATGGGCACCGGCGTGAAAACCATTGCCCTTTTTACTATTTTTCTATATATATATATATTTCATTTTTGTCACAGCCTGGATTATTTCGTGGCTATTTATAGTTTTTATAAATATATATATATTTCAATTCTAGTCCGGGCTTGCGACTTTTACAGCTTTTGTATATATATAATTATATATATATATATATATATATTGCTTTAATCAAATTTATTCAACTACTGCATTTAACATTCATTTGTATATGAATCTGCACTAATATATCTGCGGACTGGACTAGATTTATCTAAATCTCGCCAATTCTAGCTTTCAACGGTCCAAACAGTTCCTGACAGAACCTGGAAGCTATAATGGCTGAGATTTCTTTAAATCTAGTTATTTTTACATAGTTTCAGCTTTAAAAGCAAATTCGTGTGCCTTAGATCGCTATCTAGTGGGAACGAGACGCTTTGGCCATTCGCAGCCAAGATTTATTGATGAATCCTTGGTTCCATTGCGACGTGATGATGTATATATATCCATTTCTGTGCAAATCTGAACTGTGCAGGTTTATTGGATATATATATATATATATATATATATATATGAGCCTAAGAATCGTGGGATTCACGATCAAATCGATCGGGATCTGATTCCCACGATGGACAAACTCCAGTTACAGATGTACCCTGCCAATTTTTCTTTAAAATGTACATACACAGACCGTAAAACGGTTATCCTGATTTAAGGCCTCATTATAATAAAATGTAAATTATCATGTCAGCATCCCTCCGATGGTTTTCATACCCATGAGGAGACCGACACTTGTCTATTTATATATTTGAGGATGCTTCGCAGCCCGGCAAATCACCATTCACATGCAGCCTTAAGGCTATAAAGATAAAAAAATTAAAAGTAGCAATACGCTTCAATTCCTATGGCAGCGTAAGGGTTTGATAAACCAGCTTTTAAAACATCATTTTCAATCAAAAGAGAAGCTTTTGTAAGTCAAATTAAATGCTTTTGCAAATCAAATCAAAGACTGATTTTCAAATCAAATTAACCCTTCGTATATAGGCTAAACGAAGTCTATCAAAGCTTTCAATCAATCAAATCAATAGGCCCAATTTTCAAACTGCATTCACTCACGCATTCACAGTTTTAAGGGAAATATTGAAAAGATGCGGTACCGTGTTTACATGGGAGTCGTGGGGTGCCTAACACCTTCCCCACACTTAAGCAAGCCCCCGAACTCAAAACTCCGATTTCAAAGATCAAGTTTTGACAGTGTCCAGCAATTGGCCTCTTTTCAAATCAAACTCGATTGAGTTGGTACAACCATTTTCCAATCTACCAATTGGCGACTCATAAATGTTCAAATCGTCGACATAAAAAACATGTTGGCCTCTTTCCTAAAAAACCCTTCAAAACCTTTTTTCTAAATGAAAAGAATAAGGGTAGAGAGAACTTAGAAAGATCGATTTGAGGAAACCCGGGTTACGAACCGACCCGCTGGGTTCTTAAATTTTCCAACGTCGACAGGTGGCGACTCTGCTGGGGACAGTAGAGGGCTTAGGCCATTTTCTAATCTTTTCAAACATTTCCCTTTCAAAACTATGGAATGCGTGAAACCCTGCGTCTCCACAGTCAATGGATGAGTGAATGCTGCATCTTTACATTGAATGAATGTGAATGAATGCTTTCCTTCTTTAGTGCTTAGCACCCTTATTAGTGCTTCGCACGAACTGGTCATTACATGCATAAACGATAAGCCACGATGTATGTGAATGTATGTTGTGTGTCCCCTCTCACATGGAGAATAACCCGGTTGGTGATAAGTAGTGTCTCTATGGACGACTAAGTCTCTGGGGATGCCTCACGAAAATGCACCACTCAAATTCACTCCAGTTGAACGATCGGATTAAGATCATTTCTAGTAGATTGCGATGATCTGGGAGCCTTCATGTCGAAACAAAAGCCGTGAGAGTAACCTAAGATGGTTAGCCTCTGATTAACCAAATCCAAAGGGAGGCTTCTTCATGCCTTCCTCCTTCAATTCCATGTCAAATCTCCAATTACTGAGGAGCACAATGTAAATATTAATAATGAAAGATTTACTTTCCCTGTCAGATAAATACCATGTCATCCTGCAATCAAAACGACTAACCTCTGTTTTGCAGGATAAACTCTAAAAAACACTTCATGCATCCAATCCTTGCCTACCTCAGGAAATTGACACTTCTACGCTTTATTGTAGGTAAAAAGTGGTCTCACTACTAGATCATAATCTGAAAAGGCACAAAGCCTATCCACTGATATGGATGAAATTAGCCAATACGAGTCGGGTTTTGTATCTCGAAAGAGTTTGAGGGACTTAAGAATCAAATAGCAGAGTTGGCTATCCTCCTAAGAGAACAAAGTAAAAGCACTCAAGGCCAGGCAATGCCCAATCAAACCAAGTCCCCCTCACAGGGTGGCAATCAATGTGCTGACAAAAAGCTGGAAATACAAATCCCTGAACTGCGATACAGTAAAAGAACTAACAAAACCCCTGAAACCACAAATCTCAGGGAAGATCGGGAAACTGGCGATATCCGAAGGAAAGTTCAACAAATGGGAGAAACCATCCGAACAATCAAAGGGACTGGAAACCTTGGAAGTGTCATATATTCAGATCTATGCATATTCCCAGGGGCTAGATATCCTGACAAATTCCAAGTCCTAGAGTTTGAAAAGTACAATGGGGCAGGCGATCCTTATACACATTTGAAAGTATACATTGGCGAGCTAGGGTCTTATGCTGAAGATGAAAGCCTCCGAATGCAGCTTTTCCAAAAAAGTCTCACTATAGAGGCTAGAACTTGGTATGCCCGACTTGACAATGCCAAAATCCACAGTTGGGAAGGGCTAGCTCATGCCTTCCTAACTCAATACAGCTTCCAGTCTCAGATGGCTCCGGATCGATATCAATTGACCAAAGTCAAAAAGCAGAGCAACGAGTCTTTCCGTGAATATGCCCAAAGATGGAGACGTCTAGCAGCACAAGTCAGCCCGCCTATAACCGAAGCTGAAATGGTGATTACTTTCATAGACATCCAAGAGGCACCTTACTATGAGAGGATCCTGGCCGGAATAGGAAAGCCATTCTCAGAGATGATCAAACATAGCAAAATGACAGAGATGGGCCTGAAGGCAGGCAAGATCAAAGATCTCACAACCTTGAAAGTAGTCGCCGATCATATACAGTCTGGCAGTTATGCGAGTGATCCCATAAGGGTACCCAAGGAAGGCGATGAAGATGTATCCCTCGTTGCACAGGGGCAGTCTAGGAGACCTAACCGTAGTCCCCCCATTTGGAAGAGGGAACGCAATTTGCCGTCATAACAGATTGCATTCAACAATTACCAGGAGAGAAAGAGAAAATTAGAAAGAATGAAAAATCGGGTGTTCACTCCCCTAGGCGATTCCCTTGAAAACATGTTGGTGATGTTAGTAGATCACAAGAAAATTACCGAACTGGCTCCACCTCTGGATCCAAAAAGCAAAAGATACAATCCTAGCCAGAGATGTTCTTACCATTCAGGATCTCCAGGACACGATACACAAGATTATTGGTCCTTGAAGCATAAAATCCAAAACCTGATCGAAAATAGCGATATTGTGGTCCAACAACATAACCATCCCAATGACCACCCCAACCTTCTGATGTCGCATGATACAGAGGAAGTAAACATGATCAGGTCAGGAAGCAATAAAATGTATCTAAATCGTAAATACATACGAAGGATAGAGGAATACCCCTAAAGGAACATAATAAATGTCCTCAAGTTGGAAAATACAGAGGAGGGTATGACAATAATGCGAAAATTGGATACGATCCAACACCAAGTAACTCTACTGGCTAATCTGGTAGTACGCCAACATCAGGATACGAGGCAGGTTTTCACTCAACTATTAGAAAAATAAGAGAAAGAGAAGGTTCTTCAGAATGTAAGCCTATCTCCCTCCAAGATCCACTAGCTAAATAAAGAGGATTAAAGTATGTTGAATGAACGAGAAAGATGGAATGATAATACTACCAGAAGATCTCAACAAAGGAAAAATCATCCAGAGGAATGCAAATTCCCAAATAAGAAACATCAATCAACATGTCAAACACTAGCAAACCCTCGAAATCCCACGGCACCGAAAGTCGGGGAGAGTAAGCAAAGAAGGGTAATAAGAAGGGACTCATTAGAAAATGTATTAGCCCTGTTGATTTTACAGAAAAAGATCACTGAGCTCGCTCCACCTATGGATCCCAAAGGAAGGCAATATGATCTCAACATGAGATGTGCTTATCATTCCAGAGCACCAGGACATGCGACCGAGGAATGTTGGGCTCTGAAACAGAAAATCCAGGATCTCATTGAAAATGGAGAACTGAAGAAAGAATTCCCTATAACCAGATAAGGCGAAAGGGAGATAAAGAGCTCAAGATGTCCACTCGAAGCGGGCAGTTCAAAGGATGTGACGGCTATGAGCACCAATCCTGGCAGAACACAAGGTGGACCAATCCTAATACTGGGAGTGACCGAGGAGACAAAAGAATCTCCCAATGAAGTTCATCCACCATCATCAAATATCTTGTTGCCCAAAGCCAACAACTGCATGCCTAACCTTATCCTTCTGGAAGATGAGGAGGAGATATTGATCCTTCCCCGTATGGAAAAAGCACAAAAGGAAAGTTCCTTGCGAGAGATACCACATCAGTGTGAGGGGGATTTCATACTCAAATCCTCTTAAGGCTATGAGAAAGGTGAAGAAGTAGATGAAGAAAAAGGTGGCGAAGTTCTCAAGGAAGCCAACCCCTCGAGGAATCTGGAGTTCATACCTTTCTGCGACGAGTCTAGTTTAAGCCTCCTGAAGGGATATGCTGATTCAGGAGGCGGTCAATTTATGGCAGGGATTGAAGATATTCAGAGCCAAGAGGGAACCTCTATCACAAGCCTCGAAGGCGACATAATCACGGATGACTGGACTATCAGGCCTCAGCTATCCAGGAGGACATAGATCCTAGAGGAAAGTTGTGAGTTCCAGAGGCTGTTGGGAAGTTATCCTTTTCCTAGGATTATGCCTTTTATTTTCCATGCATACAAAATAAAAAGACCAAAAAATAATAATAAAAAAAAAGAAAAAAAAAATTAAAAATCGAGCCTTTCAAGCCAAAAACATGAAATACGTAAGACCTGATTTCCCTCAACCCGGGAGTACGTAGGCAACCATCTTGGTGTGGTAAAACCAAACAAAAAAATTCAAAAACCATCGAATCCCAACACAAAAATTCAAAAACATATCAAACCAGACTCAAAATCCAAGATAAACTTCTTTCAAGCCTCTCCAACCAAACTAGCAGGAACTACGAATGACCTAATCTCCCTCAACCCGGGAGTACGTATGCTGCCATCTACGGTGCGGTTTGACCTTCAAGAAAATCAAAAAAAAGGAAAGACCAGTTCCAAGACACCGAATACAAATAAAAGCCAAATTCTATCAAACCACATGGTCAACAGGCCTTGTTGAGGAAAATCAAAGCTAGTCTCTGAACCCGTGGATAAGTAGGATAACAGTGCCAACATGACATCTCTTTGAAGATAGAGGAGCAGCTGCTAGCTCCTAACCCTAGGTATCCATACGAGCCAGAACATCCACTGCCATCTGCATACTATGGCCTCGTCCCTCTTAGCAAAGGTAGCCTCCCGAGTGGCTCGAGCCTCGCCTCTATCAATAGAAGTTATATCTCTACTAGAATGGGCCGTTAACATCAATGCCCTGACTTGATCTCTCTCGATGGTCATCCGAGCTATCGAAGCTGCCATAGCCAGATCTGTCCCGACAGGGACACTCGGTAGGTCACCAACCAAAGTCGAGGTCAAAGCCATCATCTCCAACCATCACAAGCCCTTGAGTCCAATTCATTGGAGTCCGAAGGCATCTCGACATCAATCATCAAAGTTGGAACAATAACACGGCGATATATCAAGCATAAACATCTGCAAGGACCTTCGAAGTGCTGAAGCCTCAATCTGAAACCTTCATCAAACCAAAAGAAAGGTCATCAAAGCCAATTGCTCCTACAAATCAAAAACAATAACTGGGGCATCTAAACATTAAAGCCAAAATCCACTACCTGTTCACCAAAGGGGTCATGCGATTAAAGACTTTTGCGATCTTAACATCTTATCAGCCCAATAGGTCAAATACAACCAAGCAATCCTCCCAGATGACAAGCAAGACTGGGGCAAGTTCAAAGTCAATGGTAACCCGATGTTGGGACAGTTACAATAAGACTGGACCAATTTTGGAAATTACGCAATTCAACATTGGGGCATTTATCAACCACCCAATCAATATGCACCAGTCGGCACCATCAGCATGGTCCATCATCATCCAAGCTTCCATCATTGGCGATCTGGTATGACCAATCGACCTTTGCCAATTATAATTTTCTTTGAATACTGCGATCCGCTGAAAAGGTACGACTCTTTCATCTCTTTGTGAGCTTTCAAATTCCATGCATTAGCGATAATACGCATAAGTCCTGCATTAGGGTCTTAGAAAAAGAGAAAAAAAAGAAAAAAAAAGAGATTTTTGCTTAACTTGTTATGAATTGGATTAATTCTGATAAGCGTCCGTCGAGCAAGAATCATGAAAGCGATTAGAGAATTAAGACTTTTAACCTTTTGATTAGGCACGACGTCCTAGTGTAAAGCACTTTTTAGAGCAAACATGACCTCATATGCATGTCTGTTCTTTGCGATTGACCTGACTCTTAGTTGTGGGGTATGAAACTATGACAACAAGGATGACAATTAGTAGCCAGCCTAATGTCTCGAATCATGGCCTTGGTTATTTGAGTTATTAAGCCTGAAGGGTGTCTTTACACCTGGTGCCCTAAAGCCATCTGGTTTGGGAGCCACCGGCCCAACGCTCATTACATGGGTAACTCAGTGGCTAAGAAAACGAGCATTACAAGAAAAAGAAGGAAAAACCTGAGCAGATCCGAATTGTGGCCTAGGTTACTCGAGTAATTAAGCCCGAGGGGTGTCTCTACACCTGGTGCCCTAAAGCCGTCTGGTTTGGGAGTCACCGGCCCAACACTCGCTACACGAGTAATTTAGAGCCTAAGAAAAGGAATCTTGTGCAAGCTCAGGCGAAGATCAAAAGAGTAGACCGCCTAACTTAACTCGAAGTGTGTCCTTTGTTACTCGAGCCAGTAAACCCTAAGGGGTGTCTCAACACCTAGTGCCCTAAAGCCGTTAGGTTTTGGAGTCATTGGTCCAAAACTCGTTATATGGGTAACACTGAAAAGCCTAAGAAAACGAGACAAAGTTAAGCGAGTAAAGCAAAAAGTTTTGCAAGATAAAAATGAGGTCATATAGAAATCATAGAAGAGAAACCCCTGCTACGGGTTGCGTCACACGTAGTGCACATGTCATATGATCTTAATCTTGTGAAGAGCAGTGTCTAGAGCGAAGATGAGGTGTCTCTAATGAAGGGAGATAAGTCTTTTGAATATAATCATACCCATGAAAAATGACCATGGACGCTTAAAAGTTTTCTTATGATTTCATAACTTGTCAAGCAAAAATTTGGATTTCCTTAGGAAAAATTCATTTTCATACTCCCTTTCAAAATCTTTAGCGATAAGATAAGAGCTCAGTGAATACAAGCATTTAATTTCATAAACTTTAACTTCAAATGCCTCATTCACAAGATCATACTAATCCCGACGGCCTAAGCCATCAAGCTATCGGCACATATTGTTGTTTGTCTGAATGTGCAAGATATTGCTCACCGTGGACATGGTCAACAAAGCGAGTTTTTTTAATGAATCCCTGTAACAACCTGCGAAAGGGTTGTGGCATTTCTCTATTCTAAGAAATAGAAAGGATCTACTGCGGGACCAAGTTCCTCATCAAAAGAAGAGGGAGAGTTCCTAAAAGAAATCAATGCGACATCAGCTGCCCCTCTACAAGAAGGGAAAAATCCTCAACCAAGTTTTTAACTCGAAAAGAACAGATGCCCGATGACAAAAAGATCTAGCAAAGGAAATCTGCATCATCAAACATGTCAAACTGTGCCAAGTCCTCATAAGTCGAGGCCTCTACACTGAAGTTCAAATCTAGGCAATGAAAGAACGGGCTACATCCTTTAGGACGTCATAATCACCCGGGTCATCAGCCAAGCCAGAGCTAAACCAGTAGGGTCGCAAGTAAAGAGCTGGCCCCTTTTTACACTCAATAATCAGCCGTTGGCACAATCCCAACAAAGCATCGGGGAATGATCCAGGGACGAAGACAGTATATCAAATTTGATCCCCAATATCAGTCCTTTAAGCCAAGTCCGATCCCCAATATCGGTCCTTTAAGCCAAATCTGATCCCCAATGTTGGTCCTTTAATCCAAATTCGATCCCCAATATCGATCCTTTAACCCAAATTCGATCCCCAATATTAGGTCCTTTAAGCCAAATCCTATCCCCAATATCGGTCCTTTAACCCAAATTCGATCCCCAATATCGGTAAATCAAATCATATCAACCCCGATCTCCAATCGGGCTGTCAAACCAACTTCGATCCATCCCCACAGAGGATAGATGATGGAATCTGTTATATAAACCTTTAGAAGGGGCATTGAGAAGGATCCAGTGCTGTAGGTCGTGGAATGCTACTTCAGCGAAGATATCGGGATACCTCCTAATAAAGCCATCAGTGTTTGGACCACCAGAGGGACCAGCATCAAATCCAGATCCAGAAAATAGCAGCCCCTGCGAGATCTTTACCAAAAACGGCACATAAAAGAGGAACATCCAAATCTGCTTTGCGAATGACAAAAGGAGCCATACGGGAGTTAGAGATGTTAAGCCTATAAAAATCTATGTCTGAAAAGAAACTCCAAATCACCTCAGAAAAGGGTGAGGTATGGTTCTACATCAATTCAATTAAGCATATGCATCAACCTAGGATAAATTAATATCATCTTATCATGTCTGGTCTGCGCATGTGCAACTAGTGCTACATCAGCGCACATCTCCATCAAAACATTAGGCATACATACCCAATAGAGTCAAAAATGCATACACATTTAACACACAAACTCGATGAAAAAGTCCGCTACCGTTCAAGTAGGCATCGGGACAGTCCAATGATTAACCATTATCCCTACCATCAGGGTCGGCACTGTTGCAAACTACCGATGTAAGTTATCATCAGGATAGGCATCGGGAGCACCCAATGAGGTAACTCGACAAAAGAGATATATCCCCATCAGAGGAGCCTTCAGAAATGTACAACGACATTAGCCAAAATTTTTTTACCTCAGATAGTATTGATAGATTGGGGAAACCATTGGTCTTAAAACCAAGATAACAACAAAGGGCCATCACCGACGACGTCATCCCCAATAGAAATATGGGAAACATTTCAGTTAATCTTCATTAAACAGGAGCATCGGCAGCACCGATAGAAATCAAACCGTTCAAGTCAACACCAACATAGACATCAGCAGCACTGATGAAAGTCAACCGTTGAGATCAGCCCCAACACAGGCACCAGTAAAGGTAATGCGATGCGATGCAATTTTTGATGCGATGCGATATGCGATGCGATGCGATATGCGATGCGATTTGCAATGCGATGCGATATGCGATTTGTGATGCGATATGCGATTTGCAAAAACGTGTTAACATTCATTGCATTGCGCTTTGCATCATTAATATCTTGTCATATTTCAAGTGTCTAGCAATCTTTATCCTGTTCATTCCATTGCATTACATAAACATGATAAAGAGGGGCATCTGTAGACACTCAAAATTTTCCTTGCCCCAATACTAACACTGTAGAAGGGCAAAACCGTTAAATCCCAACACCAGACATCCAATCTAAATGTCGGTCCTTCAGCCTAAATCTGATCCCCAATGTCGGTCAACTCCAGTCAAATTCCAATCACCAATATCGGTACTCCAGCCAACCCCGATAGTCAATCAGACCGTCAATCCAGCTTCGATAGTCAATCGGACTATCGATCCAGCTTCGATAGTCAATCGGACAGTCAATCTAGCTCCGATAGTCAATCGAACCATCTATCCAGCTTCGATAGTTAATCGGACAGTCAATCTAGCTTCGGTAGTCAATCGAACATTTTATCCAGCTCCGATCGTCAATCGGACCGTTCATCCAATTTCGATAGTCAATGTGACCGTTAGATCATCCCCAATCTCAAAATTGGGGCATCAGCTAAAACTTGGTCACCGATATTGAGACAACTACAACACCGATCAACCATATCAGGATGTCAATGCAGCCCCAGCAGTAACCCGGGAGGTACAAATCAGCCCCGGCAGTAACCCGGGAAGTACTGGTCAGCCCCGACATCAGTCCTGGAAGTTAGGTCGACTTCAGACATAAACCTGAAGCATCACAATACTTCCAAAAGAAAACCTGGAATGACCACGTCAGCCACATAGGCAACACTGAGAACAAACAGACTCGAATGGGATCCAAGTCTTGGAAACAGCTCCCGGAAGTCAACCAGAGGCCATGCCGACACCCATGGCAACCCCAGGAAGGGAAAATTGGTCATTTCACAAAATCTCATCTGATTAAGTCAAACTTAAGCTGAATTGATGCCGCTAAGGTCAAAAAGAACCACAACGGTGATCCCGGGTGAAAACAGCACCAGACGGCTCGACGGACAAGCTGTGGGGAAACGAAGACCCGATCATGAACTCACCTTTGGGGACTTAAGAAGGGTTCAAACCAATGTCATTGTGACACTCTCAGCGAGGGCTTTCCGGAAAGCTATAGTATGCCTCAAACGGACACTCCGATCAAAAATTATGAAGTTTCGAACCTGATATTGCATCGCCCGGCATGCACGCACCTCGAGATGACCAAACCGGGCATGTGGGCCCCACCTAGAGGAGCCACACCACTACCTGCAGCTGCCCTAGGTAGAGATGCGGCTCCCTGGCATATATATAGAGGTGCACCCCTGTTCATTTTCAATAATTCAAAAACGCAGCGAAGCCATGGCAGTTTGATTTTCTGACTTTTAACACCTCTTCCAAACCCAAATACTTTCACTCTAACACGTAGATATACCCATATACTACCACATATCAAAAAACCACTGGTATATTTGGATGTATAGAGCCTACGATTTGGCAAAAAGCCCATAGTGCAGTCCATTATAAGTATTTTAACAATCAGAAAGTCAATACTACTACTTTGCACTGTTTTCCACTTGCACACGAAGTTTCACCTTCTAAATATGCCTGGAACTTTGTTTCGTGGCTGTTTTCGTCAAAATTTAGGTATATTTCTGTACAAAAATGTAGTTTTTTGCATTTTTATAACTCGGATTGATGATCCGTCAGCTCCAGCAGCGTCGATGCACTACTACACACATTCTGGCAACTCCGCCGGACTGGGTCATCTTCCCAGTTCGGGTTTGGCCCTTTTTTGTATATGTTTAATTGCAAATGTACTAACATTTCAATTCTGTCAAGCTCAAATGTCAAATCCGTGGTAGTTTATCACTTTTATATATATTTACGCATATATAAGCGAATTTCACCATCACTGGTACTCATATCAGTCTAGGTTGACTATATTTCTGTCAATATATATATATATATATATATATATATATATTTTCAGTTCGACCTAGATTACTTCGTGGCCATTTTTCTGCTTTTGCACACTTCGCCATACTGGGTGCTCTCCCTAGTCACTGGTTGACTACTTTTCTGTCAATTTCAATTCCAGTACGGGCACCGACGTCAAAACCCATCGCCCTTTTTACTGTTTTTCTATATATATATATATATATTTCATTTCTGTCACAACCTAGATTATTTCGTGGCTATTTACAGTTTATATATATATATATATATATATATATATATATTTCAATTCCTGTCCGGGCTTGCTAGTGAAAACCCATCGCCCTTTTACAGCTTATATATATATATATATATATATATATATATATATATATTTCTTTAATCAAATTTATTAAACTACTGCATTTAACATTCATTTGTATATGAATCAGCACTAACATATATGCGGGCGGACTAGATTTATCCAAATCTCGCTAATTCTAGCTTTCCACGGTCTAAACAGGTCCCGACAGAACCTGAAAGCTATAATGGCTGAGATTTCTTTAAATCTAGTTATTTTTACATAGTTTCAGCTTTAAAAGCAAACTCGAATCCCTTAGATAGCTATCTAGTGGGAACGAGACACTTTGACCATTCGCGGCCAGGATTTATTGATGAATCCTTGGTTCCATTGCGCCGTGATGATGTATATATATCCATTTCTGTGCAAATTTGAATTGTGCAGGTTTATTGGATACTCATATGTGAGCCTAAAAATCTTGGGATTCACGATCAAATTGATCGGGATCTGATTTCCACGATGGACAAACTCCAGTTTACAGATGTCCCCTGTAAGTTTTTCTATAAAATGTACATACACAGACCTTAAAATGGTTATCCGAATTTAAGGTCTCATCATAATGAAATGTCAATTATCGTGTCAGCGTCCCTTTGATGGTTTTCATACCCATGAGGAGACCGACACTTGTCTATTTATGTGGTCGAGGATGCTTCGCAGCCTGATAAATCACCATTCACATGCAGCCTTAAGGCTATAAAGATAAAAAAATTTAAAAGTAGCGATACGCTTCAATTCCTATAGCAGCGTAAGGGTTTGATAAACCAGCTTTCAAAACATCATTTTCAATCAAAAGAGAAGCTTTTGTAAATCAAATTAAATGCTTTTGCAAATCAAATCAAAGACTGATTTTCAAATCAAATCAAACCCTTCATATATAGGCTCAACGAAGTCTGCCAAAGCTTTCAATCAATCAAATCAATAGGCCCAATTTTCAAACAGCATTCACTCACGCATTCACAGTTTTAAGAGAAATATTGAAAAGATGCGGTACCGTGTTTACAAGGGAGTCGTGGGGTGCCTAACACCTTCCCCATACTTAACCAAGCCCCCGAACTCAAAACTCCGATTTCAAAGATCAAGTTTCGACTGTGTCCAGCAATTGGGCCTCTTTTCATATCAAACTCGGTTGAGTTGGTACAACCATTTTCCAATCTATAAATTGGCGACTCTAAATGTTCAAATCGTCGACATAAAAAATATGTTGGCCTCTTTCCTAAAAAAACCCTTCAAAATCTTTTTCCTTAATAAAAAGAATAAGGGTAGAGAGAACTTAGGAAGATCGATTTGAGGAAACCTGGGTTACGAACCGCGGGGTTCTTAAATTTTCCAACCTCAACAGCGTAAATATATATAAAAAGCGGTAAACTACCTCAGATTTGACATCTGGGCTTGACAGAATTGAAATGTTAGTATATATACAGTTAAATATATATACAAAAAAGGGCCAAACCCGGATTGGGAAGATAACCCAGTCCGGCGAAGTTGCCAGAACGTGTGTGCTAGTGCATTGAAGCTGCTGGAGCTGACGGATTGTCAATCCGAGTTGTAGAAATGTCATAAAATTAGTTTTTGTACAAAACTATACCAAATTTTGACGAAAACAGCCACGGAACCAAGTTCCGGCCATTTTTAGAAAACAAAACTTAACGTGCAAGTGCATAAAAGTACGAAGAAGTAATATTCACTTTCTGATCGTGAAAATACTTATAATGGACTGTTACACGTGCTTTTTGCCAAATCATAGGCTTTATACGTCCAAATCTACCGGTTATTTTCTGATATGTGGTAGTATATGGGTATATCTACATGTTAGAGTGAAAATATTTGGGTTTGGAAGAGGAGTAAAAGTTGAAAAATTGAACTGCCAGAGCTTCGCTGCGTTTCTGGATTCTTAAAAATGAGGGGGGTGGCCTCATATTTATAGACCAGGGAGCCTCCACTGTACCTGCTGTTGCCGCAGGTAGAGAGGTGCAGCTCCCCTGGTCGGGCCCGCGATGTCGGGTTCTGTCGTCTCAAAGTACGTGCACTCCGGACAACGCGCAGTCGAAGTCAAAACTTTCTAACTTTTGATTTGAGTGTCCGTTTGAGGCGTGCCATACCTTTTCGAAAAGCCCTCATCGAGAGTGTAGCAATGACATAGGATAAAACATTTTCCAGGTCCCAAAAGATGGGTTCATAACCAGGTCTTCGATTCCCCGCAGTTTGTCCGTTGAGCTGTCTTGCTTCGTTTGCACTCGGGATCAATGTTATGGTTCATTCTGCCTTCGATGGCATCAATTTGGATTGAGTTTGACCGAATTGACTGAGAGTTGATAAAATGACCATTTTTCCCTCCCGGGGTGGTCCTTAGTGGATCTGGCTTCCTAGGGTCATCTCTGGGACTGAACTACACTTTCTGTACGTTCCGGGGCAAATACCGGGGATGACTTGACACGTCTTAGGTTGATGTCAAGGTTGACCAGTACCTCCCAGGTTGATGTTGGATCTGAATTGACGGCCCGATATTGAGATTGGAGTTGATCAGTACCTCTAGAGTTGATGCCGGGGCTGACTTGTACCTCTCAAATTACCGCCGAGGCTGATTTAAAGGCCTGATATTGAGATCAGAGTTTGACTTGATGGCCCGATCAGAGATCAGGGTTGATTTGATAGCCCGATATTGAGATCGGGGTTGATCTAACGGTCCGATTGGAAATCAGAGCTGGATAGACGGTCCGATTGGAGATCGCAGCTAGATTGGCGATCTGATTGGAGATCGAAGCTAGATTGACAGTTAGATTGGAGATCGAAGCTAGATGGACAGTTCGATTAGAGATCAGAGCTGGATTGACTGTCCGATTAGGAGATCGGAGCTCGATTAACGGTTCGATTGGAGACCAGAGCTGGATTGACAGCTCGATTGGAGATCAGAGCTGGATTGACGGTTCGATTGGAGATCAGAGCTGGATTGACGGTTCGATTGGAAATCGAAGCTAGATCGACGGTCCGATTGGAGATCAGAGCTGGAATGACTGTTCGATTGGAGATCAGAGCTGGATTGACGGTCCGATTGGAGATCAGAGCTGGATTAACGGTCCGATTGGAGATCGGAGCTGGATTGACGGTCCGATTAGAGATCGGAGCTGGATTGACAGTCCAATTAGAGATCGGAGCTGGATTGACAGTCTGATTAGAGATCGGAGCTGGATTGATAGGTCCGATTAGAGATTAAAGCTGGATAGAAGGTCCGATTGGAGATCGGAGCTGGATAGACGGTCTGATTGGAGATCGGAGCTGGATTGACGGTTCGATTGGAGATCAAAACTTGATTGACGATCCGATTGGAGATCAGAGCTGGATTGACGGTCCGATTGGAGATCAGAGCTGGACTGACGGTCCGATTGGAGATCGGAGCTGGATTGACTGTTCGATTAGAGATCGGAGCTGGATTAACGGTCCGATTCTAGATCAGAGCTAGATTGACTATCTGATTGGAGATCAGAGCTGGATTGACGGTCTGATTGGAGATCGGAGCTGGATAGACAGTCCGATTGGAGATTAGAGCTAGATAGATGGTCCGATTGGAGATCAGAGCTGGTTTGACTGTCCAATTAGAGATTAGAGATGGATTGATGGTCCTATTGGAGATCAGAGCTGGATTGACGGTCCGATTGGAGATCGGAGCTGGATTGAGGCTCCGATTAGAGATCAGAGCTGGATTAACGGTATGATTGGAGATCGAAGATGGATTGACGGTCCAATTGGAGATCCGAGCTGGATAGACTGTCCGATTAGAGATTCGAGCTGGATTGACGGTCCGATTAGAAATCGGATTTGACTGGAGTACCGATATTGGTGATCAGATTTAACTAGAGTACCGATATTGGTGATCAGATTTGACTGGAGTACCGACATTGGGGATCGGATTTGAATTTACCGGCATTGGTGGCCGGATTTAGGTTTACCGGCATTGGTGGCTGGATTTAGGTTTACCGGCATTGGTGGCCGAATTTCAACTGAATGACTGGCATTGGTGGCTGGATTTGGATTGGAAGCATGGTATAGGTACTGGGATTGGCTTGATTGACGGTTTTGTCCTCCCACTGTGTTCGTTTGGGGTAAGAAAAATTTCGAGTGTCTACATATATATAGCTAAAATGCGAATATTCGTAAAACAAAAAATGAAGCGAATGTGCTAGCGAGATAAAATATTTATATATGAGGTAATGGTCTGAGTTAACTCATGAGTTGACAAAAAGTTATAAAAAATATTTAAATCAAGAAATAATATAGTAAATTGAGTTTTTACTATAAAAGATATATAATATCTGTTTAGAACCTGAATTCACAAATAAAGGTAAAAGATATTTCTAAAGTGGAATATATATGATTTAAGCTTCCATATGTAATATATTTACATATGAAAATGTGGGGGACCTTTATTTAGCATAAAAAGGTTAAAAAGAATTAAGTTTTTAAATAAACTACTATTCTTTTTGAGTTAGAATAAATAATATTAGTTTGTGTAAACTAATAATTATTATTGATGAATACACATGCATATTTAGCGACATATTTAGTTATCTAATATGTGTGTGCATGTAATAATAATTCTGTAGGAATTGTGGAGAAACTCTAAGTTAACTTTTAGTGGTAATCTTCAATCAAGGCAAGTTTTTCAGTTCTGTTATGTTTGTGGATTGTATGTGATTATGTGGTGAGTTATATACCATATTTATTGAATTGTTAAAGTCAAAATATGACTAAGTCAATTGGGTTATGGAACTCAATTGTTATATGTGATCTGTGATAGCATGTGTTGTAGAAGAATTATTGATGAATGTAGAATATGTATAGTAAAGAAAGTATGTTGCATATAGAGTTGTGTGCTATGTGAAACATGATAGACTGTTAAATTTCTTGGGCCGTCGAGCTCAATCTTGCAAACACAAACTTTTTGCAGGTTAATGATGTTATGCAATATTACTTGCTGTACGGATGATGAAGGTTGGACAATGTACAAAAATAAATACATTTTCTTGGGATAAAATTGTATAGAGTTGTGATTGATGGTTGTGACATAGGTAATTGACAGGCTATGTATAGTTTAAAATATTCAATGAGGAATATTTATTTTGGATGAATTGTAAGGAATACTTTATAAAAAAAATATGATATAGTGACATTACTATATAAGAATGAATTAATATTGAGTTATATATATTAATATAACTCTGATAAGAGAAATCGTTAAATGAATATGATTTCATTATAAAAGAGAATCGTAAAGGTTGAGATTCAAGGAATGAATGAATGGAATAAAAGAAAAAAAATTATTCTGCATTTTTAGTCATTTTAACATTAAATAATGTTTAAAAGCTAGAACTGTTGGGTTTGTACGTAACGCAATCATGCAATCAAATCACACAAATAGGGCAGAAGAGCGAAACATAGGTTTTTAAAAATTTATACAAACCCATAACCATGATCATGCTTTGTGCTAGTTATCAATAACAGAAAAAGAGAACATAGAATTATACTTTTGAAGATCTAAGCTTCCTCAGGTACAAGTTCTACTCCTTTAATTCCTCTGTAGTGGCTCCTTCCCTTGATCAATGTCAGCCACCCAAATGTTTGGCCTCTAAAGGTGATCCACCAAGGAAGATGAAGAACTCAGGAAGATGGGTTATTGGCTTAACCTTTGTTTCTATCTCTATAGAATATGTGTACTCCCAACCCTTGGAAAAATTCACGTACCTTATTTCTGATATAAGACTCTCTTATATAGATATTAGGTTAACCCTCCTAATCCAATTAGAATAGGGTTTTATTTAATTAATTAATTAATTAATTTTAATTAATTTATATCCTAATCTTATTAGGATTGAGAAAGAGTACTGATATTATATTAATTCCTAAACTCCTTTAGAATTAAAATAATAATAATAATAATATTAATAAGACTCCTCTTATTAATTTATATTTAATATTTCTAAAATATTAAATAATAAACATTAAGCTATTTAATTTATTCTATCACCATAGATTAAATTAATTATACTTAATGCATTATTACTATCATGCTATTTTCTTCTTAAATAATTATTCTTCCTTTTATGGTGTGACCCTTTAGGTTCTCCATATTAAACCGGTTGTGAATAAATCAATTAGAACAATTCTAATCTTATTTAAATAAATAAATTAAACTAATAATCTATTTAAATAAATAACATTTATTCTACAATAGAGATAAGCCTCCCTAGTGATCAACGACTTTCCAGATAATATAGATTTCAACATTAATCATAAAAGAACCTGTGAGTTAATAGTTACCGTACAATTCAATCCTTCCACCATACAATGTCCCAATTAAATATAAGACATGGATTTACTGTCAAGTCTTAATTTATTTAATCATATGTATTTCGATTAGAAAACGCACAACTCCAAACAATACAAATTAGAAACCTCTTTCTAATTTCATTCCACCTTGGCCAAGGATTCCTGGTTGTCATTTAACGAATCACATAGGACATATCTCCTCTTTTACTAGAAGTGGTAGATTCTTTATTGATCATACATTATCTCCATATGTAACTCATTATACCCAAGCATACCCTATATATACCTTAAAAGGCCTTAAGGAATAAGTCAAAGTATAATTTGTTATATACAAGATACTATGATGATCTCAAGTCCAAGGATCACTTGTACTACTATCACATTAGGAATTCCTATTGACAGGCGAGTAAAACTCCATTAGGTATTCCATAGCGAGTCACGTTCAGTGAACTTATTCTCTAATAAGTACCTACATACTTGCTTTAGTGTCTCCACACAAATGACCATGAGATCAGTTATCCTCATCCAATGAGCAAGCAACATATGTACCAATCTATCCGTATTTACTAATCCCCATTTTAGAAATTCCACGATTGAGAACTATTTTAGCTTTTAAGCTTTCTAAGAATTTAGATCTCATTAGCACGATCTCATCATGATTCTAAAATCATTGCTTAAAACTATGGGTTATTTACATATTATAAAAAAAATAGCACAATGTAGATAATTAAATGCCTTAAATTAATATTTTATTAATAAATAAATAAGATTGTTTACAAAGTATGTGCTTTATCATCATACATGATCAGCTTATATGCACACTACTATCAATCTCCCACTTGCACTAAAGCCAATCGCCATGGTATCTCATACCCATCTTCTCTAAGTGACGATCAAACTGCTGTTGTGTTAGAGCTTTAGTAAATGGATCTGCAATGTTGTCTTGAGAGTCCACACGCTCCAAGGTGACGTCTCCTCTTTCAATGATCTCCCTGATCAAATGAAATCGCCGCAACACGTGTTTAAATTTTTGATGAGACCTGAGTTTCTTAGCCTGTGCTACTGGTCCTGTGTTGTCACAGTAAACGGGAACTGCTTCTCCAATGCTAGGAACCACACCAACTTCTTCATCCAAACAGCTTCCTTTGCAGCTTCACTTGCAGCTATATACTCTGCCTCTGTCACTGAATCAGCAACTGTTTGCTGCTTGGCACTCTTCCAACTCACTGCGCCTCCATTCAAGGTAAACACATACCCTGAAATAAATTTACTGTCATCTTGGTCTGTTTGAAAACTTGAGTCCTTGAATCCCCCAAGTTTTAATTCAGACCCACCGTAGACAAGAAAAATATCTTTAGTCCTTCTCAAGTACTTTAGGATATTCTTCACTGCCTTCCAGTGCTCTTCTCCAAGATTCGACTGGTATCTGCTCGTTACACTAAGTGCATGAGCAACATCCGGTCTAGTACATATCATACCGTACATGATAGATCCTATTACAGAAGCATAAGGGATCTTACTCATACGGTTGTTGGGTTTGTACGAAATCGTGACGCAATCAAATTGCAAAAATTAGCGGAAGCATGGTATATCAGAGTTTAAAAATTTCTACAAAACCATTACCCGGATCATCCTTTATGCAAATTATTAATTTAAAACGATAAATAAGAAGTTATGGAATCATACCCTTGTAGAACGAAGCTTCCACAGGTACTAGTTCAACTCCTTGTTCTTCGTGATCTCCTTGAATTTTCAGGTTAGATTCCTTTCTTTGATCAACGTTAGCCACCCAAGTGTTTGGCCTCTAGAGGTGATCCACCAAGGAAGATGAATTATCAAGAAGGAGGGTGTTTGGCTTAACCTTAGTTTTCTATCCTCTATAGAAAAGGAGTACTCTTCAACAATTGGAATTACATCAGTCTAATATCTATTATAAGACTTCTCTTATATAGACATTGGTCAACCCTTCTAATCCTATTAGACATGAGATTTCTTTTAATTAATTAAACTCCTTTAATTAATTTAGGCTTCCCACCACATGGGAATAATTAATTAAATTCATTTAATTAATTTGTCTCCTAATCTTATTAGGAATAAATGAGAGTACTAAATATTAAATTAATTACTAAACTCCTTTAGAAATTAAAATAATAATAATTGTAATAATATTAATAAGACTCCTCTTATTAATTTATATTTAATATTTCCAAAATATTAAATAATAAACATTAAGCTATTTAATTTATTCTATCACCATAGATTAAATTAATTATACTTAATGCATTATTACGATTATGCCATTACCTTCTTAAATAATTATTCTTCCTTTTATGGTGTGACCCTTTAGGTTCTCCATATTAAACCAGTTGTGAATAAATCAATTAAAACAATTTTAATCTTATTTAAATAAATAAATTAAACTAATAATTTATTTAAATAAATAATATTTATTCTACAATAGGGATAAGCCTCCCTAGCGATCAACGACTTTCCAGATAATATAGATTTCAACATTAATCAAAAAGAACCTGTGAGTAAATAGTTACCGTACAATTCAATCCTTCCACCATACAATGTCCCAATTAAATATAAGACATAGATTTACTGTCAAGTCTTATTTTATTTAATTATATGTATTTCGATTAGAAAATGCACAACTCCAAATAATGCAAATTAGAAACTCCTTTCTAATTTCATTTCACCTTGGCCAAGGATTCCTGGGTTGTCATTTAACGAATCACATAGGATATATCTCCTCTTTTACTAGAGGTGGTAGATTCTTTATTGATCATTCATTATCTCCATATGTAACTCATTATACCCAAGCATACCCTATATATGCCTTAAAAGGTCTTAAGGAATAAGTCAAAGTATAATTTGTTACATACAAGATACTATGATGATCTCAAGTCCAAGGATTACTTGTACTACTATCACATTAGGAATTCCTATTGACAGGCGAGTAAATCTCCATTAGGTATTCCATAGCGAATCACGTTCAGTGAACTTATTCTCCAATAAGCACCTGCATACTTACTTTAGTGTCTCCACACAAATGATCATGAGATCAATCATCCTCATCCAATGAGCAAGCAACATATGTACCAATCTATCCGGATTTACTAATCCCCTTTTTAGTAATCCCACGATTGGGAACTATTTTAGTTTTAAAACTTTCTAAGAATTTAGATCTCATTAGCATGATCATCATCATGATTCTAAAAGCATTGCTTAAAACTATGGGTTATTTACATATTATAAAAACAGCAACATGTAGATAATTAAATGCCTTTAATAAATGAATATTTTATTAATAAATAAATAAGATTGTTTACAAAGTACGTGCTTTATCATCATACATGATTGGCTTGTATGCACACTACTATCAATCTCCCACTTGCACTAAAGCCAATCGCCATGGTATCTCATACCCATCTTCTCTAAGTGACGATCAAACTGCTGTTGTGTTAAAGCTTTAGTAAATGGATCTGCAATGTTATCTTGAGAGTCTACACGCTCCAAGGTGACGTCTCCTCTTTCAATGATCTCCCTGATCAAGTGAAATCGCCGCAACACGTGTTTAGATTTCTGATGAGACCTGGGTTCCTTAGCCTGTGCAACTGCTCCTGTGTTGTCACAGTAAATGGGAACTGCTTCTCCAATGCTAGGAACCACACCAAGTTCAGTTATGAACTTCTTCATCCAAACAGCTTCCTTTGCAGCTTCACTTGCAGCTATATACTCTGCCTCTGTCACTGAATCAGCAACTGTTTGCTGCTTGGAACTCTTCCAACTCACTGCGCCTCCGTTCAAGGTAAAAACATACCCCGAAACAGATTTACTGTCATCTTGGTCCGTTTGAAAACTTGAGTCTGTGAAGCCCTCGAGTTTTAATTCAGACCCACCGTAGACAAGAAAAATATCTTTAGTCCTTCTCAAGTACTTTAGGATATTTTTCACTGCCTTCCAGTGCTCTTCTCCAGGATTCGACTGGTATCTGCTCGTTACACTAAGTGCATGAGCAACATCCGGTCTAGTACATATCATACCGTACATGATAGATCCTATTGCAGAAGCATAAGGGATCTTACTCATACGGTCTCTCTCCTCAGGTGTCTTTGGGGCCTGTTTCTTGGAGAGATGTATTCCATGGCTCATCGGCATGAGACCTCTTTTGGAATCTTCCATGCTAAACCTCTTTAGCATCGTATCAATGTACGTTCCTTGGGATAAACCAAGCATCCTTTTAGATCTATCTCTATAGATCTTTATCCCCAAAATATAGGATGCTTCTCCCAAGTCCTTCATGGAGAAGTGTTTAGATAACCAGATTTTAATTGATTGTAGCATAGGAATGTCATTCCCTATCAGTAATATATCATCAACATATAATACAAGGAATGAAATTACGCTCCCACTAACCTTCTTGTACACACATGGTTCATCGTCATTTTTGATAAAATCAAACTCTTTGATTGTCTCATCAAAACGAATGTTCCATCTACGAGAAGCTTGCTTCAATCCATAAATGGATCGTTGCAGCTTACAGACTTGATTTATTCCAACCTTTGAAACAAATCCCTCTGGCTGTGTCATATACACATCCTCCTCAAGTTTTCCATTGAGGAAGGCCGTTTTCACGTCCATCTGCCAGATCTCATAGTCGTTATAAGCTGCAATTGCAAGCAAAATCCGAATGGACTTGAGCATAGCTACTGGTGAAAAGGTTTCATCATAATCAACTCCTTGTCTTTGTTTGAAACCTTTTGCAACCAGTCGGGCCTTATAGGTCTCCACCTTGCCGTCCGCTCCAGTCTTTCTTTTAAAGACCCATTTACACCCAATAGGCTTAATGCCTTCAGGTGGTGAAACCAAAGTCCATACTTTGTTTTCATACATGGAGTCCATTTCGGATTTCATGGCTTCAAGCCATTTCCCTGAGTCTTTATTACTCATGGCCTGTTCGTAATTCAATGGATCATCATCATTCATGATGCGTACCTCATCGTCATCCTCTACAACGAATCCATACCTCTCAGGTATCTTCGGTACTCTTCCAGATTTACGAACAGGGTGTGGTATAGTAGGTTCTTCTACTTGGTCAGGTACCTGACTTTGATCCGTGGTAATTTGTGGTTCTTGAGCTTCTTCAAGATATATCTTACTCCCACTGACCCCTTCATGGATAAACTCCTTTTCCAAGAAGGCAGCATGTTTCGCAACAAACACCTTTTGATCAGTTGGATGATAGAAATAATACCCTACAGTTTCTTTAGGGTATCCCACAAATCTACACTTTTCGGATTTAGTTTGTAGCTTATCATGTTCAAACTTTTTGACATAAGCTGGACAACCCCAAGTCTTAACATGCTTAAGATTTGGTTTCCTCCCCTTCCACATCTCATATGGAGTCTTTGGGGCGGATTTGGTAGGTACCTTGTTAAGTAGGTATGCAGCCGTTTCTAGGGCATATCCCCAGAAGAAAATTGGAAGGTCGGTAAAACTCATCATGGATCGAACCATGTCTAACAGTGTTCGATTTCTCCTTTCAGATACTCCATTTAACTGTGGTGTACCTGGAGGAGTCCATTGTGAGATTATACCATTTTCTTTGAGACAATTGAGAAACTCACCGCTTAAGTATTCTCCGCCTCGATCTGATCGAAGTATCTTTATACTCTTGCCCGTTTGTTTCTCTACTTCACTTCTGAACTCTTTGAACTTTTCAAATGATTCTGACTTGTATTTCATTAAATACACATATCCAAATCTTGAGTGATCATCAGTGAAAGTAATAAAATAAGAATACTCACCCCGTGCACTTGTTGTCATAGGCCCACAAACGTCTGTGTGAATCAATGTCAACAACTCTGTAACTCTTTCTCCTCTTCCACTAAAAGGAGATTTAGTCATTTTACCCATGAGACAAGATTCACAAGTTGGATATGATTCATAATCGGATAGCTCGAGGAGCCCATCTTTATGCAACTTGGATAATCTTGTTTCATTGATATGACCGAGTCTACAGTGCCACATGTAGGTATAATTAATATCATCTCTTTTCCTTTTCTTAGTTTGTTCAATTTGAAATATATTTTCTTGTAAGTCAAGTGTATAAAGTCCATTTCGCAAATTTCCAATACCATATAAAACATCGTCTTTATAAATAGAACAACTATTGTTCTTTATAACAACGTTAAATCCTTCCATATCCAATACAGAAATTGAAATAATGTTTTTAATAATATTCGGAACATAATAACAATTATTAAGATAAATGGACTTGCCCGAAGGCATTGCTAAATAATAAGTTCCTACAGCTAATGCAGCAACCTTTGCTCCATTCCCTACTCGTAGGATCACCTCATCATTGTTCAGCTTTCTACTTCTGACCAGTCCCTTCACATTATTACATATGTGAGAACCACAGCCGGTATCCAATACCCAAGTAGAATTTTGACTTTCTGAAAAATTAATTTCAATCATGAACAAACCTTGATTGGAAGTCGAAGCTTCTCCAAGCTTCTTGTCTGCCAGAAACTTCTTGCAGTTTTTCTTCCAATGACCCGGCTCGTTGCAATGGAAGCACATTCCTTTGCTAGCTGGATCAGGTTTCTTTTGTTCCTTTTCTTTCCCCTTTCCCTTAGCCTTCTTGGATTTCTTCTTTCAGAAGATACCTTAGGTCTCTTCCTTTTATTGGAAGAATCCACCATCAAGATATGGTTCTTCTTGGATGGGAAGTGACCTTCTACAGTTTTCAGCATGTTAAGCAGCTCAGGCAAACTGACATCTAGCTTATTCATGTGAAAATTAACCACAAACTGCGAGAAGGTCTCAGGGAGTGACTGCAAGACCAAGTCTTGACTCAACTCCCCATCCATGACGAACCCAAGCTGTCCAAGGCGTTCAATCAAATTGATCACTTTCAGGACATGAGTCTCGATGGCAGTACCCTCGGTCATCCGAGATCGGAAGAGCTCCTTAGATATCTCATATCTAGCAGTCCTACTCTGTTCACCATACAACTCCTTGAGGTGAAGCAGCATAGCAGGAGCATCCATTTTTTCGTGCTGACGCTGAAGCTCGTTATTCATGGATGCGAGCATGATGCATTGAGCCACAGATGCATCATCTTGCCACTTATTGAAAGTGACAATCTCTTCCTCAGAGGCTGTTTCTGAAACAGATTCAGGGACAGTTGAATTTAGGACATAAGAAATCTTTTCAGCAGTGAGAACAATTCTCAGATTTCTTAGCCAGTCCTCATAATTCGGCCCGGTAAGCTTGTTTGCATCAAGTATGCTTCGTAGTGAGATTAGTGATTTAGACATTTTTAAAATTCTGCATGTGAAAAATAACATTTTAGCAAACATTCATTTTATTAATTTTGCATACCAAAATAAATTTAGGTCTTTATTTTAAATTGGTATCTCCCACTATTTTCATCAAACTATATTACCCTCACTTATATAGTTCGGCAACATCTAATTAAAGATTTGCTAGTGAGAATAAGGATCCCATTTCAAATGTATATAACCTTGTGGATAGCACAACAAGCGATATACAAATAAATAGGTAGACAACTCTTGTCAATTACAACACTATATAACTCCTTTTTTTTTTGCCTCTTAAATCATAATGGTCAAGTGTGTGCACATCCGAACTAAAATGATTTAAGTTAAGTCCAGCCTAGCACTTCCATAAATTCAAAAAAGAAAAATGTTCGTCCTTGTGGATAGCACAACAAGACTAGATTGTTCAATTTTCTTGATAAGCATCAAATGTGATTAATTAACATCTTAAATACGCAATACTCGCCTTGTGGATAGCACAACAAGCTCATATTAAATATTTAATACTCTATTAATTTATCATGCTAGAAGGCGACGTTCGATATTCCAAATATCATTTGAACGCTTCGGACTTAATATTATTTCTTTGAGGGGTTTGTTATTATTTGTCTCATCTTGTTTAGCGCGCATGCACATATATATATAAAATACGTGTCATTTTATTAAACATGCGAAGCATGTTTGCATAAAATATAATATATATAATATTTAGCATGCAATATAAATATTATATTCTACCCGGATTGATTATGGACTTTTATTCTAGTTTGGTTCACTAGAGCCACCAAGTGAACCAAAAGGTCAAACCTAGGAGTGCAAGAATTTAAATTTAAATATAACTATTACATTTAAACACGGGCTCCATACAAACGGGTCTTCACGCGCTCCTTGCTCCTTGGTCTCCAATTTCTTCAAGATAATTCTAACTATTCTTATTACATTAAACTATTTAATTTAAATAGAAACCTTGATCAACAGTCAAGGGGAAGTACATAGGAGGGAGATAGAATTTTACATCAAGAAAAAAAAATTAGAGATGACGAGGTACGCAGACCCCATTTAATAAAACCCATTCATTCAAGCATTCAACTAAAATAAAATCCAATCACATTGGTCAAATAGTCCATAATCAATCCCCATTTATTTTCATACATATCACCATATATATCAATAAATAAATATTCATCTCATGAATTAAAACATTCCATATATATATGAGTATCATTTAATGGGCAATTTTAAATTGCATGAAATCCAATTTCAAGATTAAAATAAACTCTTTATTTTAATTATAAAATTATTTAGAATATAATATATAAATATATCATATTTATTTTTTTTAAAAAAAATCACCTTCTTTTATTAAAAGAGTCCTGCAGGTTTATTAAAAAAGTCCTTTCCTGATGGGTCACCTTCTTTTTGGAGTAAGAAAGAGACAACACCTTTTCTTTGCAGAATTCAAGATTAGCACCAAAAAAAAAATTGTGATTCGTCCCAAAAAAAGTCTTTTTTTTTAAAAAAAATAAAAAATATATATATAATTTTATACAATAAAATTATGCCCAATAAATTATTTTAAATACATACCCATATGTATATGAAATCAAAAATAAATTAATAATTGCATAAAGATTTGGCTCTGATGCCACTGTTGGGTTTGTACGAAATCGTGACGCAATCAAATTGCAAAAATTAGCGGAAGCATGGTATATCAGAGTTTAAAAATTTCTACAAAACCATTACCCGGATCATCCTTTATGCAAATTATTAATTTAAAACGATAAATAAGAAGTTATGGAATCATACCCTTGTAGAACGAAGCTTCCACAGGTACTAGTTCAACTCCTTGTTCTTCGTGATCTCCTTGAATTTTCAGGTTAGATTCCTTTCTTTGATCAACGTTAGCCACCCAAGTGTTTGGCCTCTAGAGGTGATCCACCAAGGAAGATGAATTATCAAGAAGGAGGGTGTTTGGCTTAACCTTAGTTTTCTATCCTCTATAGAAAAGGAGTACTCTTCAACAATTGGAATTACATCAGTCTAATATCTATTATAAGACTTCTCTTATATAGACATTGGTCAACCCTTCTAATCCTATTAGACATGAGATTTCTTTTAATTAATTAAACTCCTTTAATTAATTTAGGCTTCCCACCACATGGGAATAATTAATTAAATTCATTTAATTAATTTGTCTCCTAATCTTATTAGGAATAAATGAGAGTACTAAATATTAAATTAATTACTAAACTCCTTTAGAAATTAAAATAATAATAATTGTAATAATATTAATAAGACTCCTCTTATTAATTTATATTTAATATTTCCAAAATATTAAATAATAAACATTAAGCTATTTAATTTATTCTATCACCATAGATTAAATTAATTATACTTAATGCATTATTACGATTATGCCATTACCTTCTTAAATAATTATTCTTCCTTTTATGGTGTGACCCTTTAGGTTCTCCATATTAAACCAGTTGTGAATAAATCAATTAAAACAATTTTAATCTTATTTAAATAAATAAATTAAACTAATAATTTATTTAAATAAATAATATTTATTCTACAATAGGGATAAGCCTCCCTAGCGATCAACGACTTTCCAGATAATATAGATTTCAACATTAATCAAAAAGAACCTGTGAGTAAATAGTTACCGTACAATTCAATCCTTCCACCATACAATGTCCCAATTAAATATAAGACATAGATTTACTGTCAAGTCTTATTTTATTTAATTATATGTATTTCGATTAGAAAATGCACAACTCCAAATAATGCAAATTAGAAACTCCTTTCTAATTTCATTTCACCTTGGCCAAGGATTCCTGGGTTGTCATTTAACGAATCACATAGGATATATCTCCTCTTTTACTAGAGGTGGTAGATTCTTTATTGATCATTCATTATCTCCATATGTAACTCATTATACCCAAGCATACCCTATATATGCCTTAAAAGGTCTTAAGGAATAAGTCAAAGTATAATTTGTTACATACAAGATACTATGATGATCTCAAGTCCAAGGATTACTTGTACTACTATCACATTAGGAATTCCTATTGACAGGCGAGTAAATCTCCATTAGGTATTCCATAGCGAATCACGTTCAGTGAACTTATTCTCCAATAAGCACCTGCATACTTACTTTAGTGTCTCCACACAAATGATCATGAGATCAATCATCCTCATCCAATGAGCAAGCAACATATGTACCAATCTATCCGGATTTACTAATCCCCTTTTTAGTAATCCCACGATTGGGAACTATTTTAGTTTTAAAACTTTCTAAGAATTTAGATCTCATTAGCATGATCATCATCATGATTCTAAAAGCATTGCTTAAAACTATGGGTTATTTACATATTATAAAAACAGCAACATGTAGATAATTAAATGCCTTTAATAAATGAATATTTTATTAATAAATAAATAAGATTGTTTACAAAGTACGTGCTTTATCATCATACATGATTGGCTTGTATGCACACTACTATCAACGGTTTCTCTCCTCAGGTGTCTTTGGGGCCTGTTTCTTGGAGAGATGTATTCCATGGCTCATTGGCATGAGACCTCTTTTGGAATCTTCCATGCTAAACCTCTTTAGCATTGCATTAATGTACGTTTCTTGGGATAAATCAAACATCCTTTTAGATCTATCTCTATAGATCTTTATTCCCAAAATATAGGATGTTTCTCCCAAGTCCTTCATGAAGAAGTGTTTAGATAACCAGATTTTAATCGATTGTAGGACAGAAATGTCATTACCTATCAGTAATATATCATCAACATATAATACAAGGAATGAAACTGCGCTCCCACTAACCTTCTTGTACACACATGGTTCATCGTCGTTTTTGATAAAATTAAACTCTTTGATTGTCTCATCAAAACGAATGTTCCATCTACGAGAAGCTTGCTTCAATCCATAAATGGATCGTTGAAGCTTACAGACTTGATTTGTTCCAACCTTTGAAACAAATCCCTCTGGCTGTGTCATATACACATCCTCCTCAAGTTTCCCATTGAGGAAGGCCGTTTTCACGTCCATCTGCCAGATCTCATAGTCGTTATAAGCTGCAATCGCAAGCAAAATCCGAATGGACTTGAGCATAGCTACTGGTGAGAAGGTTTCATCATAGTCAACTCCTTGTCTTTGTTTGAAACTTTTTGCAACCAGTCGGGCCTTATAGGTCTCTACCTTGCCGTCCGCTCCTGTCTTTCTTTTAAAGACCCATTTACACCCAATAGGCTTAATACCTTTAGGTGGTGAAACCAAAGTCCATACTTTGTTTTCATACATGGAGTCCATTTCGAATTTCATGGCTTCAAGCCATTTCCCTGAGTCTTTATTACTCATAGCCTGTTCGTAATTCAATGGATCATCATCATTCATGATGTGTACCTCATCGTCATCCTCCATAACGAATCCATACCTCTCAAGTATCTTCGTTAATCTTCCAGATTTACGAGAAGGGTTTGGTATAATAGGTTCTTCTACTTGGTCAGGTACCTGACTTTGATCCGTGATAATTTGTGGTTCTTGAACTTCTTCAAGATATATCTTACTCCTACTGACCCCTTCATGGATAAACTCCTTTTCTAAGAAGGCAACATATTTCGCAACAAACACCTTTTGATCAGTTGGATGATAGAAATAATACCCTAAAGTTTCTTTAGGGTATCCCACAAATCTACACTTATCGAATTTAGTTTGTAGCTTATCATTTTCAAACTTTTTGACATAAGCTGGACAACCCCAAGTCTTAACATGCTTAAAATTTGGTTTTCTCCCCTTCCACATCTCATATGGAGTCTTTGGGGCAGATTTGGTAGGTACCTTGTTAAGTAGGTATGCAGCCGTTTCTAGGGCATATCCCCAGAAGGAAATTAGAAGGTCGGTAAAACTCATCATAGATCGAACCATGTCCAACAGTGTTCGATTTCTCCTTTCAGATACTCCATTTAACTGTGGTGTACCTGGAGGAGTCCATTGTGAGATTATACCATTTTCTTTGAGACAATTGCGAAACTCACCGCTTAAGTATTCTCCACCTCGATCTGATCGAAGTATCTTAATACTCTTGCCCGTTTGTTTCTCTACTTCACTTCTGAACTCTTTGAACTTTTCAAATGATTCTGATTTGTATTTCATCAAATACACATATCCCAATTTTGAGTGATCATCAGTGAAAATAATAAAATAAGAATACCCTCCCCGTGCACTTGTTGTCATAGGTCCACAAACGTCTGCGTGAATCAATGTCAACAACTCTGTAACTCGTTCTCCTTTTCCACTAAAAGAAGATTTAGTTATTTTACCCATGAGACAAGATTCACAAGTTGGATATAGATCATAATCGGATAGCTTTAGGAGCCCATCCTTATGAAACTTAGATAATCTTGTTTCATTGATATGACCGAGTCTACAGTGCCACATATAGGTATAATTAATATCATCTCTTTTCCTTTTCTTAGTTTGTTCAATTTAAAATATATTTTCTTGCAAGTCAAATATATAAAGTCCATTTCGCAAATTTTCAATACCATATAAAACATCGTCTTTATAAATAGAACAACCATTATTCTTTATAATAACGTCAAATCCTTCTATATCCAATACAAAAATTGACACAATGTTTTTAATAATATACGGAATAAAATAACAATTATTAAGATAAATGGTCTTGCCCGAGGGCATTGTTAAACAATAAGTTCCTACAGTTAATGCAGCAACCTTTGCTCCATTCCCCACTCGTAGGATCACCTCATCATTGTTCAGCTTTCTACTTCTGACCAGTCCATGCACAGTATTACATATGTGAGAACCACAGCCGGTATCCAATACCCAAGTAGAATTATGACTTTCAAAAAAATTAATTTCAATCATAAACAAACCTTGATTGGAAGTCGAAGCTTCTCCAAGCTTCTTCTCTGCAAGAAACTTCTTGCAGTTCCTCTTCCAATGTCCCGGCTCATTGCAATGAAAGCATATTCCTTTAGCTGGTTCAGGTTTCTTTTGTTCCTTTTCTTTCCCCTTTCCCTTAGCCTTCTTGGATTTCTTCTTTTCAGAAGATACTTAGGGCCTCTTCCTTTTATTGGAAGAATCCACCATCAAGACATAGTTCTTCTTGGATGAAAAGTGACCTTCTGCAGTTTTTAGCATGTTAAACAGCTCAAGCAAGCTGACATCTAGCTTATTCATGTCAAAATTAACCACAAACTGCGAGAAGGTCTCAGGGAGTGACTGCGTCTTGACTCAACTCCCCATCCATGACGAACCTAAGTTGTCCAAGGTGTTCAATCAAATTGATTACCTTCAGAACATGAGTCTCTCGACGGCAGTGCCCTCGGTCATCCGATATCGGAAGAGTTCCTTATATATCTCATATCTAGCAGTCCTACTCTGTTCACCATACAACTCTTTGAGGTGAAGCAGCATAGCAGGAGCATCCATATTTACGTGCTGACGCTGAAGCTCGTTATTCATGGATGCGAGAATGATGCATTGAGCCACAGATGCATCATCTTGCCATTTATTGAAAGTGGCAATCTCTTCCTCAGAGTCTATTTCCGAAACAGATTTAGGGATAGTTGAATTTAGGACATAAGAAATCTTTTCAGCAGTGAGAACAATTCTCAGATTTCTTAGCCAGTCCTCATAATTTGGCCAGGTAAACTTATTTGCATCAAGTATGCTTCGTAGTGAGATTAGTGATTTTGACATTTTTAAAATTCTGCATGTGAAAAGACAACATTTTTAGCAAACATTCATTTTATTAACTTTGCATACCAAAATAAATTTAGGTCTTTATTTTAAATTGGTATCTCCCACTATTTTCATCAAACTATATTACACTCACTTATATAGTTCGGCAACATCTAATTAAAGATTTTATAGTGAGAATAAGGATCCCATTTCAAATGTATATAACCTTGTGGATAGCACAACAAGCGATATACAAATAAATAGGTAGACAACTCTTGTTAATTACATCACCATGTAATTCCTTTTATTTTGCCTCTTAAATCATAATGGTCAAGTGTGTGCACATCCGAACTAAAATGATTTAAGTTAAGTCCAGCCTAGCACTTCCATAAATTCAAAAAAGAAAAATGTTCGTCCTTGTGGATAGCACAACAAGACTAGATCGTTCAATTTTCTTGATAAGCATCAAATGTGATTAATTAATATCTTAAATACTCAATACTCGCCTTGTGGATAGCACAACAAGCTCATATTAAATATTTAATACTCTATCAATTAATCATGCTAGAAGGCGATGTTCGATATTCCAAATATCATTTGAACGCTTCGGACTTAATATTATTTCTTTGAGGGGTTTATTATTATTTGTCTCATCTTGTTTAGCGCGCATGCACATATATATATAAAATACGAATCATTTTATTAAACATACGAAGCATGTTAGCATATATATAATATTTAGCATGCAATATAGAATACTATATTCTACCCGGATTGATTATGGACTTTTATTCTAGTTTGGTTTACTAGAGCCACCAAGTGAACCAAAAGGTCAAACCTAGGAGTGCAAGAATTTAAATTTAAATATAACTATTACATTTAAACACGGGCTCCATACAAATGGGTCTTCATGCATTCCTTGCTCCTTGGTCTCCAATTTCTTCAAGATAATTCTAACTATTTCTATTACATAAACTATAATTAAATAGAAACCTTGATCAACAATCAAGGGAAAGTACATAGAAAGGAGATAAAATTTACATCGAGAATAAAACTAGGGAAGACGAGGTACGCAGACCCCATTTTATAAAACCCATTCATTCAAGCATTCATCCAAAATAAAATCCAATCACATTGGTCATAATCCATAATCAACCCCATTTATTATCATACACATCACCATATGCATCAATAAATTTCCATTCATCTTATGAATTATAAAGCTATTCCATGTATAGATCGGTGTCATTTATTGGACAAAAGTTTTGCTAAATTTTATTTTTGAAACAAAATAAACTCTTTTATTTGAATAAAAAATAAAATCAAATTAAACTACTTTAATTTTAGCAATCTGAAATCATATTTCAAATAAAATAAACATCTTTATTTTAAAACTTCATTAATTAAATAAAAAGTTTACCTAATTATATAAAATCAATTTTTAGGGTCTGTCCAGGTACCGGTGCAGCTGCACCAAGAATGTACTGGGCTGCTGCGCAGGAAGCCTGGGACACCGAATTTTGCAGACCGGCGTAGCTGCGCTGGGAATAAACTGGGAAGCTGCGCAGCTGCACCGTTCGTCGGCAGAATCACCAGAAATCAGTTTTTGTCCAGAAAATTTGATCCCATCATACATCAATTCATACATGGAATTATATAATTGATAATTAGCACAAAGTTAGGCTCTGATACCACTGTTGGGTTTGTACGTAACGCAATTATGCAATCAAATCACACAAATAGGGCGGAAGTGCGAAACATAGGTTTTCAAAAATTTATACAAACCCATAACCATGATCATGCTTTGTGCTAGTTATCAATAACAGAAAAAGAGAACATAGAATTATACCTTTGAAGATCCAAGCTTTCTCAGGTACAATTTCTACTCCTATGATTCCTTTGATTCCTTTGTGGTAGCTCCTTCCCTTGATCAATGTCAGCCACCCAAATGTTTGGCCTCTAACGGTGATCCACCAAGGAAGATGAAGAACTCAGGAAGATGGGTTATTGGCTTAACCTTTGTTTCTATCTCTATAGAATATCTGTACTCCCAACCCTTGGAAAAATTCACGTACCTTATTTCTGATATAAGACTCTCTTATATAGATATTAGGTTAACCCTCCTAATTCAATTAGAATAAGGTTTTATTTAATTACTTAATTAAACACTTTTAATTACTTTATATCCTAATCTTATTAGGATTGAGAGAGAGTACTGATATTATATTAATTCCTAAACTCCTTTAGAATTAAAATAATAATAATAATAATAATATTAATAAGACTCCTCTTATTAATTTATATTTAATATTTTCAAAATATAAATAATAACCATTAAGCTATTTAATTTATTCTATCACCAAAGATTAAATTAATTATACTTAATGCATTATTACTTGATAGTAGTGTGCATACAAGACAATCATGTATGATGATAAAGCACATACTTTATAAACAATCTTATTTATTTATTAATAAAATATTTATTTATTAAAGGCATTTAATTATCTACATGGTGCTGTTTTTATAATATGTAAATAACCCATAGTTTTAAGCAATGCTTTTAGAATCATGATGTTGATCATGCTAATGAGATCTAAATTCTTAGACAGCTTTAAAACTAAAATAGTTCTCAATCGTGGGATTACTAAAAAGGAGATTAGTAAATCCGGATAGATTGGTACATATGTTGCTTGCTCATTGGATGAGGATGATTGATCTCATGATCATTTGTGTGGAGACACTAAAGCAAGTATGTAGGTGCTTATTGGAGAATAAGTTCACTGAACGTGACTCGCTATGGAATACCTAATGGAGTTTTACTCGCCTGTCAATAGAAATTCCTAATGTGATAGTAGTACAAGTAATCCTTGGACTTGAGATCATCATAGTATCTTGTATGTAATGAATTATACTTTGACTTATTCCTTAAAGTCCTTTAGGGTATATAAAAGGGTATGCTTGGGTATAATGAGTTACATATGGAGATAATGAATGATCAATAAAAAATCTACCACCTCTAGTAAAAGACGAGATATATCCTATGTGATTCGTTAAATGACAACCCAGGAATCCTTGGCTAAGGTAAAATAAAATTAGAAAGGAGTTTCTAATTTGTATTATTTGGAGTTGTGCATTTTCTAATCGAAATACATATAATTAAATAAAATAAGACTTGACAGTAAATTCATGTCTTATATTTAATTGGGACATTGTATGGTGGAATGATTGAATTGTATGGTAACTATTTACTCACAGGTTCTTTTATGATTAATGTTGAAATCTATATTATCTAAAAAGTCGTTGATCGCTAGGGAGGCTTATCCCTATTGTAGAATAATTATTATTTATTTAAATAGATTATTAGTTTAATTTATTTATTTAAATAAGATTAGAATTGTTCTAATTGATTTATTCACAACCGGTTTAATATAGAGAACCTAAAGGGTCACACCATAAAAAGAAGAATAATTATTTAAGAAGGTAATGGCATAATCGTAATAATGCATTAAGTATAATTAATTTAATCTATAGTGATAGAATAAATTAAATAGCTTAATGTTTATTATTTAATATTTTGAAAATATTAAATATAAATTAATAAGAGGATTCTTATTAATATTATTACAATTATTATTATTTTAATTTCTAAAGGAGTTTAGTAATTAATTTAATATTAGTACTCTCATTTATTCCTAATAAGATTAGGAGACAAATTAATTAAATGAATTTAATTAATTATTCCCATGTGATGGGAAGCCTAAATTAATTAAAGGAGTTTAATTAATTAAAAGAAATCCCATGTCTAATAGGATTAGAAGGGTTGACCAATATCTATATAAGAGGAGTCTTATAATAGATATTGATTGAGGCAATTCCAATTGTTGGAGAGTACTCCTTTTCTATAGAGGATAGAAAACTAAGCCAACCACCCTCCTTCTTGATAATTCATCTTCCTTGGTGGATCACCTCTAGAGGCCAAACACTTGGGTGGCTAACGTTGATCAAAGGAAGGAATCTAACCCGAAAATTCAAGGAGATCAAGAAGAACAAGGAGTTGAACTAGTACATGTGGAAGCTTCGTTCTACAAGGGTATGATTCCATAACTTCTTATTTATCGTTTTAAATTAATAATTTGCATAAAGGATGATCCGGGTAATGATTTTGTAAAAAAAATTTAAACTCTGATATACCATGCTTCCGCTAATTTTTACAATTTGATTGCATCACGATTTCGTACAAACCCAACAGTGGCATCAAAGCCAAATCTTTATGCAATTATTAATTTATTTTTGATTTCATATACATATGGGTATGTATTTAAAATAATTTATTGGGCATAATTTTATTGTATAAAATTATTTTTTTTAAGAAAAAAGAAATGACTTTTTTTTTTGGACGAATCACAATTTTTTTTGGGTGCTAATCTTGAATTCTGCAAAGAAAAGGTGGTCTCTTTCTTACTCCAAAAAGAAGGTGACCCATCAGGAAAGGACTCTTCTAATAAAAGAAGGTGACTTCTTTTTAAAAAAATAAATGTGAATTTATATTATATATATATATATATATATATATATATATAACCTGATTTGTTATATAAATATATATAATATATACGGTAATATCAAATATATATATATATATATATATATATATATATTTATATATTATATTCTAAATAATTTTATAATTAAAATAAAGAGTTTATTTTAATCTTGAAATTGGATTTCATGCAATTTAAAATTGCCCATTAAATGATACTTATATATATATGAAATATTTTAATTCATGAGATGAATATTTATTTATTGATATATATGATGATATGTATGATAATAAATAGGGGATTGATTATGGACTATTTGACCAATGTGATTGAATTTTATTTTAGTTGAATGCTTGAATGAATGAGTTTTATTAAATGGGGTCTGTGTACCTTGTCTTCTCTAAAAAAAATTTCTTGATGTAAAATTCTATCTCCCTCCTATGTACTTCCCCTTGACTGCTGATCAAGGTTTCTATTTAAATTAAATAGTTTAATGTAATAGAAATAGTTAGAATTATCTTGAAGAAATTGGAGACCAAGGAGCAAGGAGCGCGTGAAGACCCGTTTGTATGGAGCCTGGGTTTAAATGTAATAGTTATATTTAAATTTAAATTCTTGCACTCCTAGGTTTGACGTTTTGGTTCACTTGGTGGCTCTAGTGAACCAAACTAGAATAAAAGTTCATAATCAATCCGGGTAAAATATAGTATTCTATATTGCATGCTAAATATTATATATATTATATTTTATACAAACATGCTTCGCATGTTTAATAAAATGACACGTATTTTATATATATGTGTGAATGTGCGCTAAACAAGATGAGACAAATAATAACAAACCCCTCAAAAAAATAATATTAAGTCCGAAGCGTTCAAATGATATTTGGAATATCGAACATCGCCTTCTAGCATGATTAATTGATAGAGTATTAAATATTTAATATGAGCTTGTTGTGCTATCCACAAGGCGAGTATTGAGTATTTAAGATGTTAATCAATCACATTTGATGCTTATCAAGAAAATTGAACGACCTAGTCTTGTTGTGCTATCCACAAGGACGAACATTTTTCTTTTTTAAATTTATGGAAGTGCTAGGCTGGACTTAACTTAAATCATTTTAGTTCGGATGTGCACACACTTGACCATTATAATTTAAGAGGCAAAATAAAAGGAGTTATATAGTGATGTAATTGACAAGAGTTGTCTACCTATTTATTTGTATATCGCTTGTTGTGCTATCCACAAGGTTATATACATTTGAAATGGGATCCTTATTCTCACTAGCAAATCTTTAATTAGATGTTGCCGACCTATATAAGTGAGGGTAATATAGTTTGATAAAAATAGTGGGAGATACCAATTTAAAATAAAGACCTAAATTTATTTTGGTATGCAAAATTAATAAAATGAATGTTTGCTAAAATATTATTTTTCACATGCAGAATTTTAAAAATGTCAAAATCACTAATTTCACTGCGAAGCATACTTGATGCTAATAAGCTTATCGGGCCGAATTATACGGGCTGGCTAAGAAATCTGAGAATAGTTCTCACTGCTGAAAAGATTTCTTATGTCCTAAACTCACCTGTCCCTGGAACTGTTCCAGAAACAGCCTCTGAGGAAGAGATTACCACCATTGTAAAGTGGCAAGATGATGCATCTGTGGCTCAATGCATCATGCTTGCATCCATGAATAACGAGTTTCAGCGTCAGCACGATAACATGGATGCTCCTACTATGTTGATTCACCTCAAGGAGTTGTATGGTGAACAAAGTAGGACTGCTAGATATGAGATATCTAAGGAGCTCTTCCGATCTCGGATGACCAAGGGCAAGGTGAACATAAAGGAACAAAAAAAAACCTGATTCAGCTAGCAAAGGAATGTGCTTCCATTGCAACGAGCCGGGTCATTGGAAGAGGAACTGCAAGAAGTTTCTGGCAGACAAGAAGTTTCGAGAAGCTTCGACTTCCAATCAAGGTTTGTTTATGATTGAAATTAATTTTTCTAAAAGTCATAATTCTACTTGGGTATTGGATACCGGCTGTGGTTCTCACATATGCAATAATGTGAAGGGACTGGTCAGAAGTAGAAAGCCGAACAATGATGAGGTGATCCTACGAGTGGGGAATGGAGCAAAGGTTGCTGCATTAGCTGTAGGAACTTATTATTTAGCAATGCCTTCGGGCAAGTCCATTTATCTTAATAATTGTTATTATGTTCCGAATATTATTAAAAACATTATTTCAATTTCTGTATTGGATATGGAAGGATTTAACATTGTTATAAAGAACAATAATTGTTCTATTTATAAAGACGATGTTTTATATGGTGTTGGAAATTTGCGAAATGGACTTTATACACTTGACTTACAAGAAAATATTTTTCAAATTGAACAAACTAAGAAAAGGAAAAGAGATGATATTAATTATACCTACATGTGGCACTGTAGACTCGGTCATATCAATGAAACAAGATTATCCAAGTTGCATAAAGATGGGCTCCTTGAGTTATCTGATTATGAATCATATCCAACTTGTGAATCTTGTCTCATGGGTAAAATAACTAAATCTCCTTTTAGTGGAAAAAGGAGAAAGAGTTACAGAGTTGTTGGCATTGATTCACACAGACGTTTGTGGACCTATGACAACAAGTGCACGGGGTGGGTATTCTTATTTTATTACTTTCACTGATGATCACTCAAGATTTGGATATGTGTATTTAATGAAATACAAGTCAGAATCATTTGAAAAGTTCAAAGAGTTCAGAAGTGAAGTAGAGAAACAAACGGACAAGAGTATAAAGATACTTCGATCAGATCGAGGTGGAGAATACTTAAGCGGTGAGTTTCTCAATTATCTCAAAGAAAATGGTATAATCTCACAATGGACTCCTCCAGGTACACCACAGTTAAATGGAGTATCTGAAAGGAGAAATCGAACACTGTTGGACATGGTTCGATCTATGATGAGTTTTACCGACCTTTCAATTTCCTTCTGGGGATATGCCCTAGAAACGGCTGCATACCTACTTAACAAGGAACCTACCAAATCTGCCCCAAAGACTCCATATGAGATGTGGAAGGGGAGGAAACCAAATCTTAAGCATGTTAAGACTTGGGGTTGTCCAGCTTATGTCAAAAAGTTTGAAAATGATAAGCTACAGACTAAATCCGGTAAGTGTAGATTTGTGGGATACCCTAAAGAAACTTTAGGGTATTATTTCTATCATCCAACTGATCAAAAGGTGTTTGTTGCGAAACATGCTGCCTTCTTGAAAAAGGAGTTTATCCATGAAGGGGTCAGTGGGAGTAAGATATATCTTGAAGAAGTTCAAGAAGCACAAATTACCACAGATCAAAGTCAGGTACCTCACAAAGTAGAAGAACCTACTATACCACACCCTGTTCGTAAATCTGGAAGAGTACCGAAGATACCTGAGAGGTATGGATTCGTTATAGAGGATGACGATGAGGTACACATTATGAATGATGATGATCCATTGAATTACGAACAGGCTATGAGTAATAAAGACTCAGGAAAATGGCTTGAAGCCATGAAATTCGAAATGGACTCCATGTATGAAAACAAAGTATGGACTTTGGTTTCACCACCTGAAGGCATTAAGCCTATTGGGTTTAAATGGGTCTTTAAAAGAAAAACTGGAGCGGACGGTAAGGTAGAGACCTATAAGGCCCGACTGGTTGCAAAAGGTTTCAAACAAAGACAAGGAGTTGACTATGATGAAACCTTTTCACCAGTAGCTATGCTTAAGTCCATTCGGATTTTGCTTGCGATTGCAGCTTATAACGACTATGAGATCTGGCAGATGGACGTGAAAATGGCCTTTCTCAATGGGAAACTTGAGGAGGATGTGTATATAACACAGCCAGAGGGATTTGTTTCAAAGGTTGGAATAAATCAAGTCTGTAAGCTGCAACGATCCATTTATGGATTGAAGCAAGCTTCTCGTAGATGGAACATTCGTTTTGATGAGACAATCAAAGAGTTTGATTTTGTCAAAAACGACGATGAACCATGTGTGTACAAGAAGGTTAGTGGGAGCGCAATTTTATTCCTTGTATTATATGTTGATGATATATTACTGATAAGGAATGACATTCCTATACTACAATCGATTAAAATCTGGTGATCTAAACACTTCTCCATGAAGGACTTGGGAGAAGCATCCTATATTTTGGGAATAAAGATCTATAGAGATAGATCTAAAAGGATGCTTGGTTTATCCCAAGGAACATACATTGATGCAATGCTAAAGAGATTTAGCATGGAAGATTCCAAAAGAGGTCTCATGCCGATGAGCCATGGAATACATCTCTCCAAGAAACAGGCCCCAAAGACACCTGAGGAGAGAGACCGTATGAGTAAGATCTCTTATGCTTCTGCAATAGGATCTATCATGTACGGTATGATATGTACTAGATCGGATGTTGCTCATGTACTTAGTGTAACGAGCAGATACCAGTCGAATCTAGAAGAAGAGCACTGGAAGGCAGTGAAGAATATCCTAAAATACTTGAGAAGGACTAAGGATATTTTTCTTGTCTACGGTGGGTCTGAATTAAAACTCGAAGGCTTCACAGACTCAAGTTTTCAAACGGACCAAGATGACAGTAAATCTATTTCGGGGTATGTTTTTACCTTGAACAGAGGCGCAGTGAGTTGGAAGAGTTCCAAGCAGCAAACAGTTGCTGATTCAGTGACAGAGGCAGAGTATATAGCTGCAAGTGAAGCTGCAAAGGAAGCTGTTTGGATGAAGAATTTCATAACTGAACTTGGTATGGTTCCTAGCATTGGAGAAGCAGTTCCCGTTTACTGTGACAACACAGGAGCAGTTGCACAGGCTAAGGAACCAATGTCTCATCAAAAATCTAAACACGTGTTGCGGCGATTTCACTTGATCAGGGAGATCATTGAAAGAGGAGACGTCACCTTGGAGCGTATAGACTCTCAAGACAACATTGCAGATCCATTTACTAAAGCTTTAACACAACAGCAGTTTGATCGTCACTTAGAGAAGATGGGTATGAGATACCATGGCGATTGGCTTTAGTGCAAGTAGGAGATTGATAGTAGTGTGCATACAAGCCAATCATGTATGATGATAAAGCACATACTTTGTAAACAATCTTATTTATTTATTAATAAAATATTCATTTATTAAAGGCATTTAATTATCTACATGGTGCTGTTTTTATAATATGTAAATAACCCATAGTTTTAAGCAATGCTTTTAGAATCATGATGTTGATCATGCTAATGAATCTAAATTCTTAGAAAGCTTTAAAACTAAAATAGTTCTCAATCGTGGGATTACTAAAAAGGGGATTAGTAAATCCGAATAGATTGGTACATATGTTGCTTGCTCATTGGATGAGGATGATTAATCTCATGATCATTTGTGTGGAGACACTAAAGCAAGTATGTAGGTGCTTATTGGAGAATAAGTTCACTGAACGTGACTCGCTATAGAATACCTAATGGAGTTTTACTCGCCTGTCAATAGGAATTCCTAATGTGATAGTAGTACAAGTGATCCTTGGATTTGAGATCATCATAGTATCTTGTATGTAATGAATTATACTTTGACTTATTCCTTAAAGTCCTTTAGGGTATATAAAAGGGTATGCTTGGATATAATGAGTTAGATATGGAGATAATGAATGATCAATAAAGACTCTACCACCTCTAGTAAAAGAGGAGATATATCCTATGTGATTCGTTAAATGACAACCCAGGAATCCTTGGCCAATGTAAAATGAAATTAGAAAGGAGTTTCTAATTTGCATTATTTGGAGTTGTGCATTTTCTAATCGAAATACATATAATTAAATAAAATAAGACTTGACAGTAAATTCATGTCTTATATTTAATTGGGACATTGTATGGTGGAAGGATTGAATTGTATGGTAACTATTTACTCACAGGTTCTTTTATGATTAATGTTGAAATCTATATTATCTGAAAAGTCGTTGATCGCTAAGGTGGCTTATCCCTATTGTAGAATAATTATTATTTATTTAAATAGATTATTAGTTTAATTTATTTATTTAAATAAGATTAGAATTGTTCTAATTGATTTATTCACAACCGGTTTAATATAGAGAACCTAAAGGGTCACACCATAAAAGGAAGAATAATTATTTAAGAAGGTAATGGCATAATCGTAATAATGCATTAAGTATAATTAATTTAATCTATAGTGATAGAATAAATTAAATAGCTTAATGTTTATTATTTAATATTTTGGAAAAATTAAATATAAATTAATAAGAGGAGTCTTATTAATATTATTACAATTATTATTATTTTAATTTCTAAAGGAGTTTAGTAATTAATTTAATATTAGTACTCTCATTTATTCCTAATAAGATTAGGAGACAAATTAATTAAATGAATTTAATTAATTATTCCCATGTGATGGGAAGCCTAAATTAATTAAAGGAGTTTAATTAATTAAAAGAAATCCCATGTCTAATAGGATTAGAAGGGTTGACCAATATCTATATAAGAGGAGTCTTATAATAGATATTGATTGAGGCAATTCCAATTGTTGGAGAGTACTCCTTTTCTATAGAGGATAGAAAACTAAGCCAACTACCCTCCTTGATAATTCATCTTCCTTGGTGGATCACCTCTAGAGGTCAAACACTTGGGTGGCTAACGTTGATCAAAGGAAGGAATCTAACCCGAAAATTCAAGGAGATCAAGAAGAACAAGGAGTTGAACTAGTACATGTGGAAGCTTCGTTCTACAAGGGTATGATTCCATAACTTCTTATTTATCGTTTTAAATTAATAATTTGCATAAAGGATGATCCGGGTAATGGTTTTGTAGAATTTTTTTAAACTCTGATATACCATGCTTCCGCTAATTTTTGTAATTTGATTGCATCACGATTTCGTACAAACCCAACATTACTATCATGCTATTTTCTTCTTAAATAATTATTCTTCCTTTTATGGTGTGACCCTTTAGGTTCTCCATATTAAACCGGTTGTGAATAAATCAATTAGAACAATTCTAATCTTTGTTTAAATAAATAAATTAAACTAATAATCTATTTAAATAAATAATATTTATTCTACAATAGGGATAAGCCTCCCTAGCGATCAACGACTTTCCAGATAATATAGATTTCAACATTAATCATAAAAGAACCTGTGAGTTAATAGTTACCGTACAATTCAATCCTTCCACCATACAATGTTCCAATTAAATATAAGACATGGATTTACTGTCAAGTCTTAATTTATTTAATCATATGTATTTCGATTAGAAAACGCACAACTCCAAATAATGCAAATTAGAAACCTCTTTCTGATTTCATTCCACCTTGGCCAATGATTCCTGGTTGTCATTTAACGAATCACATAGGACATATCTCCTCTTTTATTAGAGGTGGTAGATTCTTTATTGATCATACATTATCTCCATATATAACTTATTATACCCAAGCATACCCTATATATACCTTAAAAGGCCTTAAGGAATAAGTCAAAGTATAATTTATTATATACAAGATACTATGATGATCTCAAGTCCAATGATCACTTGTACTACTATCACATTAGGAATTCCTATTGACAGGCGAGTAAAACTCCATTAGGTATTCCATAGCGAGTCACGTTCAATGAACTTATTCTCCAATAAGCACCTACATACTTGTTTTAATGTCTCCACACAAATGACCATGAGATCAGTCATCCTCATCCAATGAGCAAGCAACATATGTACCAATCTATCCGGATTTACTAATCTCCATTTTAGAAATCTCACGATTGAGAACTATTTTAGTTTTTAAACTTTCTAAGAATTTAGATCTCATTAGCACGATCTCATAATGATTCTCAAAGCATTGCTTAAAACTATAGGTTATTTACATATTATAAAAAAACAGCACCATGTAGATAATTAAATGCCTTAAATTAATATTTTATTAATAAATAAATAAGATTGTTTACAAAGTATGTGCTTTATCATTATACATGATTGGCTTGTATGCACACTACTATCAAGAACAAGATAGTATTAACGCACAAGATCGGGAAGAGAAATAGTCTTGATTTTGGGGTCGTTACAGTTGGTATCAAAGCCAAGAATTATAAATCTTAGGCAAGTGAACCTTAGGTTATAATCGTAAGCAAGGTAGATGAAAAGAAAAGAAAAGAAAGGAAGTTAAGTTTAAGTAGTGGTACAGCCGTACTATTTAATGGTTGATGTATAGTATCTGGGCTAAACGATTCCTTCAGGGAGCGGAGGTATATACGAACTAGCCACCGATCTAACTTGTTGTGAAATATAGTGTAGACGAGACAGAAAACTAGTTTGTTGGTTGTTTGTGGGAAACCACTCAGCTTACTATATTGAACGCTGTTAGAGACTCGATGTGTACCAAGTATAGAGTTATGAATACGTATGATGAAAATGTGATTCTTTTCACATATGTAGATGTATAGGATGAGTTAAGTCCTAGAAATACTAGAAGATTCAAAGAAGAATCTTAAAAGGCAAGGAGTAAAGGATCAGGGGACACCTGATTCAAATAATCCTAAATAATATGATTAGAGAAGAAAGAAAGAAGATCGTAAAAATTAAACGATCATAGAATGAGAAAGAATCGTAATATAACACTATTATAAGATAAGATCACAACGTGATCTGGTCAAGTCAAAGAAGGACAGATAATCAATTAAATGGTTAAAAATTTATAGATGAATGACTATATGGAAATGGTACTATGAAATAGTACAAAAATAAAACTCAGAAAGAGTTATGAATGATGAAATACAAATTAAATAAAATTTGTATTGAGCAAAGAGCCAGATAAGATTTTAGGGGATTAAGTGGGATTTCAATTGAGCACTTATATGGTAGCTGAGTTGTACAATCCTTTATATGGGCGGGAGTTTTGTGCTTGCACTTAGTTTATCACATTGATCATCATTGAGATAGCGGTGTCGCGCTATCGATATACATATGGTGGGAAGGTGATTCTTTTCTCATATTTATATTTGATAGTTAGAGAAAAGTAAGGATATGTGTGAGTTCTTAAAACTCATACTTAGGGTGAGTTTGTAACTCATAATCATATGGTATGTTTTGAACCCCTAAGCGTATGGACAGTGCCTGATTGGTTCTTGGACTACGTATAGCTAGGAGAAGTTCCTAAACTCATATTTTTATGGCAAGTTCCTAAACACATAATGTGTGGTAAGTTTAATGAACTATCCCAGGGTATGGGCTTAGTTTAATATAGTGGGAGTTAATGGTGTTAAAGATGAATAGAATTGTATAGTGAAGTTTTTGGAAATAGTTAAAGTGGATGAAGAAGAAATGGATATTCTCAAATCTACTAGCTATGCTAGATTTCTAAATTTATTGGAATCGTGCTAATAATCGCAGTATTATATTTTTAAAAAATATATTGGGTCAAATTATTGAACCAATAAGTTTTAAAAAGTTCGATGGTTTCTTATGTCTACGCTAATTGTTTCGGCTAGACAAATGATTTGAAAAATATCAAAAGAATTTTATAGTCATTAATCCATCATTAATATGATGTAGATATGACAAATGATGACATTCTCAACGGGCTGTTGAAAACAGTGCGGTACTATGCGTCATAAAATAATTTTCAGTATTTTAGTAATGAAAAAAGTGTCAAATGCCATTTGAGTCGGCTAGACACAAATTCAGATATTGCTTTTATATAAAGTTTTTGAACCGTCAACTAAATTGGGTTGGTATGGACTCTAAATTGAGTAAGAACTTTACGATAATGGAATTATTTTATATTGCGTCCTGGGGACGACAATGAGGAACTGAAATAATTGTTCCGCATAGATAGTGTTGATTGACACAGAACATCCAAAATGGAAAATTCTATTTATACAAAATAATGGCAAAGATATTATGGGTAAACACAGGGCATAAATAGGATGATCACCTATATGTCCGTAAGATATGTCGGTTTGCAGATAAATGTCTGTTGAAACCTTTTCAGAAACAAGTTTATGGTCTTTATGACTTTATTATGATATAAAAAGTTTTTTTTAAGCGAATCTTTTGGATTCTTGAATTATTCCTTCACAATTATTGATCAATTGTGGAGAATTTCTATTTCCTGGAGGTTGGGTATAGAAAGAATGAATTTTTTTAAGAGGAAGTAGATCGCAGAATACGAAAATGGTTGATGAATCCTTGAAAAAGGAAAAGGCAGAGTTATGAGAAATAAATATTTTTGAATAATGAAAATTGATAAGGAATAGTCACGGGAAATTGAAAACGTGAAAGAATGAAAAAGTAATTTCGAGAATTATAGGACTTTAAAAAGAATATGAAGAATATAATCGTTCAGAAATACCTTTAGAAAAAATAGAGGGGGACATTGAGAAGTAAATAATACTCGTAACATAATCGAGTAAGATTGTAAAGCTTATACGAATTTATTAAGGAAAAGAAAGAAGATAGGTGATGTAATACCTAAGTTAATGGTACGTTGAAATGATTCAACGATAAGCTTATGAGAAAGAATAAGATTTAAACCGACTAAGAACGATTCGATATTGTGATTCCGGGGACGGAATCATTATAAGGAGGGAAGAATGTGAGAACCCAGATTTTTTGAGAATTATTAAAATAAGAATTAAATAAATAATTTTTTATTAAATTATATGTTGTATGATATTGTATTGCATAAGTGAATATGTGTTATGCAATATGTGATTTTGTGTATAATAAATATATTAGTAGTATATATTTATTATATATAAATAAATTATGGGAGTAATTTAATAAGGGAAATGAGATGGGAAAACTTAAAATAATTTATAATATTAAATTATATTAATGTGATAATTGGTGGCATTAAATATACTTAAAGTATATCCACGATTTTATTAAAGAAATCATATATTACATTATTAAGTGTAAGGTATGCATGAGTTAATGTAGTGAATATATTATTATATTTACTACAGTTAAATTATTAAAAATAATTTAGAGAAGGGAAAAGGAAATAATTAGTTTAAGTATACAAATATTATGGTATACTTTAAATAAAGGATATTAAAATGAATTCTATTATTGAATTATTTTAATAAAGAGAGAATATTATTTTAATTATATATGTAAATAAAATGATATAAACAATTTATAATGTGAGAGAATAAAATTATTATTTATTTTATATATATGCATGTTTGGTGTAACATGCAATTGGGAGCTAATAAATATATATTATATGTATTTATTAAGCGAGGAAAATAAAATTATTGTGAACAATTAGCATAAAGAATTAAAGGATGTGGTTTGAGTGTATAATATTTATATATTTTACCCAAGAATTAGAATAAATTCTTAATTGAATTATAATGAGGCTAAGGATACTATATTGATAATAATATCCTAGGTAGGCAAATAATTGTATTTGCATGAGAATTTATGTGTATCATATTTATTTTAGCTTATATAAAATAAATATGTAGTTAAGATATGTTATACTTTATTTTGGGAATATAATTTATACGATAAGGATCTTAGGCTTTGTTAGAGTTTATGCCCTAGAGGCCAATTCTTTGATGTAATTGCTTAACATTTTTGATATTATATTTGATTGAATAAATGAATTATTTTATTATGATTTTATTTACTGCGTTATATAAATGTTAGCATAATAAAAGTCCTTAGAATAGTGATACAAATTATATGGCTTCAAGTATGTGACTTGAACATGAGATCATATAATTACAATTAGTATCATTATTCTTAAATGTCCCTAGTCGAGTGTCATTGTTAATGGGACAACAATGATATATTGAGACTAGTATGTGGATTGACTGATGGCCAAATCTCATTGGTCATAAATATATGAGATATTGAGTCAATGCATAAGTACATGTTAGAGAACAATGTACTGGATAGACCCATCATGAAAATTCTACGTGGAGCATTATGCAAAGTGTCATAAGCAATTGTCATAGTGACAATGATGTAATGATCCTTCGATCTGAAATCACTATATTACTACACGAAATTTATGTACTTTGATATCATCAAAGGTCACCTTTAATATGGTGGACAATAAAGTTGATTATTGGGTACATCATGAATCGTGTGAGGAATATGAGTGATCTAGATGGAATTTAACCCTCCTATATAATAGGGGTGATATCCATAAGCCTCTTGATTGAGTAGGACTATGAAATGCATGGCCATGCTCAAATAGTGATTTATTTCATATAGTCTACTCATTGATCAAGAAAACTCAGATTAAATTATGAAGAATATGACACATTCCATGACTCGAGTTTAATCTAGGATGTCAAGGTTAAAAGGATTAAATTACATTGAAACATTGGTCACAAAAAGGTTGCATCAAATCACCGATCTTATTATTATTTAGGTAGCAGTGATGCATTACTAGATGTCCACTCACTGTTTATAATTTTATAATATGATTTTAAAATTATTGCCAACATAATAATAACCTATAGGGTCACACACTTAAAATGTAATTAAAAAGAAATTAATTTAAATTGTAAGGATTTAAATACGTCAATATGATTGATAGTATTTAAATTACGAATTTAAATTAATAGGATAATTTGTATATATATGTATATTAGTTAAGTAAGACTTTATTAAGATATAATATATATAAATTTAGATTTTATTTTTTAATTGGATTAAGTTTTGGTTAATTCCTTTAACTGCTATATATATGATATATCAGCCGTTTTAGTATATTCATTATAAACCCAAACCCTAGCAGCTCTTAGTGAGAGACTAGAGAGAAAAACGCGAGAAAGTCTATATCCTTGGTGGCTAGTACCACATTTCTCTTCACTGCAGATCGTGTGACGATTCGCGGGGCGTTCGTGTGGATACCATAGAGACACAGTTTCTTTGGATTGCGTTGAAGATTCGAAGCTGTTTCAGAATTTCCATCGTCTCCATTCAAGCTTGGATAATCGATAAAATAAATCTAAACCTCTGAATTAATATGTTTTCGCATGGATCCTGTTTTAGGGTTTCGGAAAATTTTAATTTTCGTTGCGTTTATATGCTGAAATCCTTACAGGCTCACCCAACTAAAAGCTCGCCTAACTAAAAGCTCACCCAACTCACCCCCATTTAGCGACAGATCGGGCGACTCGCTATATATACAACCGTCGTCTATATGTTGTTCGTCGCTAAAAGCTAAGACGATGGTTGTATATATAGCGACGGACCAAACCGTCACCCAGTGCATCGCTAAAGGGGGTTAGTTGGGTGAGCTTTTAGTTGGGTGAGCTTTTAGTTGGGTGAGCTTAAGATCCGGACCGATAATTTATATATCAAATATGGGTTATATAAGTTATATGTTTTCAAGAGGAAAAATATTTTAAGGAGATATATGTTAGTAACTTATTTAAGTATATTAAGTTAATAGAGTTGGGTAATTAAATTACTTAACAAAAGTTTTAATGGAATAATTGGTTTAATTAGTTAATTAAGAAAATTTGATTATTACTTAACTAACTAAAGCACTATTACAAGAGTTATTCTCCAAGCTATTCCATTCCTTGTTTTGCCGTGAAGAGAATGATGAGGAGAGGAGTATAGTATACTCAATTAGCTAAGTGTGGGCACCAAGTTTTAACTTAGAAAGAAATTGAAAAAAATCTCTTTCTTCCATCCCCATGACCGAGCCTCTCTCTGTCCCAAATTCCTTGAAATTTTTATAATTTTTCAATAATGAAACAATGAAGAAATTATGCTTGAGGGAGCCTTAAAATAATTGGGAGATAGCAAAGCTTGGATTAATGGAAGTTAAGGAGCATAAGGTATAATTCCTTATTTAAATTTGAGTTTAATTGAAGTTATATGAATATATAATGTTTATTGCTAAACTTGAGATTTTAGAAGTTTAGTAAGTTATGATATATTCTAAATAGAAATTTCTTTGTAGTTAATCCATAATTGAGTTATGTATATGGATTATGTGATTAGAACTGATTTATAAGCTAAAGAACAAAATTTAAGTTTTGTTAGTAAGCTTAAGTTTACTAAAAATCATTTTAGCTTGATTTTTGTGTATGAAATGATGTTGTAAATGATGGAGATAGAGACATGGAGATTAAGTTGGTTGTGCAGAATTATAAGGCAAAAGATTGTGGAATAACCGCAACCAAATCGATAAGAAAGCAAACGAAAACGAAAACGTACATATAGTGTTCGTTAAATGGCCTTAAAGAGTAAAAATGACTAAAAACTTGTAATTTAACAGAGCCAAGACCTTGGGCGAGTCTTAATATGTTTAATAAGACTTATTTGTAAAGCGACTTGGATTGGAACGAGTCGGGGCGAGTTTTGGATGTCAAAACAAGAAAATGAAAAATTTTAAAGTTAGGGGCTGCTGACCCTAAAAGAAAAATTCGGGGTTAACTAGAAGTTTCAAAAAATTATGGGCTTTTGGAAAAGTATAGTACACTGAAGAAGTTTTCCCTAGACTCCATAACGGACTAATTCCGACTTCGGAGCAAAGAGTTATGACCATTCAAAGTAGTCGTGTAAAAACTGTCCGAAAAATTCGTAGCAGTCTCCTTGCACGAAATTTCTGGAATTTTGAGTTCGGAATTTGAAAATTGTCAAAGAACAAAAGTTGTAGCCCCGGAAGTTAGCTTCGCGTGGGCTCAAGAATCGCACAAAAATGTTTTTTTTAAAAAAAGTTATGACTATTTTAACGAGAGAGGGTAAAGCTGAAACGAAATTAAAAACTATTACGAGTGGAAATTTTCGAGGCCTGTTTTAGGCTGCCTATGAGGTCCGAAATTAGTGGGTTATATTTTTTAAAAATACTTTGATATACCATGTACAACATATCCAAATTCTGATTAATCCGATCAACGAGCAGCGCGTACGAAAATCGCGAAGTGGCTGCGTTGATAAGAAGTAGAGCAGTAGCAGCAGCGCCACTGAGCGTGCCTGTGCGCCCGGTAGCGAGGCGCTGGGCTAAAAATATTCTCTGACATGCTTTTTAATGCGCTGTTTTGATCAGTTTCGTGATCTGTTTACAAAGTGTGAAATTTTTCTAAAATACTATGACATGAGGTCTATAACATGCCACAAATTTCACTGTTATTGGACTCATGGTTTGAAAATTAAAAATGAGCGAACATGCATGTCAAAACTAAAATTTGGGCGACGCTGAGCGTCGACGCGCCGAGCGATTTTGACGTTCGACGTTCTGAATCGTGTTCCGGTGAAATAATAAGTCATAATAAATCTAATAATGTCCTACGGGGCAAGATTTGACTAAAAATAATATTTTATGCCGAGAAACATTTTTTCGGGCATAGATAAAGCAATAAAAATATGTAATAAATATAAATTTACATATTTAAGAAAAATAAAAACCAAGGTCACCTATAAAATTATTTTGTGGTGCAACAAAGAGCAAGAAACCTTTAAAATTTTGTATTAATCATAAAAATAATATGTTGAGGTTTCGGAGTCCAAAATGAGATTTTTGAGCTGAGATTTTTGTAACGAAGCCAAGGAGATAATACCTATTAGCTACGTCCACAGCAAGGACTGGGCTTACTAGATGGGGAACCAAAGTTCCTCCTTTGGGCTTTTGACTTGGGCCTGGAGGCCTAACTGACGTGTTGTCACCTCTCACACTCATTTTTGTGGAGTACCTGAATTAATAAACTCTCGAGTGAGAAAATCAGGAACGAAATTTTGGCTACCTTTAATATACTCAATATCAAAATAAAAAATGCTCAATATAGATTGCCATCTAGCAAAAATATGCTTAGCAGCTATATTTTTAACATCCTTTTTTCAAAATATATTTAGCAGATTTACAGTTAATTCGAACCAAAATTTTTTGATTTAATAAATTATTTTGGAATTTGTTAATACATAAAATTAATGCTAAAATTTCTTTTTTAATTGTGCTATAATTGCTTTGGGTTGAATTTCATGCGCCGGAATGAAATCGTACAATTTGCTCAGAAGAAGCAGGGGTTAATTTCTGCTTCAGAATATCTCCGAATCCAATTTCAGAAGCATCAGTTTTAACAATTTTGAATGCAGATTCATTAGAGATGCCAAGGCAAGGCAATACCTTAACATACTTTTTGACTTGCTGGACGATGGATGTGTGTTCATCAGTCCATGGAGGGGGATTATTTTGCAAACGCTGAAACAATGGTTTACAAATTTTTCTAAGATTTTGGTAGAATTTATCAACATAATTCAGAGATCAAACCATTAACTATGATTAATTCCATGACCAAGGAATTTGACTCTAGTCTAAAAAGACTACATTTAGTAGGGGATAACACCAAACCATTAACTTTGATTGTTTTAAAGAATGAACTCAAATGTTTATGATGTTCATCTATTGACTTGGAGAAAACGAGAATATCGTCGATATAAACAATGATGAAATGACTAAATGGGTTTAGAATATCGTTAAGGATATTTTGAAATTCACTAGGAGCATTTTTTAGTCCGAATGGCTGAACAAACCATTCATAGTGACCAAAAGGAGTTGTGAAAGCAGTTTTGTACCTATCATTGGGATGTATACTAACCTGCCAAAATCCTGACTTAAGGTCAAATTTACTAAAAATGGTGGCGTTACTAATTCTACTGAAGTCTTCTTTGTTAGTCAATGGGTACCTAATCCATTCTAAGACATTGTTTAATGGTTTGTAGTTGATGACTAGTCTTGGGACACCTTTCTCCTTTTCCGCTTCATTATTAACATAAAAAGTCGGACAAGACCAGGGAGACTTACTATGTTTAATCAAACCTTTTGAAAGCAAATCATTAATTTCTTGCTTACAAAGTTCCATTTGTTGATGATTCATTTGTATAGGTCGAGCCTTAGTAGGAATTAAATATTTTTTAAATTCCTTAGCATAAGGTAACCTTACAACATGCTTTTGTTCTGTGCCAAAAAGCATTTGGTGAATCAGAACAAAGGTTTTTACTCATAAAATTCTTAAGATCTTCAATCTTACTCTGAACCTTTTCATATAGAAGAAGATCCTCAATATACTTATATTTTATTTCTTCTTTCAAGAATTTTAACTGAGTTGTTTTGCAATTTAATAGGTTTAAAGATTTTAAAATAGATTCATCTTGAATAAATTTCAATTCTCTTTCTTTGGGTTGAGTAATAAATTTAAATATTACCTTTTGGCCCAAATGTTCAGTGGTTAATCCATTATTATTAGTAGTAAAAGGATACAATAAATATATAAACGGAAGACCCAAAATAACCTTATCTGTCAAATTACGAATTAAAACAAAAGTTGTTTTAAAACACATATTATCTTGACAAATATGCACTTTAGGAAATTTATATTTTATTTTAATTTTACTACCATTAGCAGAGTTTAACCTCTCACTAGTTTTCTTATAAAACTTAGTAGGGATTAACCCCTCTTGAATACAATTAAGATCTACACCAATATCAACTAAAGCAGGTAGCTCAATTATAAAAGTTTTATCGATAACTAGTTTAATGATGATATACTATTTCTGAATGGTAATATCTTTTAATCTTTTTAAAGAATAACCTTGAACCATAAGAATTGATTCATTTTTAGCAGTAGAAGATTCTGGTTCATCATCATCAGCTGATGATTCAGAGATGTGAAGATCTGAATCTTTAGTTGCTAAATTAGTTATTTCCTTTCTTAAATCAGAAATTTCAATTTTAAGGCCTAAAATTTCCTTTTTAAGTTTATTGACCTCTTGATTTAATTCAAGAAGAGTGACTTCTCTATCAGGAGTTTTAAATCTTTTTAATGTTTTATTAAGACTGATAATTGGTTTTTCTTTACCTTTAACGATCTTATTTTTCCCTAAATTATTTTTAGTTAACAATTCTTTTAATTGTTTCATATACTGTTATTTTAACTCAGGATCAGTAATTTTACTAATTAGGTCAATTAACAAAGAGCTTTCTTCAGCCTCTTTGTTAAGAACATTTATTATTTTATTGTAGCAATCAGATCTGCAATTATCTGTACATAAAGTAACTTCGTTTTCTTCACTTTCAGTTTGATCATCATTATTACTATTGGAATAATAAGGAATATCAGAATTATCGTTGCTGTTAACGTCATTCTCTATTCTTATTAACTCCAAAAGCTTATCTGTGTCTTCAGCAAAAATATTTAACTGACTCAATTTTTGTTTAATCTTCCATTCATTTTTATAATGACCTTTCTGACCACAATTATGACAAGTGATTTTACACTTGTCATATTTTTTAGACTTTTGGGTTGATTTTTTATTATGAATTTTTTTACGTGATTTGGGTTTTTCATAATAATTATCTTGTGTTTTAGGCTGACTAGATCTTTTCTTATGATGCTTACTTCTTCTGCCTTTTTCAATATGATTTTTTCGATGCTTTCTTTAGAGGGAGCAACTGGGGGTAAACCATACTGTTCGCAGAAAGTTTCAAGCTCATACTTAGCTTTATTTTTATCTTTTCTAGCTTGTTTAGCAAGTTTGTAATCAATACACATTTTTAACCAATTTTTTGAATATAACTAATTATATCACCATAGGTTAAGTTATCATAATCAATATATCCTAAATTTTTACTGAGCTCTTCTCTAATTTTATATTCAAATAAATTAGGAAGACCATTAACAAACTTTTCTTTCCAGAAAGGCTTGTTACTGTCGATTCTCATCATGACTCGAGAAATAAAAACTACTTTGTACCATCTAAAATCACTTAAAGTAGGACAAGTGAGATTACTTAACTGATCATGAATTCTCTCAGTAATATTATTGGGAGTTCCTATAAAGTGTTTTATTATAGTAAATATTAATGTATTTACTCCATCAGGAGGACCAAAACCAATATCTTCTTGGAAGATTGGATGACCATCCTCATCCAATTGGACCGCATGGGTTATAGAGTGCCTTGTATCTTCATCAAGGTGTTTTTTCCACCAAGAACGAAGGACACCAGTAAATCCATTAGTTAGTATTTCAACAATTTCAGGTTGTGTTAAACTACTAAATGCTATAATATAACTATTAGCGACCATGGACATATGATTCATTTTAGTAAGAATTTGATGTTCACTAAATCCATCAATATTCCATTCATAAATTTTATTAGACGAGACAGAATATTGATTATCTAGATTCTTCTCTTCAAACTGAAGATCTGGAGGAGTGGGTCTAGAATACCAATTTTTTATACTAGCGTTATTAAAAGTTAACTTATTTAACTAATCGTTAAAATCTGGGATCGAAAGTGATTCAGATTTGTCATCTGTTTGACTAATGCTGTCATTTTCAGATTCTTCAATCTGATCTATGATGGCAATAGTACCACTAGTTTCTCCAGAACGTATCTTTTTAAATAATTTATCTATAGTTTTAACTAGATCTAAATCTTTATTAGGTAATCCCAAACCTGCTCTGGTTTCTGGGAGACTTAATAAAGGTTTATCAATCTTTTTATCAGGATTTTGAACAACAGTTTGATCAAATTTTTCTTCAATATTGTCTAACTGTTTTCCTATTGTTGCTAAATACTGATTAGTGAAATTATTTTGTTCAATAATCTTCTTTTCATCACTTTTACCATCTGCTAATTTAAAAGGACTAGCGATGACTGAAGTGTTTTTTACTGATAAAAGAACAGTTTCTAAAGGAGGATGACTAGCCAAAACTTTTGCCTTATCCTCTTTAGTCCACTGACTTTTGGTTAAAACATTACATTTAGAATGATATTCTTCATACCAATTATAAAAAGTAATGTTTATTTTTTCATTGTTAATAAATCGTTTCCATCTATTAACAATTTTATCTCTGTCATGCTTATTATAATTATTACGAAAAGCATGCCTTTTATCTTTATTAGATTTGGAATTGAAATCTTTAACAAGACTTTCCAATCTAATTTAAATTCTTTTGTAAGAACACGTAACTGAGGATTAATATTAACTTCAAAATCTGACTGTGTAGGACCTAATGAAGATGTAGGAGAAGGTTGATCTTCTTCGTCTACGGAATCATTAGTGGTGTAACAAAGATGACTAGTTTGACTATGATTTAAAATACCCTTTAATTTTACATCAAAGATAGAAGCATTACTACTAAGAACTTCGGTATCCCTATGAGAAGGAGCAGAAGAACTAGTAAAATCTTTTATAATTACAGGTCTTCTGGTGCGTTCAAAGCTGACTTTGATAGTACCATCAGAAAATTGCTTAATATGTTCAACATTTAATAAATTATTAATAACTGGCTTTTGAGGTATTTTATTTGGTAAGATCCACTGACTAGGTAAAGTAATGTCCTTCCAAAGAATAGTTCTTGGAGTCTGAACATTAGCATTACTAATACTGCTCTGTATTAAAATAGTGTGATCTTTTGGACTTTTATTAAGATCATGAACATTTAAATTGGTCTTCATAGCTTTATAATAAATTCTATAAATCAAGGCTAAAGGCTGAGAACCCTTAATCATTTGAGTAATTTCTCTTGCTGTTTTAATGTTTAAAGTTACAGCTTTTAATAAATTAACATCACTAAGGCTTAGTGGAAAATCAGGAAAGCAATTAAAATAGATAGGACCATTATGCAGACTTGATTCCATAATTCCAATAATACTAGGGAAATAATTAAGAAAACGAGCATATCTTAAACACAGAAAAATACTCGAATTAATTCCCTTAATATTTAATTGTTTAACTGCCACTTGAACCAATCCTATGTGAATAAAATTGTAACCTTTCTTTCTATGTTTATTAACAACATCAGGAGTCAAAAGACTACAATTCTCGTATTCTTTATTAATAGCGTAAACACGTTCAATAGTTTTAACATTATAATCTATTTTAAAATTATCAATAAAAGTTGACTTATAAATTTCCTTAGGAGAAACACTATGGATATTCCAATTATTTAAGGCTTGATTAATATTTTCATAGCTATGTTCTTCTTGGTTAACAATGTTTGGAACAGGAGGTAAAGTTGACTGGTTGCTAACTGAAGAACTAAACATGAACAGTCTACTCATTTTTTAAAAAATAAAATTTTTAAATTTTTCAGAGTTCTGCCATACATACCCTTCTTGCCTTAAGCAGACGCATACCTATGTTCTAAGTCTTGTACCCGACACTGCTCCACTCTGAGACTTACAAGGGTGATTAGACCGAGGTGAACACAGTGTTCCACAGCAAGAGCTTAGGTGACTTAGGAACAAAGAAAGAAGAAATTTTTTTATTTTTTGAAAAATGACTTTGATTGAACAAGAATAGGATCAACAATTAACAAACAAGCAACTTGGCTCTGATACCAAGAGGGCGGAAGCTAAAGAGATAAGAAGAACAAGAGGCGCATGCATGCAATGTATCACAACTATAGCAATAACTATAAGAAATGATAACATCAGTTTACTAAAATATCATTTATTAATATAATAAAACTATATACAAAGTACCTGAAAATTAAAACTTACAAGTTGACTCGATTATAGAAATAATCCTAACATTGGTTACTAAGAAGAAGTAGAGGTTTAAAGATTAATCAGATAGGAATCTGAGTCTTTCTAAAACTCTCTATTGGATTTCTAAAACTTCGATTTCCTTTTATAGAATAAGGAATAGACACTATTACAGACTCGAATGATTACAGACATAAGTTACTATTGCTGAACAGTGAAACTTTTACAAAAGTAAATGATTACAGACAACTTTTACTATTGATGAATAGTAAAAAGTTACTAAATAATGTTGCTTTTGCCAAAGCAGGTTACAACTTTTGACTAATGAAAATAATACAGACTAACTTTCAGCTGCTTTCGGTGGAAAAGCATCACGCTTGGACTACTTCTGGTGAGTCATTGATGATGACTCATGCAAATGGGTCCTGAGCATCTTAGAGGTCTATGCTACCATATGGATCCTCTGCCTCACCTGTATTTTTACTGGAACTAGGGTTACTTGAAGAAGATGAACTTTCCGAAGCTTCAATTTCTTCATGGAGTTTGTCGACTCTGTCTTGAATAACCTGAGCGAGCATTTTTAATTCTGCACTAGAACATTTTGTAATATCTAAAAAATCCAGAGGTTTTGACTGAGAAGATTTTTTAGATGATTTACTAGAAGAACCTTTGGATGGAACTGATTTAATAGGAATGGAATTTATTGGAAATTCCTTTTGAACTTGACTAATGATGCGATGAATATCGAATTTATCCCTCCATTTAATGAAAAATATACGGGTAACCATGGTGAATTGGCTGTTATGAGTAGAGACAGTAGATTGACCACTTGATGACTGAAAAATGGATTCAACGATAGGAGTTCAAAGATTATATTGTCATTTAAGAATGCAAGGAATCTTGTATTTACTGACGAACTGAAGTAAAATAGGAATACAATCAAATTTTTGATTGTATGGACTTCGATTACAAAAATGATTAACTTGAGGTTTAAGTTCTTGTGGGAAGATATCAAAAGAAGGTTGTAAGACCCCAACTTTTATGAATAAAGATTTAATTTTCTTTATATATTATTTCGAAATAGTAAGGTGTTGATTGATAAATATGAAAGTTATGGGTGAAATGTGCAAATATTTTAAAATGAACAAGTGGTTATAAAATATTCTGGTTGTCGGGGAATATTCGTTTGGTCGTGGAATATTCTTGTTGTCGGGGAATATTCGTACGACGGCGCAGCTATTTGTGGGCCCCACAATGAAATAACTGTCGGATATAGAAAGCGACAGAAATAACCTTTTTACAAAATAACGGCGTAGTTGTTACCGTTAGTACTGTTGAAATACCCGGTGGTTAAAATACGATGATAAGCGGTGTTGCACAGTAGCACACGGTATTGCACAGTATTTCGAATTATTGAGTCTTACGTGAGAAGGAACTTACTCAATTATTGTTACAGTAATTATTGTTCAATATTTTATATTATTGACTCAATAATTGCTACGTTGATATTTTATATTATTGACTCAATAATTGTTACATTGATATTTTATTGACTCAATAATTGCTACGTTGGCATTTTATATGATTGATTCAATATGGCTACAGTTGATATTTTGGTATTATTGATTCAATAATTGTCATTGCACAGTGTTTCACATTAGTAACTCAATAATTCATATTATTTGAATAATATTATTATATAGCATTATTGACAATGTCTAAGGAAGTTCTGTTTAGGAGGGGTTATTTAATTGCGCGTCAGTAAGGAGAAGTCCTTATCGGAAGGCCCCCTCTTTCCTAGGAACGACCTGGTTGTCAATATTGTAGTTCTGTAATATTATTTGTGAATAATTAATTATTGATTTATATGATAAGGAAATATTTATTTTGTGGATATTAAAGAAGGAATTAGCGCTGATGAGTTTTTATCAGTATTTTGGGTGTGGATAATCATCTGTTTATGGATTTCGGATAATTTATGTTTGGAATTTGAAAAAACTTCCTTCTACAAAGTTGTAGAGAATTAAATTTCCTATGGAAGGACATAGAATTTGTATTTTTCTGACAAAGGGGCTATTTATTATGAATTATTGAAGTTTCGGAAAATAAATATTTTTTAAATAAAATGGTGGGCCCCACTTTTGTTGTTGGTTGAAAAATCTAATTTTCTTAGCAGCCGGCGGCGGAGATTATTTTAAAAATAATAATATTTTATTATTTTAGTCTCCTTTGGCATCCTAAGCTTTTCCTATAAATAGGGTGCTTAGGTTAGAATTGAAAATCACACCAGAATCAGAAGTTTTCTCTCTCTATAATATCGAGCGTATTTTTATGAGTATTTCAATACTTTGAGTATTAGTATTCAGTGCAAGTTTTCTTCGGTATTATATCCGATATTCTAGTCAGAGGTACTATCTTTTTGAGGTAAAGGATGTTATTTCTTTCGTAAATGATGTTATTCTTTTCAATATCATTATACCGAAATATTGTCATGGATGTTATGTTGAAATTCTTACTTTTTCCGTCGAAGTTACTATTCACGTATACGGCACTATTCACGGAAAAATTAAATTTTCTTCTATTTGTCCAAATTGCTTGTTAAGGTTCATATCTTTGATTGGATCTAAATTTTGAGCTCTATTCTTGAATTTTGCTCCACAAAGTATTATTATGAAGTATTTTTGAATTTGGATAAACTAAAATGCGAATACTTAATCTTTGTCTTTTATCTCACTGGATTCGTTCTTTGAAATGTTTTTCATCATCCTCAGTCCTAAAAGGTGATGTAATTGAATATCTTTGGCCTGTAGGGCAAAGATGAATGATTACCTGATGAATATCTTTGGCCTGTAGTGCAAAGATGACAGGTGTTGAGATGAACATGACCACTGATGATACAAATGAATATCTTTGGCCTGTAGTGCAAAGATGAATATTTGATTCGAGATGTTTATTGATTGATGTTACAGGGATAAAATATTGATGATGGACTTTTAAATCATAGAAGATAGTAGACTTCATTCTCTGCTTAACTCTTCTAATGATTTGTTATTTCCGCTGCGAATATTGATCTAAAAAATGGTTGTCCATTATATTTTATCTGAATTGTTGAAGACTAACGATAATTTATTTTCCGTTATCTTAGTCATAATATTCTTTACTGAGCTAGTTGAGCTCACCCTTTTCATCTGTTGTTCTCTTCAGGAAATGATAATGTCGCAGGAACTAGTCGGGGGACAGAGTGATGGTCCGAGTTAGAGTAGTAGTAGTCCTCACTATTTCTGATAAATAGTGTGATAATAATTGTAATGAGGACTTAGTTTGAATATTAATATTTTCTACATATTTGTATTGACACTCACAGTTGTGTGGTCGTATTTTGCACGACCGTATGATATAAAGTTTGTATTTGAATTCTGTACCATGTATTTGGCAACTCAGAATGGGTTGGGTTTACAGGACCTATTCTGGGGGGCATCACAAAGGTCCATACCTTTCCCACCAAAGAGTAAACCAGAGGGGAAGCTGACTTTTGAATTTGTGGTCGAACTGGATAAACCACGAATGACTAAAAGAACAATTTTGGTATAAGAAAATCTTATGCCAAGCTTCAACATAATCATAATAGCAAAATTGGCTATTCTGATTATCTAACTGTTTGAGATCAGAAGGATGATTACCCCAATCAGGCATTGAGATAATCTGCTTAATATACAGAAAATGATAGATGACTTTGGAGTTATCATTCCTATCATAGATAGGTTTGATGAGAATTGACTCGGTTTGGAAAAGAATTTCCTTATAAAATGCAAGAGATTTATAAGGAGCAAGAGGAAGGCAATGCCAACCAGTTGGGAAGAACTGGGATGCCAATTTGACTGGATCATCTTTTGGCCTCATATGGGGTTCAATATGAAACAGATTAACTTGATAATTGGGAATATACTGCGAATGCAGTTGAACAAGATTAGGGTTACTAGAGGAAGAAGACGAAGCAAACTGATCAAATGACTTTGACTGGGCCAAAATCGTATTATAGGGCTTTGGAACAGTTTCAAGGAGATAATACCTATTAGCTACGTCCACAGCAGGGACTGGGCTTACTAGATGGGGAACCAAAGGTCCTCCTATATATATATATTAAAAATATATATATATATATATATATATAGCTAAAATGCGAATATTCGTAAAACAAAAAATGAAGCGAATGTGCTAACGAGATAAAATGTTTATATATAAGGTAATGGTCTGAGTTAACTCATGAGTGGACAAAAAGTTATAAAAATTATTTAAACCAATAAATAATATAGTAAATTGAGTTTTTACTATAAAAGATATATAATATCTGTTTAGAAATTGAATTAGCAAATAAAGGTAAAAGATATTCTTAAAGTGGAATATATATGATTTAAGCTTCCATATGTAATATATTTACATATGAAAATGTGGGGGACCTTTATTTAGCATATAAAGGTTAAAAAGAATTAAGTTTTTAAATAAGCTACTATTCTTTTTGAGTTAGAATAAATAATATTAGTTTGTGTAAACTAATAATTATTATTGATGAATATACATGCATATTTAGCGACATATTTAGTTATCTAATATGTGTGTGCATGTAATAATAATTCTATAGGAATTGTGGAGAAACTCTAAGTTAACTTTTAGCGGTAATCTCCGATCAAGGCAAGTTTTTTAGTTATGTTATGTTTGTGGATTGTATGTGATTATATGGTGAGTTATATACCATATTTATTGAATTGTTAAAGTCAAAATATGACTAAGTCAATTGGGTTATGGAACTCAATTGTTATATGTGATCTGTGATAGCATGTGTTATAGAAGAATTATTAATGCATGTAGAATATGCATAGTAAAGAAAGTATGTTGCATATAGAGTTGTGTGCTATGTGAAACATGATAGACTGTTAAATTTGCTGGGCCGTCGAGCTCAATCTTGCAAACACAAACTTTTTGCAGGTTAATGATGCTATACAATATTACTTGTTGTACGGATGATGAAGGTTGGACAATGTACAAAAATAAATACATTTTCTTGGGATAAAATTGTATAGAGTTGTGATTGATGGTTGTGACATAGGTAATTGACAGCTATGTATAGTTTAAAATATACAATGAGGAATATTTGTTTTGGATGAATTGTAAGGAATACTTTATAAAAAAATAAAGTGATATAGTGACATTACTATATAAGAAAGAATTAATATTGAGTTATATATATTAATATAACTCTGATAAGAGAAATCGTTAAATGAATATGATTTCATTATAAAAGAGAATCGTAAAGGTTCAGATTCATGGAACGAATGAATAGAATAAAAGAAAAAAAAACTTATTTTGCATTTTTAGCTATTTTAACATTAAATAATATTTTAAAAGCTAGAACAAGATAGTATTAACGCACAAGATCGGGAAGATAAATAGTCCTGATTTTGGGATCGTTACATCGGATGACCGAGGGCACCGCCATTGAGACTCATGTCCTTAGGGTGATCAATCTGATTGAACACCTTGGATAGCTTGGGTTTATCATGGATGGGTAGTTGAGTCAAGACTTGGACTTGCAGTCACTCCCTGAGACCTTCTCGCAGTTCGTTGTTAATTTCCACATGAATAAGTTGGATGTCAGCTTGACTGAATTACTTAACATGTTGAAAACTGCAGAAGGTCACTTCCCATCCAAGAAGAACCATGTCTTGATGGTGGATTCTTCCAATAAAAGCAAGAGGCCCAAGGTGTCTTCTAAAAAGAAAAAATCTAAGAAGGCTAAAGAAAATAGGAAAGAAAAGGAACAAAAGAAACCTGATCCAGCTGGCAAAGGAATGTGCATCCATTGCAATGAGCCGCGACATTAGCAAAGGAACTGCAAGAAGTTTCTAGCAGAGAAGAAGCTTGAGAAGCTTCGACTTCCAATCAAGATTTGTTTATGATTGAAATTAATTTTTTTGAAAGTTATAATTCCACTTGGGTATTGGATTCCTGATGTGGTTCTCACATATGTAATACTATGCAAGGACTGGTCAGAAGTAGAAAGCTGAGCAATGATGAGGTCATCCTATGAGTGGGGAATAGAGCAAAGATTGCTGCATTAGCTGCATGGACTTATTGTTTAGCAATGCCTTCGGGCAAGTCTATTTATTTAAATAATTGTTACTTTGTTCCGAATATCATTAGAAACATTATTTCTATTTCCGTATTAGATATGGAAGGATTTGATGTTATTATAAAGAACAACCGTTGTTCTATTTATAAAGATAATATTTTATATGGTGTTGGTAATCTGCGAAATGAACTTTATATACTTGACTTGCATGAAAATATACTTCAAATAGAACAAATTAAGAAAAGGAAAAGAGATAATGTTAATTATACCTATATGTGGTACTGTAGACTCGGTCATATCAATGAAACAAGAATATCCAATTTGCATAAGAATGGGCTCTTAGAGCTATATGATTTTAAATCATATCCAACTTGTGAATCTTGTCTCATGGGTAAAATGACTAAATCTCCATTTAGTGAAAAAGGAGAAAGAGTTACAGAGTTGTTAGCGTTGGTTCAAACAGACGTTTGTGGACCTATGACAACGAATGCACGGGGTGGGTATTCTTATTTTATTACTTTCACTGATGATCACTCAAGATTTGGATATGTGTATTTAATAAAATACAAATCAGAATCATTTGAAAAGTTCAAAGAGTTTAGAAGTGAAGTAGAAAAACAAACGGGCAATAGTATTAAGATTATTCGATCAGATCGAGGTGGAGAATACTTAAGCGGTGAGTTTCTCAATTGTCTCAAAGACAATGGTATAATCTCATAATGAACTCCACCAGGTACACCACAGTTAAATGGAGTATCTAAAAGAAGAAATCGAACATTGTTGGACATGGTTCGATTCATGATGAGTTTTACCGATCTTCCAATTTCATTCTGTGGTTATGCCCTAGAAACGGCTGCATACCTGCTTAACAAGGTACCTACCAAATCCTTCCCAAAGACTCCATATGAGATGTGGAAAGGGAGAAAATAAAATCTTAAGCATGTTAAAACTTGGGGTTGTCCATCTTATGTCAAAAGTTTGAAAATGATAAGCTACAGACTAAATCCGACAAGTGTAAATTTGTGGGATACCCTAAAGAAATCGTATGGTATTATTTCTATCATCCAACTGATCAAAAGGTGTTTGTTACGAAATATGCTGACTTCTTGGAAAAGGAGTTTATCCATGAAAGGGCCAGTGGGAGTAAGATATATCTTGAAGAAGTTCAAGAACCATAAATTACTACGGATCAAAGTCAGGTACCTGACCAAGTGAAAGAAACTACTGTACAACACCCTATTCAGTAAATTTGGAAGAGTACCGAAGATACCTGAGAGATATAGATTCGTCATAGAGGATGACGATGAGGTACACATCATGAATGATGATGATCCATTGAATTAAGAACAGGCTATGAGTAAAAAAGACTCAGGAAAATGGCTTGAAGCCATGAAATCTGAAATGGACTCCATGGATGAAAACCAAGTATGGACTTTGGTTTCACAACCTGAAGGCATTAAGCCTATTGGGTGTAAATGGGTCTTTAAAAAAAAGACTGGAGAGGACGGCAAGGTAGAGACTTATAAGGCCCGGCTGGTTGCAAAAGGTTTCAAACAAAGAGAAGGAGTTGACTATGATGAAACCTTCTCACTAGTAGCTATGCTCAAGTCCATTCAAATTTTGCTTGCGATTGCAGCTTATAACGACTATGAGATCTGACAGATGGATGTGAAAACGGCCTTCCTCAATGGAAAACTTGAGGAGGATGTGTATATGACACAGCCAGAGGGATTTGTTTCAAAGGTTAGAACAAATCAAGTCTGTAAGCTGCAACGATCCATTTATGGATTGAAGCAAGCTTCTCGTAGATGGAACATTCGTTTTGATGAGGTAATCAAAGAGTTTGATTTTATCAAAAACGAGGATGAACCATATGTGTACAAGAAGATGAGTGGGAGCGCAGTTTCATTCCTTGTATTATATATTGATGATATATTACTGATAGGGAATGACATTCCTATTCTTCAATCGAATAAAATCTAATTATCTAAACACTTCTCCATAAAGGACTTGGGAGAAACATCCTATATTTTGGGGATAAAGATCTATAGAGATAGATCTAAAAGGTTGCTTGGCCATGGAATAAATCTCTCCAAGAAACAGGCCCTAAAGACACCTAATGAGGGAAACCGTATGAGCAAGATCCCTCATGCTTTTGCAATAGAATCTATCATGTAGGGTATGATATGTACTGTGACGAACGAAATTTTGTAATTTATTTTAATATTTATTAAACTAAATAAATAATTTTTGATGATTTAATTATTGAATTAAATAATTATGTGATGGAATTGTGGTAGATTAATTTAATTATATGTGTTACATTAGTTAAATTAATGTGGAGAATTTTATTATTCAAAGTATGCATTTAATTGAGCTTATTTGATTAAATAAATTATTTATATAAGCATAATGTTATTCTATTAATTTAATAATTAATTAGAGATTTAATGATTTGACATAATTAATAAAGGAGAATTTTAATTATGTGATTATGTGATTTAATGTGGAATTATTTTATTTTATTTAATGGATTTAAATAAGATTATATGATTAATTGAGTGTGACATTATTTAACTATATGATAAGAATTAATTAAATTAAGTGGAAAGGAGGAATAAAGGAACTAGCCAAACAAGGCCTTAGTGGGGGTTGGAGTCAGTTAACCCATTATGGGATTAACTAACGACCCATAACCCACGACTATTAACTATACGTATAATATATTAACCTATATCTGCATCAGTTCATATATTATATCATATATCGTATACTTCAGAGAGAAAACTCAGAGAGATTTTTAAGAAAGAAATTTGAGGGAAAATTGAGAGTTGAAGAAGAAGTGTTGTAGATTCTAAAGCCCATATCATCATCAAACATAGTTAGCAAGGGTATAATTCTTCATCCCAAGTTTTAATTACGTTAGTTTATTTTTCCTAACAAACCCAATTTCAAACTCTCTGTGTATGATTTTAGGTGATGAATATTTAAGATGTGATCATATATGTGTTAGTATATGTTAATAACATGTTATATATCATATATATATGAATTATAGTGATTGAAACTATGTAATTATGTTTTAATTGAATTTTCAAAAGTTTTTAGAGTTTTTTTTTCCATTTACGTGTTTTAAAGGTTCTTTATGAATGAGGAATTTGGTGATTGTTGATTATATGACCATATATGTGTTACTAATTATTCATAACATGTTCTATACTATGTATGCATGATTTACAGTGATTAAATTCATGCAATTATGCCTTAATTAGATTTTCAAAAGTTACAGAGTATGAAAGTTGTATATATGGCCCTTATGTACAAATTTACATGCTTTAATAGTTTATGAAACTCTAAATTAATACTTGAATATGATTATGCATGTTTAAACGTAATAAAACAGAATTTAAACGGACGAATTCGGTATATTAACAAATATGTAACGTCGAAATTCATGCTTTTCCTCAAAGTTTTACAAAATATTAAAAATAGTGAAATTAAATGTTTTGATTTGTGTAATTATGTGATTTAAAGTGTTAGAAGCATGCTAGAATCGATTTATGATGTTCTTGTGAAGTTTATACTTCATGGGTAACATTATAAATTGTTTTATTTGTATAAATTGGAGTTAATTGGGTTGTTCTGTGTGTTCTTCGCGAACTGCAGAATCCGGGTCTGCGTCGCTGTGCGGTCGCGCCGCTCCAAGGAACAAATGGAGCGCACCCGCGCCGTGAAGTGCGATCGCGCCGCTCCAAAGAACAAATGGAGCACGGCCGCTCCTGACCTGCAGAATTTCAGAAAATTTTCTAAGTGTTCAAGTTTCAAAGATGTGTTTTATAACCTAATGTAATGAACATGAAGACATGTTAAGCATATAATAAGATGTTAATAGCTTACATTATGTGAATAATTAGTAAGTTAATTTCATAACTTAAACCGTTATTTGTAAAGTCCAATAACGTGTTCAAAGATCGATGTGTGATTCAATAAGTATATCGAACATATGATTAATTGGTATTGTGAATGGATGGTAATGTAGGATTAATTAAAGGACGTGAGTTATAAATTGTAGCTTGTGCAAGAGGCAAGTTTCCTAAACTCAAACCTGTAAATTGAGCAAGTTTCTAAACTTTACTTTTATTGAGCAAATTCCTTAAATTCTAAATTTTACATTGGTCAAGTCTTAGACTTATATTTTATATCTAGTAAGTTCTTGTTCTTAATTGTTCAAGTTCAAGATTTCATATTAGATGTTATAATTCTTTTAAAACATGATTCCAGTTATACAATACTTATTCGATTGTATATCTCTTGAGAATTATTATTCGAATTGATTATCAGTTTATTGTTGAGTCTTATAAGACTAGCGAACCCTTATTGAATCGACTAGTCCATAGTTGATGAGCGTTCTAAATTCTAGAACTATTATTGAGCTTATTCAAACCAAACTTCCTTTGGTGCGGACTCTGATGTCAAACTGAGATGAACAACCCAGTATAGGGGATTATTTACGCTTAGCGTTGAGATATTGTGCACAGTATGGTACTAAGGGTTGATCCCCCTAAGTACGAGAAGTAGATTCCATAGTCTTATGACTGTTAAAGGTTTAAAGTATAAACACTTTACAACCTAGGACATAGTTCAAGGTCTTATGACCCTCAGAAGTCCTTTTGATTCTTGTTATTCATTCTTGAGTCAAAAGTTGAGTTTTCTTATTCAGAAGTCTTTGATTCACTCGCATGTTATTATATTGTCGTTAAATGGTTATACTTGTGGACAATCGTGCTCACTCTTACGTAATAATAACATTGCAGTTAAGAACAAAAGGTCCGACGAGCCTTCTACTAGCAAAGGCAAGGGCAAGGCCAACAAGTGATGAAGACTTGTTGTTTATTTAATATGTTTATGTTTAAGATTTATGTTAAAGTTGTGTAAGACTTATTACTTATTTACATTTCCATTTTTGAGATTTAAGGTTAGTATGACCTGGGATTGTATTTATTATTCAGATGTTGTAACCCCATAAGGGGAGGATTTATTTTCTATCTATTACATGGTTTGCATTTATTATGGGTAGATAGATAGATGATATTTGTACAGTGAACACCAAATTTTCGTGGTATTGAAGTACCCGGATTTTGGGGTGTTACATGTACTAGACCAAATGTCGCTCATGCACTTAGTGTAACGAGTAGATATCAATCGAATCCACGAGAAGAGCACTGGAAGGCAGTGAAGAATATCCTAAAGTACTTACGAAGGACTAAGGATATATTTCTTGTCTACGGTGGGTCTGAATTAAAACTCGAGGGCTTCACGAACACAAGTTTTCAAACAGACCAAGATGACAGTAAATCTGTTTCGGGGTATGTTTTTACCTTAAACGGTGGTGCAGTGAGTTGGAAGAGTTCCAAACAGCAAACAATTGCTGATTCAGTGACAGAGGCAGAGTATATAGCTGCAAGTGAAGCTGCAAAGGAAGCTGTTTGGATGAAAAAGTTCATAACAGAACTTGGTGTGGTTCCTAGCATTGGAGAAGCAGTCCCCATATACTGTGATAACACCGGAGCAGTTACACAGGCTAAGGAACCCAGGTCTCATCAGAAATCCAAACACGTATTGCGGCGATTTTACTTGATCAGGGAGATCATTGAAAGAGGAGACGTTACCTTGGAGCGTGTGGACTCTCAAGACAACATTGCAGATCTATTTACTAAAGCTTTAACACAACAGCAGTTTGATCGTCACTTAGAGAAGATGGGTATGAGATACCATGACGATTAACTTTAGTGCAAGTGGGTGATTGATAGTATTGTGCATACAAGCCAATCATGTATGATGATAAAGCACATACATTGTAACTAATCTTATTAATTTATTAATAAAAGTATTCATTAAAGGCATTTAATTATCTACATGATACTATTTTTATAATATGTAAAGAACCCATAGTTTTTAACAATGCTTTTAGAATCATGATGTTGATCATGCTAATGAGATTTAAATTCTTAGAAAGCTTAAAACTAAAATAGTTTCCAATCGTGGGATTACTAAAAAGAGGATTAGTAAATCCGGATAGATTGGTACATATGTTGCTTGCTCATTGGATGAGGATGATTGATCTCATGATCATTTATGTGAAAACACTAAAGCAAGTATGTAAGTGCTTATTGGAGAATAAGTTCACTTAACGTGACTCGCTATAGAATACCATATGAAATTTTACTCGCCTGTCAATAGAAATTCCTAATGTGATAGTAGTACAAGTGATCCTTGGACTTTAGATCATCATAGTATCTTGTATGTAATGAATTATACTTTGACTTATTTCTTAAGGTCCTTTAGGGTATATAAAAGGGTATGATTGGGTATAATGAGTTACATATGGAGATAATAAATGATCAATAAAGAATCTACCACCTCTAGTAAAAGAGGAGATATGTCCTATGTGATTCGTTCAATTACAACCCAAGAATCCTTGGCCAAGGTGGAATGAAATTAGAAAGGAGTTTCTAATTTGCATTATATGGAGTTGTGCATTTTTTAATCGAAATACATATACTTAAATAAAATAAGACTTGTCAGTAAATTTATGTCTTATATTTAATTGGGACATTGTATGGTGGAAGGATTGAATTGTACGGTAACTATTAACTCGCAGGTTCTTTTATGATTAATGTTCAAATCTATATTATCTGGAAAGTCGTTGATCGCTAGGAATGCTTATCCCTATTGTAGAATAAATGTTATTTATTTAAATAGATTATTAGCTTATTTATTTATTTAAATAAGATTAAAATTGTTATAATTGATTTATTCATAACCGGTTTAATATGGAGAACCTAAAGGGTCACACCATAAAAGGAAGAAGAATTATTTAAGAAGATAATGGCATAATAGTAATAATGCATTAAGTATAATTAATTTAATCTATGGTGATAAAATAAATTAAATAGCATAATGTTTATTATTTAATATTTTAGAAATATTAAATATAAATTAATAAGAGGAGTCTTATTAATATTATTATTATTATTATTATTTTAATTCTAAAGTAGTTTAGAAATTAATTTAATATAAGTACTCGCACTCAATCCTAATGATATTAGGAGGCAAATTAATTAAAGAGTTTAATTAATTAATCCCAATATGTTAGGAAGCCAAATTAATTAAAAGAGTTTAATTAATTAATTAAATAAAACCTAATTCTAATTAGATTAGTAGGGTTAATCTAATATCTATATAAGAGAGTCTTATATCAGATACAAGGTACGTGAATTCCAATAGTTGGGAGTACAACCACCCATCTTCCTAAGCAATTCCTCTTCCTTGGTGGATCACCTCTAGAGGCCAAATGTGACGCCCTCTAATTCTCTACATTTTCTGTAGCAGATTTGGTGCTCATATAAATATTCTATAAGATAATAACTTCTATAAATCCAAAATTCGCTGTATCCCAATTAGATAATAGTTCTCATCAGAACAATTACTACATCTGGATACCCTCACTTGGATGTATAGATTTATAATCTTACAGATATTTCTTGCATATCAATAATTCCTATCTATCTGACATTCACAGTACAAATGATAAGATGGTTCTTAGAACCGAGGGACGACCTCAGAGCTTACAGAACTCCCAAGATCATTCAATACCCTCATTCAGATGCATAGTTCATATAGATACTGTACTTATTGTTATTTTCTATTAAGAATATAAATCTACTCAACTGATAAACTAATAACATCATAATATACGATTACATATAGTTTAACAATTACATCAAGGAACTGCCAATTACATTTTTAGTCTTAATAAAATAAAAAGTCATTCTTATAGAATTATTAACTACCCACAAGTATGATTGCTCGAACTTCCTGGGGTGTGAGATGCAGCTGCAAAGGAAAAAATATAATTGCAAGGATGAGCTTTAAAAGGCTCAGCAAGTTTTAAAGATTTACAGTTTATACTCACACAATATCTGAATTGAATGAACATATAGTTCAGAGTTTTTTCACATATATACTGAGTCTACCCATTACGAGCTTCTGTCAGTCATAAATACTTAGCAACCCGGGTTGATTCGGTCAACCACACCACACTCCTAACAGTCACATAGACTTATAGGAGCTTTGTTCTGATATCTTATAGGGGATCAGCCTAATCATATCCTAGGAGTATGCATATCATCCTACCAGTCCAATAAGGTCAGTGCTATAACTGCCTATAAATATAACCCCCGGTCAGTGCTATAACTGCTGGTCCAAATAGTATCAGTATATATATCTGTACCAAACAATATTGGGTTTTCCACCTTTTATGCTTTGATATCGAATCAAACACATTTTACACAAATGACAGTTCATACGTCTTGGTTATGCTTGAACAATAAGTTATAACCTTCTTCAAATCACATATATTACGAATAATGTGTATAACAAGTTTGTATGTCAATATACAAGACTTACATTTAATATAGAAATTAAATGAAGTTATAAAAACTTGCCTTTGTAACGATCAGCTACTTAAGCTATTTGATTACGTTCACGCAACCTATATAGGCACAGTCATTAGAAATGATAATCATTAATTTCTAATTAAACTATTAGTGTCTGGATTGATTTTGGTGTCCGTTCGGTATTTTATCGCTTTATTAAATAGCTGTCGAATTAGTTTTTCAATAAACTTTAATTCAAAAGTTTTAATATCTTGTTAGATATTTTAGTTATTATTTATAATAATTTCCAAATGCTCACAATAATTTTTAAATGATTTAATATCACTTAAAATGATTTTTAAATCATTAATATCCTTTTTAAATATTTAATAACCATTTAAAATAATTTTTAAATCATCAATATTATTTTTAAATAATTTATTTTTATTAATAATGATTTTTAAATTATTAATATCATTTTTAAATAATTTATTATTATTTAAAATAATTTTTAAACCATTAATATTATTTTTAAATAATTTATTTAATAGAATTATTAAATAATTTTATTATCATTAATATTTAAATAAATTAAATATTAAACAATTTTTATGTCAAAATATTAAAAAAATATTTATTATAACTTAAAATGAATTTTTAGAATTTTTTATTAATTATTTAGTATTTATTTCTATTTATTTTAATTATTTTTATTAATTCTAAAATTTAACCCGTTGCTAAAAGCTTATAGCAACGGATTTGTCGCTATAAGTGATCTTAGCTGGCTCAAGAACAGACTGGTCAACGCCTTGGGCTTCGTTTGACTCAATTTTTCTTCCAATCCGTTTGGGTTTTGAGCGGTCAAGTTCAATGAAGTTGTAGTTTTAGTGTAGGAGTACACATCAATGTTCATTTCAATACCTAACAACTTCCCTATAGGATCCCATGGCCGGTCAAACCACTCTACCTAAGCTGTTCTTCATTTCTGGGTTACCCAGAAATGGAAAGTCAATGCCGGTCAACTCACTTGCTAGCCTTATATCGTGCATCATGTTCGTAGTTTAGGTGTTCTAGTGGTCGGGTATTGTAGACTAACTACCATGGTAAAAGGTTGTAGCACTCCAAGAGTCTAGATATCACCAAGTTTCAAGATCTAAGCCCCTAAAAATCCTGTCAGACCGCTGCCTAGAAATTCTGGGTTACCCAAAATTCCAATCTGGACGGTCAATGACTTTTGACCCTTTATAACATCCGATCCGTGACTTCCTGAGGTGTTAAAGTGCTCTAGTGGTGTAGTCCTCATGAAAAGGTACAAACCTACTAATATCTAATATCCAAACAGACTGACAGGCGAGAGATCTAAGCGGTCAAACTACTTGTCAGACATGTTCATACGCTTTCTAGGTTACCCAAAAAACGGACGGTCATGCTCGGTCAACGGGATTTGACCGTTTATAACTACCATTTTGTTGTTTTGATGTCCATTCTACCACTTCCAGGCTACTAACAACACTGCAAACTATAACTACAAACCTTTAAAACATCTAAACAATAAACAGAGAACGATCTATGAGCCCTGACATTTGACTGTCAGACCATATTTTTAGGGTTTGGCAGTTTTGCTTAAATCACTATTTTGATGCTTTTAAGTGTTATAGATCCATGTTTTAGCAACCAGATCACTAAATAACATCATAATTAACATACTTAAACAATAAAAAAATAATACATTTTCAAAAATTAAGTTCTAGAGCTAGGGTTAGGTTTTTACACTTTTGAGCAAATTTTTGTTTACTCCTTTCTGATTCTGCTACGAGCTTGCTGAGGGTTGTTTATGAGTTAGTTAGTGGTGTATATTAAGTGTGAAATTCGTAGCTTTATGTTTACCTTACTTATCTTTATATGGAACTCAAAGTGGGGTTAAAAAATTAAGTTTTCTACTCTTTTGACAAGTAAACCTAGGTTATTAATTATGTAGGTTATGTTGTCAAGCCCAAAGAGGTTATAGAGGCATGGGCAAATCTTTTGGTTGATGTCCAAAAGATTTGTTCTTATCTTGTTTAAAAAGAGAGTTTTAAGGGCACTTTTGTCATTTTACATATACTAAGGGTATTTTGGTAATTTTCTACTTAAATCTAATGGTAATTTAGTCATTTCATATTCTATTTAGAAACTTAAAATCAAAATTGAACCATTAGGGTTTGTTAATTTAGAATCAGGGTTTATCATCAAAATTAGGGCTTTCTAATTAGGGTTAAGGTTTTCTAATCCATAATAAGGGTTTTTTAGAAATCTTCTTCAATTAAATCCTTCGTTAACCATATATAAAGTTAATGTGCATATATTCATAATCCTTTATAACATTATCAATGTATTAAGTTATAATTTCTATTTATTATAACAATTAGGGTTATGGTTTCTCATTAAGATAAAATCTATATTAGGGTTTTCTTATATAATTTTCTATATATGTTAGCATAATTATATCTTATGTGTTAATGTGTATATATATATATATATATATATATATATATATATATATATATATCAATAATAAGGCTAAATACACATTTCACAAGATATAAAACATATTAATATTTACTTTCTATATTAATATTTCTGTTCAAAGTTTGGAATATTACAATCACCCCCTCTTATAAGAATTTCATCCCTAAATTAAAATTACACCCTATGAAAACAACGGTGGAAAATCTTCTCTCATCTTCTCCTCCAGCTCCCATGTAGCTTCTTCAATATCATGATTCTTCCAGATTACCTTAACCGATGATATAACCTTATTTCTGAACACCTATTCTTTTCGATCAACTATCTGTACCGGAACTTCTACATACGATAAATCTTTCTCTATCTGAACAGGTTCATAGTTTATCACGTGCTTATAATCAAGTTTATACAGACGTAGCACTGACACATGAAACACATTATGGATGTGTCCTAACTCTGGGGGTAGGGCTACCTCGTAGGCTACTTCACCTATTCTCCTTAATACTTGAAATTGGCCAATTAATCTTGGGCTCAGCTTTCCCTTTTTACCAAAACGAATCTTGCCTTTCCAAGGAGACACTTTTAGAAACACATGACTTCCGACACTAAATTCACTTAACTGTTTGTGTTGATCCGCATATTTCTTCTGTCGGTCTTGAGACTGCTTGCAACCGTTGTCATATAATTCGGATCTTCTCAGTGGCTTGTTGAACTAACTCAGGTCCAATCATTTGTGTTTCCCAAACTTCATCCCAGCATAAAGGTGTTCTACATTTTCTACCATACAAGGCTTCATATGGTGGCATTCCAATACTGCCATGATAGATGTTGTTGTACGCGAACTCTACCAAAGGCAACTGATCCTCCCAACTCCCTTTAAAACCTATAATGCAGGTTCTCAATATATCCTCCAACGTCTGAATAGTTCTCTCACTTTGTCCATCGGTTTGCGGGTGATATGATGTACTCAACTTTAGCTGGGTTCCCAAGTGCGTCTGAAGACTCCTCCAAAAGTTTGAAGTAAACCGTGGATCTCTATCTGACACTATGGATACAGGAACTCCATGTCTAGAAATAATCTCTTTTATATATAACTTTGTCAACTAATCGAGATTATAAGTAACCATAATAGATAGAAAATAGGCTGACTTGGTGAGACGATCAACTATTACCCAAATAGCATTGTGGCCTTTCTGGGTGACAGGAAGTCCTACCACAAAGTCCATGGTGATGTGCTCCCACTTCCATTCAGGACTATATAGAGGTTGTAGTAATCCACTCGGTCTTTAATGTTCGGCTTTAACTCTTTGGCATGTGAGACACTTGCTTACCCATTCTGTTATCTCTCTTTTCATGTTCGACCACCAAAAATGCTGACTCAAATCTGTATACATCTTAGTACTCCCCGAGTGCACAGCAAACTTAGAACTATGGGCTTCCGCTAAGATTTCATCTTTCAATACCTGTATAGATGGAACCCAAACTCTATCCTCATACCTTAGTATTCCCTCTTTATCCAGTCGAAACTTAATGTTCTTCTCCTGAATTATCTCGTCTTTACATTTCTGACATGCTTCATCCTTCTCATGCATCTCTTTAATTTTATCTATTAAAGTTAAGGCTGTCTCTTTCACAAATAGCTTCTGTTTAGAGTTAGTTGGCGCTCTTACTTCAATCTCGAGTTTTTTAAACTCTTTTATCAGTACCTCATTGTTTATGAGGACATTCAACCTTTCTTGATTCTTTCGGTTCAATGCATAGGCAACTACATTGGCTTTACCAGGATGATATAGTATTTCATAATCAAAGTCGTTTATTAACTCCAACCACCTCCTCTGCCTCATATTCAACTCTTTCTGTGTGAAAATATACTTCAGACTTTTGTGATCTGTGTATATTTCACACTTTCCCCCATACAAATAATGTCGCCAAATCTTCAAAGCAAATACTACTATGGCTAATTCCAGGTCGTGAGTAGGATATCACTTCTCATAATCCTTAAGTTATCACGAAGCATAGGCGATCACCTTCCCATGTTACATTAATACACATCCTAATCCCCTGTGTGAAGCATCGCTATAAACCACAAGACCACCAGTATCATCGGGTAATGACAGTACTGGTGCCCTACTCAACAATTTCTTCAATTCTTGAAAGCTCTCCTCACACTTATCTGTCCAAATGTACTTCACTGTCTTTCGAGTTAAATTGGTTAGTGGGGTTGCTATTTTTGAAAAATCTTTTATAAAAAGACGATAGTACCCTACTAAACCAAGAAAACTTCGCACTTCTGTTGGTGTTGTTGGTTGATCCTAATTCATGATTGTTTCTATCTTTGTCAGATCCACTCCCACCCCATTCTTGTCAATTACGTGACCTAGAAACTGAACTTTTTCTAACCAGAACTCACACTTGGAAAATTTTGCATAGAGTTGTTCCTTTCTTAATATCTCTAATACCTCTCGCAAGTGCTCCGCATGTTCCTCCCGTGTCTTAGAGTATATTAAGATATCATCAATAAACACTACCATAAATTTATCCAAGCATGACTTAAACACTCGATTCATTAAATCCATAAAAGCTGCTTGTGCGTTTGTTAACCCAAAGGACATCACAAGAAACTCATAATGTCCATATTGTGTCCTAAACGCGGTCTTTGGCACATCTTCTTTTCTAACCTTCAGTTGATGATAACCCGATTGTAAGTCAATTTTCGAAAAATGCTCAGCTCCTTTTAACTGATCAAATAAATCATCAATCCTTGGTAAGGGGTACTTATTCTTTATGGTCAACTTATTTAATTCCTGATAATCTATACACAGTCTTAACGTCCCATCCTTCTTTTTTACAAACAACAAAGGTACTCCCTATGGTGAAACACTAGGTTGTATGTACTTCTTGTCTAAGAGTTCTTGCAACTGAACATGTAACTCCTTCAATTGTACCGGTGCCATCCTATAAGGTGCCTTAGAAATGGTGTTGTACCACGTGCAAGGTCAATCACAAATTAAATCTCTCTGTCAGGTGGAAGACCAGGTAGATCACTTGGAAACACGTCCAAAAACTTATTTACTATAGGGATTTGATCTAACTTTCCCCCTTCTTTCCTCGTATCCACAACATAGGCTAAACACCCTGTACCACCCTTTCGAAGCAATCTCTTAGCCTGCCCTTGAACACTACCTTTGTTTTCAAAGATGTCCTTAAACATACTTGTTTCCGCTTACATTAATTACTGCCTTATGCCTACCCAACCAATCCATCCCCAAGATTACATCAAAATCCCCTAGTTGTATAGGAATAAGGTTTACGAGTAACTTATATCCTTGAATTTCTACACTATAATTCTTATGTACTGTATGAACCAGGGATTATTTCTTTGTTAGCAATTTCTACGTTGAAAGGTATATCTAGATCTTCACATGGCATTTTTAATCTCTTAACAAAATCAACAGATGCAAACGAACAAGAAGCACCAGAGTCGAATAACACATAAGCATTTACGGCATCAATTGGTATAATACCTGTCACCACGTCTTGTGCCGCAACAGCATCCCTTAATGTCATGTTAAACGTTCTTGCATTCGGACGATTCTGAGCAACTCCTTTAGTCGACGCTCCGGGTTTATTGTTAAAATTTTGACCTCTTCCCACATTCACCCTCTTGGGTTTTGGACAAAACTTAGACATATGACCTTCTGCCCACAGTTGAAACATTTAACATTCTTGCTTTTCTCCTTCTTTTGTGGACACCAGTTGGAATAATGCCCATCTTCTCCGCAGGTATAACATTTCGTCCCTCTGAAATAGCATGCCACTTTGTGATTCTTTCCACATATCTGACAGCGCTTAAACTTTGATTATTGTTGTGATTCACTCCTTTGTTGGCATTATTGCTAGGGTTATATCCTCTATTTCCAGGGTTGTTTGGAAAAGCTACCTCCCACCTTCTCTTATTGTTGTTGTTGTTATTGTTGTTGTTACTCCCACTTGTACTTCCCTTCTTTGTAATAACCCTCTTCTCCTTATGGAACTGTAATCAAGCCTCTCTTTCCTTCTCTGCTATAATGGCCTTTTCCAAGATCTCCGTGAAAGTTTTCACCTGAAACACCTATATTTTACTCTTAATTTGGGGTTTCAGCCCCCCTTCAAATCTCCTTATCTTTCTTGCCTCGGTATCTACCTGATGTGATGCGAACCTAGCCAACTCATTAAATTTGGATGCGTATTGTGACACCATCATCTCCCCTTGTTTCAATTCCAAGAATTGAACTTCCATGCGATCCTGCATCGAGGTCAGAAAATAATTGGCAAAGAAAAACTCCTTGAACTTGTCCCAAATAGTGGCACCTTCTCCAGCTCTACCCTTGTTTGCTTCCCACCAGTGGTTAGCTTCCTCCTTTAAAAAGAAAGTGGCGAAATCCACCTTTTGGTCATCATTCACCTTGGTTACTTTAAACATCTTCTCCATCTCGGTAATTCAAGTCTGAGCCTTTATTGGCTCATCTGTCCCCCTAAATTCTGGTGATCCCACTAGTTTAAAATCTTTAAACTGGGTTGTGGTTGGATTATTGGGCGCGGCTGGTAATGCTTATCTCCCTTGTAAAGCTCCCACCAGAATATTTACCAGGTTTTGTGCGAGGCCTCTACCTGTTCTTCTTCAATCACTCCACGCGGCCTCCTTCTAGGTGCCATTTATCTAAATATAACAATTAACTAAATATGAATACCAGTTCAGCAAATTAATAACTCAATTTGATAGACAAAAATTTGTATTTCACATTGCAAGTCTATATATACATATCTAGTGACTCATTCTAGATCACTAGTTTTACATATGACAGAAAGGAAAATACATAGCATAGCGGACTAGTGATTTATCCCTATCACTAGCTATATTACGAAATTCCCTTAATCTACAGTTCCTTCTTCTTTGCTGCTAGCATTTTCTTCAGTTTCTCCACCTCCTTCTCTAACTTTTGTAACCTTTTCTCTAGGTACTTGACCTCTTGAGCAACACTAGGTCCTGAATTGAAAGCCTTATTCCTCCAAGCATGACGAGGAGGTATCATCTGTAATGGTACAACTTCTATAACTTGTTTAACCACGAATATCTGACGTTCGTTCGACATCCTACAATCAGATTTATAAAATTGATTAGTATCTAAAAATCATAACTTAATATTTTATTAGTATTCTTATCTATTAACTTTCCTACCAACTTTCCCCCCTCGTAATTCACCCTTTATAACTCTATTTGAGCTTATCTCCTTGCTCTCTCCTATATCGTCTAAATACTTCCGAGGTTATAGCCTGAGGGTTTCCTCCTAAGGTTTCTATCCTAGGGCTTTGATACCAAATTGTGATGCTCCCAAATTCTCTACATTTCCTATAGCATATTTGGTGCTCACGTAAATATTCTATAAGATAATAACTTTTATAAATCCAAAATTCACAGTATCCCAATCAGATAATAGTTCTCGACAGAACAATTACTATATCTGGATACCCTCACTTGGATGTATAGATTTAAAATCTTACAGATATTTCTTGCATATCAAAAATTTCTATCTATCTGACATTCACAATAAAAATGATAAGATTATTTTTGGAACCGAGGTGCGACCTCAGTGCTTACAGAACGCCCAAGATCATTTAATACCCTCATTCAGATGTATAGTTCATATAGATACTGTACTTGTTATTTTCTATTAAGAATGTAAATCTACTCAACTGATAAACTAATAACATCATAATATCCGATTACATATAGTTTAACGATTACATCAAGGAACTGCCAATTACATTTTTAGTCTAAATACAATAAAAAGTCATTCTTATAGAATTATTAACTACGCACAAGTATGATTGCTCGAGCTTCTTGGGGTGTGAGATGCAGCTGCAAAGGAAAAAAATAATTGCAAGGATGAGCTTTAAAAGGCTCAGCAAGTTTTAAAGATTTACAGTTTATACTCACACAATATCTGAATTGAATGAACATATAGTTTAGAGTTTTCCCACATATATACTGAGTCTACCCATTACGAGCTTCTGTCAGTCATAAAGACTTAGCAACCCGGGTTGATTCGGTCAACCACACCACACTCCTAACAGTCACATAGACTTATAGGAGCTCTGTTCGGATATCTTATAGGGGATCAGCCTAACCATATCCTAGGAGTATGCATATCATCCTACCAGTCCAACAAGGTCAGTGTTATAACAGCCTGTAAATATAACCCCCGGTCAGTGCTATATAACTGTCGGTTCGAATAGTATCAGTATATATATCTGTACCAAACAATATTGGTTTTTCTACCTTTTATGCTTTGATATAAAATTAAACACATTTTACACAAATAACAGTTCATATGTCTTAGTTATGCTTGAACAATAAGTCATAACCTTCTTCAAATCACATATATCACGAATAATGTGTATAACAAGTTCGTATGTCAATATACAAGACTTACATTTAATATAGAAATTAAATGAAGTTAGAAAAACTTGCCTTTGTAACGATCAGCTACTTAAGCTATTTGATTAGGTTCACGCAACCTATATAGGTTTAGCAATCATTAGAAATGATAATCATTAATTTCTAATTAAACTATTATTGTTTGGGTTGATTTTGGTGTTTGTTCGGTATTTTATCGCTTTATTGAATAGCTGTCGAATTAGTTTTTCAATAAACTCTTATTTAAAAATTTTAATATCTTGTTAGATATTTTAGTTCTATTTATAATAATTTCCAAATGCTCACAATAATTTTTAAATGATTTAATATCACTTAAATGATTTTAAAATCATTAATATCCTTTTTAAATATTTAATAACCATTTAAAATTATTTTTAAATCATCAATATTATTTTTAAATAATTTATTATTATTTAAAATGATTTTTAAACCATTAATATTATTTTTAAATAATTTATTTAATAGAATTATTAAATACCTTTATGATCATTAATATTTAAATAAATTAAATATTAAATAATTTTTATGTCAAAATATTAAAAATTAATTATTATACCTTAAAATGAATTTTCAATTTTTTTTATTAATTATTTAGTATTTATTTTAATTATTTTAATTAATTTTTAAATTTAACCCGTCGCTAAAGGCTTATAGCAACGGATTTGTCGCCATAGGTGTTCTTGGCTGGCTCAAGAACAGGCCGGTCGACGCCTTGGGGCTTCGTTTGACTCAATTTTTCTTCCAATCCGTTTGGGTTCTAGGCGGTCAAGTTCAATGAAGTTGTAGTGTTAGTGTAGGAGTACACATCAATGTTCATTTCAATACCTAACAACATTCCTACAGGATCCCATAGTCGGTCAAACCACCCCACCTAAGCTGTTCTTCATTTCTGGGTTACCCAGAAGTGGAAAGTCAATGCCGGTCAACTCACTTGCTAGCCTTATATCGTGCAGCCTGTTCGTAGTTTAGGTGTTCTAGTGGTCGGGTATTGTAGACTAACTACCATGGTACAAGGTTGTAGCACTCCAAGAGTCTAGATATCACCAAGTATCAAGATCTAAGCCCCTAAAAATCCTGTCAGACCGCTGCCTAGCAATTCTGGGTTACCCAGAATTCCAATCTGGACGGTCAATTAATGACTTTTGACCCTTTATAACTTTCGATCTATGACTTCCTGAGGTGTGAAAGTGCTCTAGTGGTGTAGTCCTCATGACAAGGTACAAACCTACTAACATCTAACATCCAAACAGACTGTCAGGCGAGAGATCTAAGCGGTCAAACTACCTATCAGACATGTTCATACGCTTTCTGGGTTACCCAGAAAACGGGCGGTCATGCTCGGTCAACAGGTTTTGACCGTTTATATCTACCATTCTGTTGTTCTGATGTCTATTCTACCACTTTAGGCTACTAAAAACACTACAAACTATAAGTACTAACCTTTAAAACATCTAAACAATAAACAGAGAACGATCTATAAGCCCTGACATTCGACTATCAGACCATATTTTTAGGGGTTTGGTAGTTTTCCTTAAATCGCTATTTTGATGCTTTTAAGTGTTATAGATCCATATTTTAGCAACCCAGATCACTAAACAACATCCTAATTAACATACATAAACAATAAAAACGACAATACATTTTCAAAAATTAAGATCTAGAGCTAGGGTTAGGTTTTTAGCCTTTTGAGCAAATTTTTATTTTCTCCTTTCTGATTCTGCTACGGGCTAGCTGAGGGTTGTTTATGAGTTAGTTAGTGGTGTATATTAAGTGTGAAATTCGTAGCTTTATGTTTACCTTACTTATCTTTATATGGAACTCAAAGTGGGGTTAAAAAACTAAGTTTTCTACTCTTTTGACAAGTAAGCCTAGGTTATTAATTATGTAGGTTATGTTGTCAAGCCCAAAGAGGTTATAGAGGCATGGGAAAATCTTTTGCTTGATGTCCAAAAGATTTGTTCTTATCTTCTTTAAAAAAAGAGTTTTAAAGGCATTTTTGTCATTTTACATATACTAAGGTTATTTTGGTAATTTCCTAATTAAATCTAAGGGTAATTTAGTCATTTCATATTCTCTTTGGAAACTTAAAAACAAAATTGAACCATTAGGGTTTGTTAATTTAGAATCAGGATTTATTATCAAAATTAGGATTTTCTAATTAGGGTTAGGATTTCTTAATCCCTAATTAGGGTTTTCTAGAAATCTTCTTCAATTCAATTCTTCGTTAACCATATATAAAGTTAATGTGCATATATTTATAATCCTTTATAACATTATCAATGTATTAAGTTATAATTTCTATTTATTATAACAATTAGGGTTAGGGTTTCTTATTAAGTTAAAATCTTAAATTAGGATGTTCTTATATAATTTTCCATTTATGTTAACATAGTTATATCTTATGTGTTAATGTATATATATATATATCAATAATAAGGCTAAATACACATTTCACAATATATTAAACATATTAATATTTACTTTTTATATTAATATTCAAGTTCAAAGTTTGGAATATTACACCAAACAGTTGGGTGGCTAACGTTGATCAAAGGAAGGAGCCACTACAGGAATTTCAAAGGAGATCAAGAAGAGCAAGGTGTAGAACTTGTACCTATGGAAGCTTGATTCTACAAGGGTATGATTCTGATCTTCCTACTTTTCTGTTATTGATAATTGAGCACAAATCATGATCATGGTATGGGTTTGTATAAAATTTTAAAAACCTATGTTTCGCGCTTCCGTCCTTAATCTGTGTAATTTGATTGCATGTTTGCGTTACGTACAAACCCAACAGCCTTGGCTCTACAGCAAGGTCTCCATGTTCCAGCTGAACACGTTTACAGCTGTACTAGAAAAGGCGATCATCGCAGGAGGTGGGGGCGATGCCTTGACCAAGTATAATCAAGATCAGAAGAATGAGACAGAGAACAAGACTGGTGGTAGTGGTGCTGACAACTAGAAGAGGAAGTGGAACGACAACACATATGCTGGGAGGCAACAGGGAAGCCAGCAGAAGAGAGGGATTGAAGCATGTGTTACATGCAGGAAGAATCACACTAGAGTGTGTCTGAGGGGAAAGCGAGTATGCTTCAACTGTGGTCAGGAAGGACACATTGCGCCGAATTGTCCTAACCCGAAGAAGGGAGCTTGCTACACATACGGGTCCAAGGATCATATGGCCCGGGATTTCCCTAAGAAGCCAGCTGCAGGGTCTACAAAAGGGAGAGGAAATGGCAGCGGTAACACTTTGACGATCACTGGACCACTGCAGGCGATCCAACCCACTGCCAGAACGTTCAATATGACAGTGTAAGATATTGTGCAGTCAAAAGATGTGGTGTCAGGTATTATTTCGGTCAATAGTATTAATGCTTACGTATTATTTGATTCGAGTGCTACTTGCTCATTCATATCTGATGACTTTGGTAAGACCTTAGACTTACCTAAAGAGAAATTAGTTTACCCCTTGAGCATAGAGATTGCGAATAAGGAGGTTATTCCTGTTAGGTTTGTATACAAGAACTGTAGATTGGACATTAAGGGTCAGGAATTGAGGGTAGATTTGATTCCAATTAAACTTGGGGAGTTTGATGTTATACTGGGTATGGATTGGTTGTTCAACTATGGGGCGGTAATCAATTGCCAGAGGAAGTCTATGAACCTTACGACTCCGTCGAAGGTAGTATTTTATGGCAGCAAATCGCCTAGACAAACGAGTTGTCTGACGATTATGCAAGCTAAGAAGTTGTTAAAGCAAGGCTGTGTAGGGTATTTAGCTTACATAGTGGATACTCGTAAGGAGAGTCCGAAGATAGAAGAGATATCAGTGGTTAGGGAGTTTGTGGATGTATTTCTGAGCTATTTTCCAGGACTTCCGCCGGATAGAGAGATAGAGTTCGTGATCGACTTGGCACCAGGGATTGCTCTGATTTTGAAAGCCCCGTACAGAATGGCTCCGGTCAAGATGAAGGAGGTAATGGTTCAACTGCAATAATTACTGGACAAGAAGTATATTAAGTCGAGCGTTTCACCGTGGGAAGCACCAGTATTATTCGTGAAAAAGAAATATGGATCGATGCGGCTATGCATTAATTATAGGGAGTTGAACAAAGTCACGATCAAGAATAGGTATCCTTTACCTAGGATCGATGACTTGTTCGATCAACTGAAGGGTGCTAGATACTTCTCAAAAATTAATTTGAGAAGTGGATATCATCAGTTGAAGGTGAGAAGAGAAGATATACCAAAGACGGCTTTTAGAACTCAATATGGACATTATGAGCTCTTAGTGATGTTCTTTGGTCTAACGAATGCACTAGTTGCATTTATAGACCTAATGAATAGGGTATTTAAGCCATTCCTAGATAAGTTTGTAGTAGTTTTCACAGATGATATCTTAGTTTATTCCAAAACTGAGGAGGAACACGTTGAACATTTGAGGCTGACATTGGAATCGCTGAGACAGGAGAAGCTTTAAGCAAAAATTTTGAAGTGCGAATTTTGGTTAGAACGTGTGCAATTTCTTGGCCACGTGATTGACAAAGATGAGATTTTAGTGGATCCGTTGAAGGTTGAAGCTTAATGAATTGGGATCAGTCGAAGACACCCTCAGAAGTGAGGAGTTTCTTGGGATTGGCAGGTTACTACCAAAGATTTATTCAAGACTTTTCCAAAATTGCAATTCCATTGACGAATTTGACTCGTAAGCCAATTAAGTTTGTTTGGACAGAAAAGTGTGAGGAAAGTTTTTAGGAACTGAAGAAGAGGTTGAGTATTACGCTTGTGTTGTCATTGCTGGATAGTACAAGAAATTTCGTGGTATACAGTGATGCTTCACATAAGGGATTAGGCTGTGTGCTGATGCAGAACGACAAAGTTATTGCTTATGCATCACGTCAGCTGAAGGATTACGAGAAAGAGTATCTGACCCATGACTTGGAATTGGCAGCAGTAGTGTTTGCTCTAAAGATATAGAGACATTACTTATATGGAGAAAAGTGTGAGATATACACAGATCATAAGAGTCTGAAGTACATCTTTACATAGAAAGATTTGAACATGCGCTGAAGGAGATCGTTAGAGCTAATCAAGGACTACGATTGTGAGATTTTTTACCATCCGGGTAAAGTTAATGTTGTTGCTGACACCTTGAGCAGAAAGGGTCGGGAAAAGTTAATGTTGCTAACTGCTCAGGAATAGTTGGTGAATGAGATAGCTAAGTTAGAACTGGAAATTAAGCATCCGAATGAGTCGGATGAGAAGTTATTCCAAGTAACTACTGGTTCAACCTTGGTGGACAAGGTGAAAGAGGCACAACTTCGTGATGAGGGATGTGAGAAGATCCAGAAGAGAATAACCGATGGTGAAGAAATAAAATCAAGATTGATAACGATGGACTGCTACGATTTGAAGGAAGAATCTGGGTACCTCCAGTACCAGAAGTCAAAGAGGAAATTTTGAGCGAAGCTCACAGTTCGAGATACTCGATTCACCCTGGGAGTACGAAGATGTACCAGGATCTTAGACAATAATTTTGGTGGCCGAATATGAAGCGCGACGTTGCTGAATGCGTTGCAAAATGTTTAACGTGTTAGAAGGTCAAAGCAGAACACCAGAGACCAAGTGGATTGCTACAATCGCTAGAGATTCCAGAATGGAAGTGGGAACATATCACGATGGATTTTGTGGTTGGTCTTCCAGCGACTCAAAAGGGCTATGATGCAGTATGGGTTATAGTAGATCGACTGACGAAGTCAGCGCATTTCCTACTGATCAAGATTAGATACAACTTGGATCAGTTAGCGAAGCTGTGCGTTAAGGAAATTATTTCGAGACACGGTGTTCCAGTTTCGATTGTATCCGACAGGAATTTGCATTTCACGTCGAATTTCTGGAAGAGATTACAAGAATTTTTGGGAACGCAATTGCGAATGAGTACGGCGTACCATCCTCAAACTGATGGCCAGAGCGAGAACGATTCAGACTTTAGAAGATATATTGAGAGCTTGTGTTATGGACTTCAAAGGAAGCTGGGATGATCATCTATCGTTGGTGGAGTTCGCCTACAAAAATAGTTATCATGCAAGTATTGGCATGCCGCTTTACAAAGCATTATACAGCATAAAATGCATGACTCCATTATGCTGGGATGAGGTTGGTGATTGACAGCTGTTGGGACCGGAATTGGTGCAACAAACTGCTGAGATCGTCAAGATAATCCGAACGAGATTGGTTGCAGCTCAAGACAGACAAAAGAAGTATGCCGCTCATCATCGACAGAATCGAGAGTTTGGAGTAGGAATCTTCGTTTTCCTGAAGGTATCTCTCTAGAAGGGGAAGATTCAATTTGGCAAAAAGGGGAAGCTGAGTCTCCGATTTATTAGACCTTTTAAGATACTGCGAAGGGTTGGCGAGGTAGCTTACGAGATTGCGTTACCTCCGGAGCTAGATAATATACATAACGTCTTTCATATTTCTGTGTTGCGACCGTACAAACACGACTACGAGCATGTGATAGAGTATGAGTGTTGGTCGGAAAACCGATCACTAAACACGCGCAAGTATACGCGATCTAACAAGTAATACAGTGATAAGAAAAGTGTCGTACCCACGAGGAACTATCACTAATATTTATCAAATACCAACTTTGTATCGCTTTAGTCTTATTCGAACAGTAAACTAATAGGAGTGTGGTTAAACTAGTTATAACTAATTATTAAAGCAAGTAAACGGATAACGAATGGTAATCGAAGAAATTACAAGCTAAGGTTACAACTTCACCCCACACAGGCATTCTGTCGAACACCTGGCGTGCTATGCTTCATCAAACTTCCTACCCTTCTCTCTTTGGTCTTAAGGGTCACGACAGTTTGTCGACCGAGAACACACAGGTGCTCATACACCTCTGTCGAGGTATGCACAAACATATCCTCTCCAGATCCACCCGATAGGGAATAGAACAGAAAAGAACATCCAAACTAAGTGATAATCCTACACATGTCTATGCGAATTAACCTAATAAGGATTTAAGCATAAGTTCTCAATTAGGTCACACGTGGCGCATAGATATATGTCTATTCTACGCACAACTTATGCAGTCGAAACCCATAATCACATGCCAATATATTTAGGTGTAAATCTACAATTCTTCTTTCGATATCATATAGATTACCAAAATCATCACTAATGTCTTAGTGAGAATCGTTAAGCATGAATATATTAAACCAAACCATATGGTGCCAACCAAAGAGAGAAGACAGTCAATTTAACTAACAAAGGGTTCCATTATAACCTTAGAGCCAATACTTAGTTCATAGCTATTGAACAAAATATAAGTAGCAATAAAGACAACATTTATGGATTACAAAAATAGAGGAAATGAATGGACAAGAATAAACTCTGTCAAGGCTCTTCAGTCTCCAAGCATTTCGCTCCTTTCAAGCTCTCCAATCCGTGTAGCTCACTGCTCTTGTTGCTCCAAGGAAAACCCAAACTTTACCCTAATCTACCTAATCTATATTTACAAACATTACCCAATAACTAGAGAGAGAAAGTACAAAAGAGATCTAATCTATCCTATCCTAAGCTAAGATAACCGTCTTCCTCCTTTTCCTCTCCTCCTGGTTCGGCAGAGACTCCCTCTCTCTATATATATCTGTTTTTTTCCTTTTTCTAGGTCAAAAGCAAGCCTTTTCTGCCTGGGCATCGGAGGTCGCGCTGCGGCGCGGGCAATCAGCTTATAAGTGGCGCTGCGGCGCCATATTAAAATCAAAAGACCGGAGGTCGCGCTGCAGCGCGAGCCCATAAAGGAACTGTGGCGCTGCAGCGCCAGGATGACATCAGCAAGGACCAGGGGCGGCGCCGCGGCGCGAGATTAAGACTAGACATTGGCGCTGCGGCGCCAGTGTATGTAAATTGTCCGTTTTATCCCCTAAAAGCTAGAAAAGTCCTGTAAAGCCTGCAAATCATCGGTTAAGCAAAAAAATACTAAAAACATAATAAACTAAATAAAAACTACGAAGATCAGGCAACTACTTAAGCCATAAAGTATCCGATTTGCGGGTATAAATCCCACTCATCAAATACCCCCAAACTTAAGTCTTTGCTTGTCCTCGAGCAAACTATCTAACACAAACTCACAATAGAAAACACACGCGAAATAAAAAATATCACGGTATACTAGCATCATGGCTTCTAAGCTCGATCATGGCTACTCCCAAAGAACAGGGCAAACACAGATAAGTAAGAGTTCATTCAGCTACAAGCATAAGACTGTATTCGATCCATTCTATGTGTGTGTGCGGGGACCAACCATCCTAACTAATCATTGCTCAAATAAGTTCGCACAGTCGATTGTTAATACCCATATGCACACTCCGTAACTTAAACATTCAACAAGCATTAAGAATAAGACGCAATTGCAGACAAGGATCAAAAGATTCTAGCATAAAGAAAGTAAAATCTGACTCGGACAGTACTTAATTACCTTAGGCTAATCAGAGCTACCCATTAATGAGCTTTTGATCAGTGACTCCCAAGCCAGACGGCTTTAGGGCACTAGGAGTGGAACACCCCTATGAATCTAATAACTCGAGCAACAAAGGCCACGTAATCAACATAAGCCAAATTAGACTTTACGAAATCTGAAGATTATTTGGCGAGTGCATTTTATGCTCCATCTCAACATCGGTCCTGCGTTTATGGATGAGTGCGTTTTACGCTCCATCTCGACCCACCGCAAGACTTTCGATATTCAATCTTCTTTTCAATTTTTTTTTTTTTTATAACATGCCAGAATCCAAGATCCAAAACTGTATATGCGTCGAAGTCTTTTATTACCTTGTAACAATGAAAGTTTATAAGAGTGAACATACTCCCAAAGCAATAAATAGGCGAACTAAATTCAAAAAATAACTAGTTAGCCCAGTCGGTCGGTGCTTGCTAAAAAGGACGGATCAATAACAGTCTCAACTTATCGATTAAACAACCCCTAGCTCATACATGCTTGACACGACTCTAAGAGATAAGCATAATTACATGACGCTTGTCATTAGCCATAATCAAAAAAATTAGTGAAAAATATACCACCCTTGCATAAAAGCAGCTCAAAATAGGGTAATAAAGCCATTAACATGGCACAAGCATATAAATCTGTAAAAGCCCCAAAAAGATGGCTAAAAACCACAAACATGCTAATAATAACCAAAGCGTTAATAAATAACCAAAAACTGTTCATGGCATCCATCATAATAAACCCAAAACATAATACCGCAGTTCAAAACGACTGCACTACAATCCTGATAAAAACCTAAGCAAAGTACTAAAATAGCAACCTATCATGGCAATAGACAGAAATAAAACAGATAATAAACCATAACACCCCCAAACTTAAGGTGAGCAATGCCCTCATTGCTAAACATATATCACTCTAACCAAGAAGGCTTCCCTGAAGTCTGGTCACTCGGCAGCAGCGTCCTCGTCAGCTTCGGCGGGCGGTGATGGTGGAGGGTATGGTGGGAAGACAGGAGGCTCTGGGAACTGGAATGGCGTAAACTCAGAATCCTCGCCACTATACACGGTGTATATGCTCTGCATCGTGTTGACCAGCTCAGCCTGATATTGCATCGCTATGTCTTGCCTCAAGGCCACCGCTGCTATGTGCCTCTGCTGCCTCTGAGCATTAGCATCCTGGTTCTGATGTAGTAGAGTGAGGGATGCCATGATTTCTGTCAGTATCCCCTGTGAAGCTGGGCCTACGTCTGGTGGCTGCGAAGGCTCTGCTGTAGGAGGTGGCTCAGTAGGTGGCCCGAATCCTTCGCCTCTAACATGAGAAATAGCCCCGTCCCACACATCGAAGCGTGAGATGGTCTGATGGTCAATGACTGACATGGGTGGCAAAGCTATCTCTTCTGGCCCCCAATGGATACCTGCCCTCTTGCACAGTCGGGTGATCAAGGATGGATGTGGAAGTCCCGTAGAGATATTGCTCTTGATTGCCTTTATGATGGACTCATGGATGAGAACTCCGATGTCCACGTTTAGACCCATGACAATGGCAAATAATAGGATCGCTCTATCCTTAGTCACGTTGCTCAGGTGACGAGTCGGGATCATGTTGGCACAAATAAAGCTGAACCATGCCTCTTCGTTAACAAATTTGGTATTGTCCCATGCCGTTGGTGCTGCGGACGAGGAACCGCCGACACTCAGGCGTTGCCTTTTTGAAGCCATGTCAGAATTTGCAGCTGGTGTGGACAAAAATAGTACCTAAGCAATACCACTCTCTGTAGAAACAACCCTTAACGAAATAGGTAGCAAATCCCCAATGAAACCCACTAATTGTAAGCCAAATCCGTCAAATTTCTCTATTAGGCAAATTATCAAACACCTTGTGTGCGTTCTGAAAATCCACTTTGGATAGCCCTTGCTTGACAGTGCTCTTTCCCGATTTCCGTCAGTGGAAATCACCCAAATCACACAACAAGAAAAACACCAACAAAGCACCAACCCAACAATTCTATCAAAATATCTTAGTGACTGGTTGAAATCCAAATAAAATACCTTGAAGGGGGAAAAACCCTAGTTTGTTGCTGATCTTCTTTTGGATTCTCGTTTGACTTGAGGTTGGTCTGATTTTGTGTGAGTCGGCTGTGTTATGCAGAGGGTGGGGGTTCTGTGGAGAAAAGTGACAGTTGGGTTGCTTGTACTGCCGATATGGGTCGAGAGAAATGGGAGGTAGTGGGCACAACTGCTGGCTTCAGTTGCTTTTTAAAAACCAAAATTCGCTACCGGCGCTGCGGCGCGAGAATTCCTTCATTGATTGGCGCCGCGGCGCGACTTGGCAGTATCTTTGTCTGATTTTGGCGCTGCGGCGCGAGTCCCCTTTTGTTCCTGGGCGCTGAGGCTCCAGGATAGGAAATTTACATTTTTAGCATGGCGCTGCGGCGCGATGTTCAGTGCATATGCTGGCGCTGCGGCGCTAGCCTTGTATCTGAGTTTTTCTGCACAAAAACCATGTATTAGACATCATATATTACACAGATAACATGCTAAGTAAACAACATGCTATATACTAAATTCTAACTAAGATATACACTAGCAACATACTAAATAACATGCTGCCTGCTATAATCACAAAAGCATACGCATCGGCAACGATGTTTACATGATAAAAAGAAAAGACACAATATAAACTAGACATAAGTAAAGAAAACATAGAAAATTGATACTGAGATGGGGTTGCCTCCCCACCAAGCGCTTGTTTTAAAGTCGTCGGCTTGACTATACCGATGCCGCTCAATCCGGCTCATAAGCAAAATTGACCATTTCATGCCGCCTATTTGTCAACTCCTTTAAATTTGTGGCAGACATGGATGATTGATCATCCTCATTTTCTTCACCCATCGGCACGAAAAATCTTTCACCACTGGAATTATCCACTAATTCGCCTTTTTCATCAAGTTGAAAGCGTTCTTTGTGCACTAGCGGGCCCTCCAGGGTTTCCATAATCGTGAGCGTGGCTTCCGGTTGTTGATTAGTCTTGACAATACAACCACTCTTTATCCTCTTCTCTCCAACTTTAGGCTCCACTTGTTGGACAGTTTGCACCATGACATCTCCCTCAACAACTTTGTGAGACTCACCGCCTTCACCTTGCGCATCCACCGTGCAATGCTCTACTGCTTCATCGTTGAGATCGGTTATGACCGGTAGATTGCCCTGCGATAGATTTATGATGGCATTGACGAGTTGTCCCAATTGATTTTCGAGGCTTTGCAATGCGGCATCTTGGCATGCCATTCGAACCTCATTTCTTTCTATAAAGTTGGTGAGGAGCTCTTCAAGCCTTTTCTCTTCTATTAAGTCTGCCGAAAAGCTCTCATTGGGTTGGAATGTCACCTTATACTGCGGAGGAGATGGACATTCAAATTGATTCGGATAGGAGTAATTCGGATCATGATATTGCTCTTGACTATAGTCCCAAGAGTTTGGATAACCCTGACAGTTTGGATGATAGGAAATCTGTTCAATGTCAGCTTGTTCCTGACAGTAGGCAGTCTGAGTGGACTCACACTCAAGATTATCAGAAAACCTCAAGACATTTGCAATTTGAGCTCGCAATTTCTCGAGTCCTTCTTCCGAGCTTGGTTGTGTCGTCCTCTCATAAGGCCATTGATAGAATTGATCGTCCATAACCTGTAAACTTAAAAACACAAAGGAAGATCAAACAAATAAAAGAAATATAAACACGTTCAAATTAAGACTAAATTGATTTATATCAATATTGGACAATATTAGAATAATAGTTCGATCCCCGGCAACGGCGCCAAAAACTTGTTGGTCGGAAAACCGATCACTAAACACGCGCAAGTATACGCGGTCTAACAAGTAATACAGTGATAAGAAAAGTGTCGTACCCACGAGGAACTATCACTAATATTTACCAAATACCAACTTTGTATCGCTTTAGTCTTATTCGAACAGTAAACTAATAGGAGTGTGGTTAAACTAGTTATAACTAATTATTAAAGCAAGTAAACGGATAACGAATGGTAATTGAAGAAATTACAAGCTAAGGTTACAACTTCACCCCACACAGGCATTCTGTCGAACACCTGGAGTGCTATGCTTCATCAAACTTCCTACCCTTCTCTCTTTGGTCTTAAGGGTCACGACAGTTTGTCGACCGAGAACACACAGGTGCTCATACACCTCTGTCGAGGTATGCACAAACATATCCTCTCCAGATCCACCCGATAGGGAATAGAACAGAAAAGAACATCCAAACGAAGTGATAATCCTACACATGTCTATGCGAATTAACCTAATAAGGATTTAAGCTTAAGTTCTCAATTAGGTCACACGTGGCGCACAGATATATGTCTATTCTACGCACAACTTATGCAGTCGAAACCCATAATCACATGCCAATATATTTAGGTGTAAATCTACAATTCTTCTTTCGATATCATATAGATTACCAAAATCATCACTAATGTCTTAGTGAGAATCGTTAAGCATGAATATATTAAACCAAACCATATGGTGCCAACCAAAGAGAGAAGACAGTCAATTTAACTAACAAAGGGTTCCATTATAACCTTAGAGCCAATACTTAGTTCATAGCTATTGAACAAAATATAAGTAGCAATAAAGACAACATTTATGGATTACAAAAATAGAGGAAATGAATGGACAAGAATAAACTCTGTCAAGGCTCTTCAGTCTCCAAGCATTTCGCTCCTTTCAAGCTCTCCAATCCATGTAGCTCACTGCTCTTGTTGCTCCAAGGAAAACCCAAACTTTACCCTAATCTACCTAATCTATATTTACAAACATTACCCAATAACTAGAGAGAGAAAGTACAAAAGAGATCTAATCTATCCTATCCTAAGCTAAGATAACCGTCTTCCTCCTTTTCCTCTCCTCCTGGTTCGGCAGAGACTCCCTCTCTCTATATATATCTGTTTTTTTCCTTTTTCTAGGTCAAAAGCAAGCCTTTTCTGCCTGGGCATCGGAGGTCGCGCTGCGGCGCGGGCAATCAGCTTATAAGTGGCGCTGCGGCGCCATATTAAAATCAAAAGACCGGAGGTCGCGCTGCAGCGCGAGCCCATAAAGGAACTGTGGCGCTGCAGCGCCAGGATGACATCAGCAAGGACCAGGGGCGGCGCCGCGGCGCGAGATTAAGACTAGACATTGGCGCTGCGGCGCCCGTGTATGTAAATTGTCCGTTTTGTCCCCTAAAAGCTAGAAAAGTCCTGTGAAGCCTGCAAATCATCGGTTAAGCAAAAAATACTAAAAACATAATAAACTAAATAAAAACTACAAAGATCAGGCAACTACTTAAGCCATAAAGTATCCGATTTGCGGGTATAAATCCCACTCATCAATGAGCCGTTACAGTTTGATAAAGACCTAACATATGAAGAGGTTCCTGTTCAAATAGTTGACAGAAAAAAACAAATACTTAGAAAATAAAGTGATACCTTCTGTTAAGGTAATCTAGAGGAACCACAGTGTTGAAGAAGCTACGTGAGAACTCGAAGATGTAATGATGAAAACCTATCCCCAATTATTTGTGTAATTTCTTGTGTATCGGCTATGGGGACAGAATCCTTTTAAGGGGGGAAAAATCTAACGGATGAGTTTTTTTAGTAGTGATTCTAGGAACAAAATCTTTTTAAGGAGGGAAGATTGTAACAAACGAGAATTTTATATGTTAATTTTAAATATTTATTGAATTAAATAAATATATTAATTGATTTATTTATTGAGTTAAATAAATAATTTATGTGATTGTTGTGGAGTAATTTAATTAAGTGCAATATGTTAATTAAATGAATATTTAATAATAAATTGATGTGTAAGTAATTTTATGGTATAATTCTAATTTAATTGAAACAATTAAATTAGATGAATATTATGTTGTAATTGTTACATGAAATTATGATTAAATTATATTTGTGTGGCAATTTGATTTATGTGACAATTTTAATTAATGAATGAATGTTAGCTTGTATCTAATTAAATGAGAGTAGTGAAATTTCATTAAATAAAGTCTGACATTGGAACCTATGTGTTAAATGATTTATTAAAATAAATAAAAGGGTTTTATATTAGTTTTGCCAATTAAGACCTTTAAATCTGTTTTAATTCTGTTTTACCAAACAGGGCCTTAACTACAAAAAATCTGTTTTTAAATTAAAGATGTTTTGCCAAACAAAGCCTTATGGCTTTTGATTTTCAAAAATATTATAATTGATATGTATTTAGTAGAAGGATTAAATATTATGTCAATTATAGGTTTTGTTATTATGTTTTATATTATATGTATTATATGTATATATCAGTTTTATAATATGTTAAGTTAGAAAGATAGAGTTAGTCAGTGTTAGAAAGAAGAGCAGAGTAAACTAGAGCAGAGAGAGAAAAAAGAGGAAAAGAAGAAAGAAGGAGAAGACTCTGTTATTTTGTAAACAAAGAATCATCATCATCATCTTCTTTGAAAGCTAAAAAGGGTATAATTCTAACTCTATAATTATTCAAATTATGTTTTATGTTCTTCATGGTTTTAGTTGTCTGTATATATATATGAGTTTTTATGAAATTGTTGTAAACATGAATTCTATATACAATTTGTGTTATAACATGCTTATATATGATTAAGATGATTGCTTATGTAGTTTAATTAATGTGAATATGATGAACATGAAGAAATCATGTTCATAGCAATTAACAGTGAACTTATTTTGAAAAATAGTTCGTTGATTGTCAAAATTTGTGTTTGATGATGCTCTATTGTATAAATTGAGTTTAGATTTTTATAACATACTTAGAAACGAAATTAAAATGATTTGAATTGTGTGTTTTGACTTGAAAACAAACTCACGGTGTTTATTTTCATCAAGAACACTTAACAATGGCTTTTCTTCAAAATTACAAAATTTGAGTTTACAATTATATGATTTGATGTTATGTGTATTAAAACATGTTGAAAGTATAAACTGATGTTTTTACAAAATTATATACGAGTTATGTATGCGAATTTCTGAGTTTGGTGCGAGGAAATAAGCCAAATTGGCTTTTTCCTGCACAAAATCGCGAACTGTTAGAATGGTCTGCGCAGTGGCTTGGTCGAGCCACTCCAAGGTATTTATGGAGCGCGCCCGTGCCGTTTGATGAGAATGAAATATGTTATATTTTATTCCCTTAATACTTAATCTTTTATATCTCTTTTGTACCTAAATACATTCATTGTTCTTATATTTTTATTTTAGGTACAATTGAACCAAAGAAGTAAAATGGAAGCTAAAAGGAGCAACTTATGTATACAAAGGAAGTAAACATTAAATTAGCAAGTTTGCGAAAGGAATGGGCTTACAGTTAAGCAACTTGGAATAATGGAACAATTGAGCCATGCAATTAAAGGAATCAAAAAGAAGGAGCAGCCCACACGTTAGCAGCTTAAATTCAATATATGTGGGTCATGGTTTACCTTAATGTTAATAGCTCACGTGCCAAGCTTATTAATTAAAGGGATGGAAAATAAAGGAAGCATGCATTCTAATCCATGCAAATTAATGCTTCATCATGGGGGCCCACGGATTTGATAGAGAAAGGAACAAACAGCTACGGAATGGCATATAAAGGAATGGTAATATAACATATGGGCCGCGTTGACTTGGAGTGAAGCATCTTGCGAAGGAGGGGAGCTTAAAATTAAGCGGCTGGGCAGTGGGAAATGCCGCCCCAGCGGGGCATTACACGTGAGCCTTCCGCCCCAGCGGGGAGGCAGCCAGCAGCTTGTCCCTTCGCGGATTGGACTCGGCAGCAAGGCTAGGGCATATAGAGGTTTATATTTTAATAGTTATAAAGAAGGGTCTTGAAAAAAAACATATTGGGGGAAGGATAGCTTGTACTCATTCAATAAAAAATACTTTTTCTCTCTATAATTCTTGGTGTTTTCATAGCCATGTGCGGCTAAACTATTGTTCTTGGATTAAGGAGACGGAAGCCTTGGATTAAATACACTGTGAGATCTAATTGATTTTAATTGTTCAATTATTATTTTGAGAATTGATTATTCCTCTGTGCTTGAATTATATGAATGATTTATTTAATTGCTAGGTGCACACTAGTTTATTATTCATTGAAATCTACTGCTAAATTAGATATCGAATCCGTAATTGTTTGGTCACTCTAATTTGCGAAGAAACTAAGATTAATAATTGACTGCAGATCACGAGATTATTATATCTTAGGAAGAATATTCAACTAAATTAAATGCAACCGCTTGTGCTTGTGTTGTTTAGCTTCATCGATTTTTCTAATTCTTAAAGCTTCTACTAGATTAAACTTTTAGCGCTTGTCTGAAGTTGTTTAGTAGTTAGGGTTATTTAGATCGCTTGTTTCTGTCTAACTAAAATTAAGGAAAGACATGGGAGTGATTCTAACGATGAATATTCAAGATATTAATTGTATATGCTTGAGTCAATGATCAGTGTATGTTCTAAGGTGGAAGTTGACTTAACCCAAGGTTTTTTCTCTTGATTTAATTCGTTACACTATTTTACACATTAGTTTATTTTAATAACAATAAAAAAAAAACCCTCTTCTGGAATACAAAGTATATAAAAATAGATTAATCAATCTCTGTGGGATCGACTCTTACTTGCACTACTACATTATTATCGTTCGCAGTAAGGTTTATTTTTGGTTGTCTGCGACAGCACACCAAATTTTGGGGCCGTTGCCGGGGACTGATTTTAGTTTTTTTTTTTGTAATCCTTATTTTATTTTTAATTTGTTTTATAGGTAATTTGAATTTCCTTGATTGTTTATGCCTGAAACTCGATCTACTAATCAAGGTGATTTAAAGTTTGATCCAGAGATAGAGAGAACTTGTCGCAGATTAAGGAAGGAAGCTCGGGAAATTTGTGAAGAAAAGGAAGTCATGGCAGCAAATCGAACCCTGAAAGATCTTTCGGCTCCTGATTTGAACCAACAGCCCTTATGCATAACTTTCCCTAATCTTGATACTAACACTCATTTTGAATTGAAATCTGGACTGATACATCTTCTACCTTCTTTTCATGGTTTGGCAGGTGAAGACCCTCACAAACACTTGAAGGAATTCCATGTGGTATGCACAAGTATGAAACCTACCGGAGTAACCGAAGAACAGATCAAGCTAAGAGCCTTCCCATTTTCTCTGAAAGATTCAGCTAAGGATTGGCTGTACTATCTACCCTCCGGAAGTATCATCACATGGGAGGAGATCAAAAGACTCTTCTTAGAGAAATATTTTCCAGCTTCAAGGGCAGCCAATATTCGAAAGTTAATTTGTGGCGTGAGGCAGAACAACGGAGATTCCCTACATAAGTATTGGGAGCGCTTCAAGAGATTGTGTGCTAGTTGCCCTCATCACCAAATCAGTGATCAGCTTCTCATCCAGTATTTTTATGACGGTCTCAGTTGTACCGAGAGAAGCATGATTGACGCTGCTAGTGGCGGAGCGTTGGTGGATAAGACTCCCGAGGCTGCAAGAAATCTAATTGCTAATATGGCAGCTAATTCTCAACTAATTTGGCACTAGACTTGATTCTGCACCTAGGAATGCTAGTGAGGTACAAATTTCTTCTATTGAACAACAACTTGCGAGTTTGACTTCTCTTGTTCGTCAAATGGGTGCAGGTAACACATAATAGGTGAAAGCTTGCGGAATTTGTGCGGCAATCGGTCATCCGACGGATATATGTCCAACTCTCCAAGAGGAGACCGTTGAACATGCAAATGCAGCAGGAGGGTTTCCTGGGCAACCACAAAGGAAATATGATCCCTTTTCAAATACATATAATCCTGGATGGAGGGATCATCCTAACTTTAGCTACGGGAACCCACAAGCAAGTCAACCAGCACCTCAAAATTTTCCAAATCATCAGCAGTACAAACCATCGTATCCCAATAGACAACAACAGGGCCAAACTTCTAACCCTAGTATGTCTTTAGAAGATATTGTTAAAACACTTGCCACTAACACTTTAAATTTTCAACAGAAAACGAGAGCAAGTATTCAGAATTTGGGTACGCAAGTGGGACAAATGGCGACTGCGATTAGTCGATTGGAGGCACAAAGTTCAGGAAAATTACCCTCCCAAACAGTGGTGAACCCAAAAGAAAATGCAAGTGCAATCACTTTGAGGAATGGTAAGGAGATAACAGTTCCAGAAAAGACAGTACCTACACTGCAAGATCAAAACAAGGCAGATAAGGAAAAAGACGAAGTAGACAGCAGTGTTCTGAATGACAAGGATGAACCTAAGCGTAAATTTCCTCCTCTCTCTGAATATAAACCGGTACCTCCTTTCCCTCTTGCTTTAACAGAAAATAGAAAATACGAGAAAAATTTAGATTTGTATGAAACTTTTCATAAATGCGAGGTAAATATTCCATTGTTAGATGCTATTAAACAAGTACCTCGTTATGCTAAATTTTTGAAAGAACTGTGTACACACAAGAGAAAACAGGAATTAAAAAAATATGAAAAGGTAAGGGTAGGGGAGAATGTCTCAGCGGTTATTCAAAGAAAACTACCTACTAAGTGCCAAGATCCAGGCATGTTCACTATTCCGTGCACAATAGGTAGCACCAGATTTGAAAAAGCCATGTTAGACTTAGGAGCTTCCATAAACGTCATGCCATATTCTATATATGTCACTTTATCACTTGAACCTTTGAGTAAAACTGGAATTATAATACAGCTTGCTGATAGATCTAATGCTTATCCCAAAGGTGTAGTTGAGGATGTTCTTGTGCAAGTCAATGATTTGATCTTTCCTACTGATTTTTATGTGCTTGATATGGAACACTTTCAATGGAATTTGATGGCGAAATTGTTAAGTTCAATATTTATGATGCCATGAGTTATCCCACTGATGATAATTCTGTTTATTCGGTTGATGTGATTGACTCTTTAGCACAGGAAATCTTTGAACTCAATGGAAGGATGAATTGGAAATTGCACTTAGTAAAGACATTGATGAAGGAAGTGCGACTTTGACCTTGAGCACCGAGTTGCAATCAACTATAACAGCTTTGGATGACATTCCAAAATTAGGTAACATCTGTTATGTTGAATTGCAGATTTCTAATGAGAGGTCTTTACCCTCTATTGTGCAGGCACCAGTTCCCAATTTGAAAGATCTTCCTAGCCATCTCAAATATGTATTCCTTGGAGAGGGAGAAACATTACCAGTGATTATATCCAATACACTCGGTGCATCACGAGAAGAGAAACTCATGCATGTTCTAAAGGAGCATAAGAAGGCCATTGGATGGACGATAGCTGATATTAAAGGAATAAGCCCTTCCACATGCATGCATCGGATCTTGCTGGAGGATGAAGTGAAACCTTCCCGTCAACCACAAAGGAGATTGAACCCTCCCATGATGGATGTCGTGAAGAAAGAAATTCTCAAACTTCTTGACGTCGGAGTGATCTACCCTATTTCATATAGCAGTTAGGTTAGCCCAGTTCAAGAGGTTCCTAAGAAGACTGGAATAACTGTTGTGAAAAATCAAAACGACGAGATGGTTCCCACCCGAGTTCAAAATGGGTGGCGGGTTTGTATTGATTATAGAAAATTGAATGCTGTAACCCGCAAGGACCATTTTCCATTACCTTTTATTGATCAAATGCTTGAACGATTAGCTGGTCATTCTTATTATTGTTTTCTTGATGGTTATTCAGGTTACTTCCAAATTGCAATTGCCCTAGAGGACCAAGAGAAGACTACTTTCACATGCCCGTTTGGTACCTTCGCATATCGCCGCATGGCCTTCGGACTTTGCAACGCACCGGCCACTTTTCAGAGGTGTATGGTTAGCATATTTTCAGATTACATTGAGCATATCATGGAAGTTTTTATGGATGATTTTACAGTCTATGGGGACTCATTTGATAAATGTTTGCATAACCTTACTTTTCTTCTTCAAAGATGCATAGAAACTAACCTTGTCTTAAACTCTAAAAAATGTCATTTTATGGTTGAACAAGGTATAGTTTTGGGTCATGTTGTTTCATCTAAGGGAATTGAAGTAGATCAAGCTAAAGTTGACATTATAAAATCTCTTTCATATCCCACTAGTGTTCGGGAAATTCATTCTTTTCTTGGACATGCAGGTTTTTATAGGAGATTTATCAAGGACTTTTCCCAAATAGCATCACCCCTATGCAATCTACTACAAAAGGATGCCGAGTTTGAATTTGACGAGAAATGTCGCAAGGCATTTGATAAATTAAAGGAATCACTGACATCCACTCCAGTTATTCAACAACCTGATTGGACCATGACTTTTGAGATAATGTGCGACGCAAGTGACTACGCCGTAGGCGCTGTTTTGGGCCTAAGAATCGGAAGAGCATTACATGCCATTTATTATGCGTCGAGAACTTTGAATAATGCCCAACGAAACTATTCTACTACAAAAAAAGAGCTTTTAGCTGTTGTCTTTGCTTTAGAAAAATTTTGATCTTATTTGCTTGGTACTAAAGTCATTGTATATTCTGATCATGCAGCGCTTCGTTACTTGATGACAAAGAAAGAGGCAAAACCAAGATTGATAAGATGGATACTTCTCTTGAGTGAATTTGACTTGGAAATTAAGGACAAAAAGGGAGCGAAAAATAGTCTTGCGGATCACTTGAGTCGCTTAGTGAATGTGCATGATGAACTTCAACTGAAAGAAGAGTTTCCCGATGCATAATTATTTTCTGCAAGCACAACCATGCCTGTGATGCCCCAAATCCACATTCCTTCGAAACCTTTGATTCGGTGCAGTCACGATACTACTAACGCGGAACTATTACATCTTTTAATCATTAGTAAAAGAATACAACTTTGTTTATTGCAATTTAGAATATAAATTCTATTCATATCCAAGATCTCGTCTTTACATCATATTCGATATTACTAAAATACGGAATAATTTAAACTTTTCAATATCCTTTGAATAAAAATCTTTTTATTGATTCCATAACTTAAATCAATTACACATTCTTGAACCACTATATAATATGATTCCTTCTTATCTGAGTTATCGTATAAATATTTACAGCTCAACTCGATATCCTCTATGTATTATCTAATACATCTTTATAGTACGACAAGCATTAAACCTCGTAAACAAATATCAAGTACAACTACTAGAACCTAGACATGGTTCGAGTAATAATCTAATCAGTATTCTTCGTTGTGATACTATCTATCTTTATCAATCAAGAAGCACGAAGTCTTTATCGTAAGTCCTTAACCTGCAAAAGTGGTTATTTGCAAGAGTGAGCTCGACAGCTCAGTAATTCTAACAGTTTTCATGCATCACATAGCATACAACATTATACTCAGTTCATGCATTTATAAACAATTTATATTTACTACGCATGTTACTTTTCACATAACAAGTATATCATCAAAGATCAACTTTCAATCTCATTTATATCTCATATACAATTCATATATAAGTTCACATTATCACAGCATAATATAATTCAACTAACAGTTATTGAATTCATATATCAAATAGGGACTGAAAGACTTGCCTGATTCGTAGTTTAACAACTACGACTTAACTGCTTAAGAATCTCTGCACTTTGTGTAATCCTACACAGTTATATTAATCATAGAGATCACACCCATCAGTTATACACTTCCATACATTCTCAATGTAATAATAAAGGTTACATTGTTGTCTACCTTATTTCTTAGAACCTTGTTTCACTTTCATATCATACGCTTAGTATCGTTAGGTACGTATAGTGATATCTTAACCATACTCAATATCAATATTAACCACTTAACTATTTAAGTGTTCGACACATATTGCAAACTCATAAATCTACAATCCATATTGCTCTTACGTTTCTCAAATCTTATCGAAACCATTACATTCAAACTTTCTAAGTTTCACCTTTCAAAATCCTTGTCATACTTAACTAGTCATGCAAGGCTACTATGTTCATCATGTATACATGTATATAAGGGCATTAACTCAAGTTTTAAAACCTAGCATGCTCATTATAAGTCAAAATCATATGGCATTCATGCCGATAAACTTTAAATAAATCAAGCCCACGTTACTAATGGTCCATTACTAAAGTCATATCAACACACCACGAGGCTAAACAATACTAAGTATACATGCTCGTGCGTTCATCACACATGTATATGTTAATCACATAGTTTATGCTTTAGAATTTTATTTCTTGAATACGTTGGCATAGGTGATATCCATGCTCCATCAAATGATGCTCATGTCAACATGTCTATAGGCATAATGACATTCTAATGCATATGCTTGCATGATCACAACAAAATTCATATGTAATTGATGTCCTTAGCTTTTCATCGGAAATCACACTAAGTTAACAAGGAATCATAGTACATGCATGGCATCTTTATGTATTTCATATACACTAGAAACTCATATTTAAACCACATAAATATTCTCAAATGGTCAGAATCTAAAAGACATTAGTCTTGGTTAAGTTCGTTTTCGAAAGTCTTAAGTTTATCATTTCGAAAATTGTCTTAACTTCTAATACTAGTGTACGGTTAATACTTTAAGCATGCATTTCATGTCAATATAAACCATACTATCATGTTTAAAATATCAGATTATATACATATTACATATGTGTCCAAGTTCACAATCGAAACAATAAGTTTCATTTCAAAACTATAAGTTTTCTTCAATCGTGTGTACTAATATCGTTACACATGCTCATTTCATATCAAGGTAATCATATATGTATGTTATCTATGTCCACATGCTTGTTCTAATTATATAACTTATGCTAGCATATAACAGAACCTGCAACAGAAAACAAAACCCAGAAACTGGTCCCGGCGCAGCTGCGCAGAGCCCCAGTTCAAAACTGGCGCAGCTGCGCAGGGCCTTGCCCAACTCAAGTCTGGTACCGGCGCAGCTGCGCTGCTGTCCAGTACAAAACTGGCGCAGCTGCGCCACTGGCCGGCCAGAGACAGTGACTGCTCTGCTTCGGCAGAACTTAGCCCAAACTCAAAATTTCGCAAAGATTATCATTCTAAGCTACTACATTACAGTTCTATCATGATTATAAGCTAGCATAGCAACTAATAATCATACTCCAATCAAGTTATCAATAAATCTATGCTTAATTCAAGAATCAAGAAATTAGAAATCTTAGAAATTGCAGAAAACATGAATTGAAGAACATGAGGTGTTATACCTCTGCTAATGTGTATCAAGCTTGCTGAAATCTTCAACTCAAAATGTTGCTATATTACTAATGCATTCTTACTTTAATATGCTCTCAATATCACTTAAGCAAAAATCTCAGCAATGAAAACATGAAGAAGGAGAGCTTTATATTTATAACCAAATCAATACCCAGACAAATGCAAAATCTCCCAAATCAAACCAATGTATAGCAAGATTGTATAATGGTTAAGGAATGGTAGGTGAGAGTTGGTAAATCTCATCATGATCTCTACTCCTCCCATGATCATTGCTAGCCTAAGTTTGCTGAGTTTGAGGCTATAGAGAGTAGCCATGTGATGTTCACGTGAAGGAGAAGAAGAGGACTAACTCTAATATTGGGGCAACCAAATAAATCTCAGCAACTTGGAACATGTAATACAACACTTGGTTTATATATACACATTACATATACATTTAAGTTGTACACATTCATTTCATATAACTTAAGTTATAAATTAATGTGTCACAATGTAGTCTCAATAATACTATCATGTATTAAATTTTAACTTGCACATATAAATTCATGTACATTTCATTCTACCGGATATAATTCTATCGGGTATCATCACAGTGTATTGTCTCCTCTATTAGTAAATTCAATAATTGTTTACCATATATTTATGATATATTATTTTATTGTATACTTAATATACACATTGTCAAACCCACATTTCATGTACCTATTACAACTCAAGAACTTTACTATATAGTTTATATTCATATATAGCATAGTCGCATTGCACTTTATACTTCGCATAACATATAGTTAACTATCATACGTTATACTTTAATATCGCATGGTTGCACATAGAAATTAATAAATTACTTATCTTATCAATTAATTAATAATAATATTAATTAATCCATTTCTCATTAATCCATGGAATTATAATTCCCACGCTAATTGATTAACACTTTATATGATTTATTATCACGTTAAATAAATATAAATCTTTTTATATTTATAAATCATTTACTCATTAATCATCATATTATCAATTAATTACTTGATAATAGTATATTGTTCATAACAATAATTAATATTAGAAGACAATTTATCTCATCACAAATCCGATTATACTTATAATCGATTTCCTTATTATTATACTATCACTAGCCATAATAATTTAACATACTATCATAATAATAATTAACAATTAATTTAGATTAATTATTTAATTAATAATTCCTCCATCATTAAATTAGTCAATTCATTACTGAATCTATTATTGTGCCACACAAGGCATCTCTCACAAGCTCAATCTTAAGCTTATCGTTATTCTCATCACTTACTCATTTCTCACCACATTACTACTTATAACCTGTTCAATGAAATTAGAACTATTAAATCCAAGGTCCACATATAAATATTTTACAAATCGAATATTCAAATATTATATATAACCTTTACGGAAATATAATAACTCAAGCTATTAAAATGCTAAACTACTTCAATTAATTATACTTATAATAAGTATAACCTTTACGCTTATAATAATTAATATATACTCTATTAATTATTCCAATAATAATATGCACGATCAAATAATAACTTAAGTTATTTAATATATTAAAATAACTTAGTTTCCTTTCATTAATTAAACTCCCTTGAAAATACATTTAAAATTATGTATTTTGCCATAACATAAATATTATGTTTTCTCCAAATAAGCACATTCGTTATTAGAAAATAATTTACTTATTGTCTCATGATATTATTCTTAATATAATATCGAATAACTATATGTATGACACATGTACATATATTATATATAGAAAATAGATAATAAGTTTATTTTCTATTATAATAAATCGTTTCCATCAATTTAATTACATATAGCAAATACGTTTTAATATATTTACTATATTAACCAAACACACCTCATACAAAAACATATAAGGTAATATTATTATTCAAAGATAACATTTCCTCCTTGTATTAAAATAATTCAATATTAGAAACTATTTTAATATCCTTTATTAGAAATATATAATAACTATTTCTCTTTCTTTTCTATAAATTGTTCCCAAAATAATTTCTTCAAATATTCATTTAATCATATAATGATTTCCATCTCCCTTTAATAACGTATATATATTTAACGTTATTCGCACATTAGACTTTCTCACATATTACTATTCTAAGTAATATATATAAAAGTACCAACTATAATTACATATTCAACACACATATTAATTCACTCCTTTACTTAAGTAAATTAAACACTGTACTATATCATCATAGTTAATTAAGGTTCAATACTCTCATTATATTATTCCATAATATAACTCACAACTTATATTTATTCTTATTAGTTAATTCCTTAACTAACTCATGCTTCACTATCCAAACCTATTCACGGATAGCTTAAGTGCTATTAATAACCTATATTATAAACATACTAGTTATTAATACACATACACAAGAATATGGTGATTTATACATTTAGGATATTTAATGTCACCAACTTACTATAAAATAATTCTATAAATTATTTAATATCGATAGGAATTTATCCACCTCCTTTATCTCAACTGGATCGTCTCTACGATAAGTAACAAATATATATTAATAATATATTTATAAATCACAAAACAGATATTACATAGTCCATATTATCCTATGTAATATAATACCACATACCTCATATCACATATATATATATTATTATTCGAACCCATCTCACAGTTTAAGAATTTTATTTATTAAATCCTTATTTAATAATATCTGAAAATTCGGGTTCTTACAATGCCATGATATGCAAATATTGTGAATTATTTGGCTACTAACATCTTACCTTCTAGTTTGTCTAAAGCTCAAAAAGATAAAATCAAAAGTGATGCCAAGCACTATGTATGGGATGATCCTTACTTATGGAAGCACTGTGCCGACCAAGTGATACGAAGATGCATCCCTGAAAGTGAAATTGCGTCGATTCTCACTTTTTGTCATACTTATGCTTGTGGAGGTCACTTTGGAACCAAGAGAACAGCAAGGAAAGTATTATAATGTGGTTTCTTTTGGCTATCTCTTTTCAAATATTCATATCTATTTTGTAAGTCATGCTATAATTGTCAAAAGACAGGTAATATTTCCAAACGAAATGAGATGTTGCAAACCCCCATATTATATTGTGAAATTTTTGATGTTTGGGGAATTGATTTCATGGGACCGTTTCATGTCTCTTTCGGTTGTACTTATATCTTACTCGCTGTTGATTATGTTTCGAAATGGGTGGAAGCCAAAGCCACCAGGACTGATGATTCTAAAGTGGTTGCAGATTTTATTCAGTCTAACATTTTTTCTAGGTTTGGCTTTCCAAGAGCTCTAATCAGTGATCGAGGAACTCACTTTTGCAATCGAACAGTGGGAGCATTGTTGAGGAAGTACCATGTGACTCATAAGGTGTCAACTGCTTATCACCCACAGACCAATGGACAAGCAGAGGTGTCAAATAGAGAAATCAAGGCAATCATTGAAAAGACAGTTAACCCAAGTAGAAAAGATTGGAGTTTGCGCTTGGATGATGCTTTATGGGCTTACCGAACTGCATTCAAGACACCCATTGGTATGTCACCTTATAGATTAGTGTTTGGGAAGCCATGTCACCTACCCGTTGAGTTGGAACATAAGGCTTATTGGGCTATTAAGAGCTTCAATATGAATATAGATGAATGTGGAGAACACCGGAAGTTGCAACTACAAGAGTTAGAGGAAATTCGTAATGACGCGTATGAGAGCGCACGGATTTACAAGGAAAAAACGAAAGCCTTTCATGACAAAAGGATATCTAGGAAAGAATTTTAAATTGGTTAAAAAGTTATTCTCTACCAATCACGGCTTCGTTTATTTCCAGGTAAGTTACATTCTCGTTAGAATGGACCTTTTGTTGTTACTAATGTTTTCCCGCATGGTGTAGTTGAAATCCAAAGTTTAGCAACTTCTAAAGTGTTCAAGGTGAATGGTCATCGACTCAAATATTTTCATGAGGGAGAAGATAAGGTGGAAAATATGGATCTTGAGGATCCGGTTTATACAGATTAACTCAAAGGCAATATCGAGTCGAGCCAAAGACCATAAACAAAGGCGCTGCATGGGAGGCAACCCATAGGGGAGTATCTCTCTACTTTTTTTTGCATTTTACTTTACATTAGGGACAATGTAAGTTTTAAGTGTGGGGGGAAGCATTTAGATATTTTTCAAATTTTTTATTTTTTATTATATTTATTTTGAATTTTGTGGGTATATTCACTGCAAATCCTCACGAGACAAAACTCGTCCACTTGGGGTAACCTTGGGGTTTAAAGGCTTGTTGCACATGCTAAGTGCAATCGTGTTTCCTACGAAAATGGAGTAGTTTTAGGATTTGTCACTCAAGAAATAAGTTAATTTGGACTTTGATTTTTGACCAATGATAAAATTTTGATTTCTTTGTGATAACTTCTTGGAAGACTGATAGACATTGGGTAATCTAAATTCAGGTTTTCTTTATTGATCACTACTTTATTTGAGACCCTTCACTATTAAGCACATATCCATTTGTTCGACCTAGTTTTGACTTGGAAAAAAAATTATCTGGTTGAATGTCTAGGGAAGAAACTTTGAACTCTCTCAATTGTTTGATCACCACTTGAAGTTGATATGAGGTATTATTTAAGAAAAAGAAAATGATTTAGGCGAAGTTTACAAGATTGAAAAAAAAATTAGAAGAGAAAAGAAATGATTCATGTGGTGGGATGAGATGGAGCGTAAAACGCACTCACTCATAAACACGTGACATGCGAGATGGAGCGTAAAACGCACTCGCGGGTAAGATGGAGCATAAAATGCACTTACCGAAGGAAAAAAAAGAAAAGAAAAAAAAAATAAGACAGACAGAAAAAGTCTTTTGATCCTTTGATGATTATCTGCTGGTGTTAACTAAAATTGGTGGGAGAACAAGTGGTTGAGTTTATCTTTCTCTTTTAAGGCTTCGATTTTATAAATTTTTCTGTGGTTTGATTGGTTTGATACATGTGGGTTCACACACGCACAAAGGGTTGAGAATAAAGGTAAGATTGATAGAGGAATTTGGGTTTCAGATAATACATTGTTTTGAAGTTTTCCAGAATTATTATTTTGAATCTTTGAGGTCAATGTTGAAATCTATAATAACTCGTGGCTCAAGTTTGGCATATTTGTTTAGTTGAATTTTTCTGTCATGGTTTATTTTTATTTTGCCCGAAGACGAGCAAGAGATAAGTGTGGGGGAATTTGATGAGAATGAAATATGTTATATTTTATTCCCTTAATACTTAATCTTTTATATCTCTTTTGTACCTAAATACATTCATTGTTCTTATATTTTTATTTTAGGTACAATTGAACCAAAGAAGTAAAATGGAAGCTAAAAGGAGCAACTTATGCATACAAAGGAAGTAAACATTAAATTAGCAAGTTTACGAAATGAATGGGCTTACAGTTAAGCAACTTGGAATAATGGAACAATTGAGCCATGCAATTAAAGGAATCAAAAAGAAGGAGCAGCCCACACGTTAGCAGCTTAAATTCAATATATGTGGGTCATGGTTTACCTTAATGTTAGTAGCTCACGTGCCAAGCTTATTAATTAAAGGGATGGAAAATAAAGGAAGCATGCATTCTAATCCATGCAAATTAGTGCTTCATCATGAGGGCCCACGGATTTGATAGAGAAAGGAACAAACAGCTACGGAATGGCATATAAAGGAATGGTAATATAATATGTGGGCCGTGTTGACTTGGAGTGAAGCAGCTTGCGAAGGAGGGGAGCTTAAAATTAAGCGGCTGGGCAGTGGGAAATGCCGCCCCAGCGGGGCATTACACGTGAGCCTTCCGCCCCAGCGGGGAGGCGGCCAACAGCTTGTCCCTTCGCGGATTGGACTCGGCAGCAAGGCTAGGGCATATAGAGGTTTATATTTTAATAGTTATAAAGAAGGGTCTTGAAAAAAAACATATTGGGGGGAGGATAGCTTGTACTCATTCAATAAAAAATACTTTTTCTCTCTATAATTCCTGGTGTTTTCATAGCCATGTGCGGCTAAACTATTGTTCTTGGATTAAGGAGACGGAAGCCTTGGATTAAATACACTGTGAGATCTAATTGATTTTAATTGTTCAATTATTATTTTAAGAATTGATTATTCCTCTGTGCTTGAATTATATGATTAATTTATTTAATTGCTAGGTGCACACTAGTTTATTATTCATTAAAATCTACTGCTAAATTAGATATCGAATCCGTAATTGTTTGGTCACTCTAATTTGCGAAGCAACTAAGATTAATAATTGACTACAGATCACGAGATTATTATATCTTAGGAAGAATATTCAACTAAATTAAATGCAACCGCTTGTGCTTGTGTTGTTTAGCTTTATCGGTTTTTCTAATTCTTAAAGCTTCTACTAGATTAAACTTTTAGCGCTTGTCTGAAGTTGTTTAGTAGTTAGGGTTATTTAGATCGCTTGTTTCTATCTAACTAAAATTAAGGAAAGACATGGGAATGATTCTAACGATGAATATTCAAGATATTAATTGTGTATGCTTGAGTCAATGATCAGTGTATGTTCTAAGGTGGAAGTTGACTTAACCCAAGGTTTGTTCTCTTGATTTAATTCGTTACACTATTTTACACATTAGTTTATTTTAATAACAATATAAAAAACCCTCTTCTGGAATACAATGTATATAAAAATAGATTAATCAGTCTCTGTGGGATCGACTCTTACTTGCACTACTACATTATTATCGTTCGCAGTAAGGTTTATTTTTGGTTGTCTGCGATAGCACACCACCGTTCTAAGGAGTACTTGGAGCGCGGTCTCGCCGGCCATGCAGATTGCCAGAAAATTATTCTAAGTGTATGACTCTATGAGAATAATGAAGTAATAAATCATAAAGCATGTTAATAAAATTAAATGTTAAATGGATAGTAAGGAATTATATTTTTAAATATAAAATGTATAATTATAATTTGATTAATTTAATTAATTAAAGTAAATGTATAATTTGAATTATAACTTGATTAATTATTAAATTTGATGTGAATGTATGGTTGATCCTATTATGTGATAATAAGTGATTTAACCTAATAATTAAAGAATAATGAGTTAGCTTAGATGAGTTAACTAGTTATGTGAATTTGCTATATAGTAACTAACTATTGTTACTATTGTAAATTACGTGTATGTAGGATTAATTAAAGAATGTGATTGTAAATTGTAACTTGCACTCGAGGCAAGTTTGTTAATCCTTATCTTATTGAACAAGTTTCTTATCCTTATTTATATGCAAGTGTTCTAAACTCAAAACTTAGTTGTATTTGAGCATGTCCTTTTATTTCTGCAATGTACAAGTAATTTATTGAAATTAATTATTGAGTTAATGTAACCTTGACTTAATTGTTCAAAGCAAGGTCTATCTTATCTTTCAAATGCTTTAAGTTTAATTCTAAAGCATAAGTTATTTCATAATCCTTTATTATTGAATTCTTATTATTGTAAGTTGATTCAACTACTCCTTAGTTGATGATAGTTGAACTCTAAATTTTCCTTGAAGCTTATCCAAACCAAACTTTTTTGGTGCGGACTTGTTATTAAATACTGAGATGAACAACCCTATTTAATAGGGGATTACCATGCGAAAGCGTTAAGATGTTTGTGCACAATACATGGTACAAAGGGCTGATCCCCCTAAGTACGAGTTAAGAGTCCATATAGTCTAATGACTGTTAAAGGTTTTAAATAGAAATATTTATAACCTAGGACATAGTTCAAGGTCTTATGACCCTCAGATGATATCTAAACTATATATTCAATTATTAATATTCGATGAATGAAATATTATTCAATCCAATTGAAGCTATTCAATATTATGTCATCACTATTGTTTGTTATTTCAAGTGTGCTTTTGTTTGCTCACTCTTGCCTTATATAATCCTTGCAGCTAAAGTTGAAAGAGTTGACGAATCGTCAACTAGTAAAGGAAAGAGCAAGATGAATAAGTGAAGACTTGTTTATATCTAAGACATGATGTGTAATAAGATTTTTATTATATTCTGATGTTTTATTTCCGCATTGACGATGTTAAGGTTAGCAACCCTGGGAACGTTTTGAATAAGTTGTAATCCTTTTTATAAGGAAGATTTTATTTAATTATAAAGGTTGTTTTATTCCTTAATTATGGGCAATAGTTAGGTTTCATTTAGATAGTGAGCACCAAATTTTTGTGGAAATGAAGTACCCGAATTTGGGGCTGTCACATATAACCCATAGTTTTAAGCAATGCTTTTAGAATCATGCTGTTGATCATGCTAATAAGATCTAAATTCTTAGAAAGCTTAAAACTAAAATAGTTCTCAATCGTTGTATTACTAAAAAGGGGATTAGTAAATCCGGATAGATTGGTACATATGTTGCTTGCTTATTGAATGAGGATGATTGATCTCATGATCATTTGTGTGGAGACACTAAAGCAAGTATGTAGGTGCTTATTGGAGAATAAGTTCACTGAACGTGACTCATTACAGAATACCTAATAGAGTTTTACTTGCCTGCCAATATGAATTCCTAATGTGATAGTAGTACAAGTGATCCTTGGACTTGAGATCAACATAGTATCTTGTGTGTAATGAATTATACTTTGACTTATTCCTTAAGACCCTCAGGGTATATCAAAGGGTATGATTGGGTGTAATAAGTTATATATAGAGATAATGAATGGTCAATAAAGAATCTACCACTTCTAGTAAAAGAAGAGATATGTCCTATGTGATTCGTTAAATGACAACCCAGTAGTCCTTGGCTAGGGGAGAATGAAATTAGAAAGGAGTTTCTAATTTTTATTATTTGGAGTTGTGCATTTTACAATCAAAATACATATGATTAAATAAAATAAGACTTGACAGTAATTCCATGTCTTATATTTAATTGGGACATTGTATGGTAGAATGATTGAATTATACGGTAATTATTTACTCACAGATTTTTTTATGATTAATGTTGAAATCTATATTATCTAGAAAGTCGTTGATGGCTAGGGAGGCTTATCCCTATTGTAGAATAAATATTATTTATTTAAATAGATTATTAGTTTAATTTATTAATTTAAATAAGATTAGAATTGTTCTAATTAATTTATTCACAACCGGTTTAATATGGAGAACCTAAAGGGTCACACCATAAAAGAAAAATAATTATTTAAGAATGCAATGGCATAATCGTAATAGTGCATTAAGTGTAATTAATTTAATCTATGGTGATAGAATAAATTAAATAGCTTAATACTTATTATTTAATATTTTGGAAATATTAAATATAAATTAATAAGAGGAGTCTTATTAATATTATTTCTATTATTATTATTTTAATTTCTAAAGGAGTTTAGGAATTAATTTAATATTAGTACTCTCATTTATTCTTAATAAAATTAGGAGGCAAATTAATTAAAAGAGTTTAATTAATTAATCACAATATATTGGGAAGCCTAATTAATTAAAGGAATTTAATTAATTAAATAAAACCCTATGTCTAATAGGATAAGAAGGGTTGACCAATATCTATATAAGAGGAGTCTTATGTTAGATATCAGTTGATACAATTCCAATTGTTGGAGAGTACTCCTTTTCTATAGAGAATAGAAAATTAGGGTTTTGCCAACCACCCTCCTTGAATAATTCATTTTCCTTGGTGGATCACCTGTAGAGGCCAAACACTTGGGTGGCTAACGTTGATCAAAGGAAGGAATCTACCCCGGATATTCAAGGAGATCGCGACGAACAAGGAGTTGAACTTGTACCTGTTAAAGCTTCGTTCTACAAGGGTATGATTCTATAACTTCTTATTTATCGTTTTAAATTAATAATTTGCATAAAGGATGATCTAGGTAATGGTTTTGTAGAAATTTTTAAACTCTGATTTTACCATGCTTCTGCTAATTTGTGCAATTTGATTGTGCCACAATTTTGTCAAAACCCAATAGTGGTATTAGAGCCAAACTTTTATGCATTTATTAATTATTTTGATTCCATATATGCATGGGTATGTATTTAGAATAATTTATTGGGCATAATTTGTTAGTTCCCAGAGGCACAAAAGTTATCTAGAAGGAGGGTTGAATAGATATTTTAAAACTTTTTCTTTTTCAAAATACTTATCAGGATTGATCAAACTGACTACAGCGGAATATATGTTTGTTCCCCTTCACATAATGCAATAATGGTTTGATAAGCAGTTATGACAGATATAACAGATATAGCAGTTAATAAGACACAGCGATTTTAAGTGGTTCAGAGCACTCAAGGCTCCTAGTCCACTCTTCTACTCCACGAGTAAGAAATCCACTAAGGATGTCTTTACAACTTTGAATCACTCAGATTCCTTCAAGACCAACAGTCTTGGAACATCTTTAGTTCACTTAGAACTCTTCAAGTCTAGCAGACTTGGTACACTTAGTTTGAGAGTGGTTTTCTGGGGTGTGCTACTCAGTTGCTATTAAGCATCAGTTCTGAAGAACTGAGTAGCGAAGCAAGTTTTTCTCTTAGGATCGTAGTGTTTGACGTTGAGTGTTCTTGAGCCTTTGAAATGTTTCCGTTGAAGGCATCAGTTGCGGCATTAAATACTTCAGATGTTTCTGAGCACTGACGTTGACTTCCTATAAATCTGCTATCCAGCCATCTGGCCCACTGACACAGCAGACTACTTTCTCACCTAACACCTGAAAAGGTGTTTTCAGCAGGCATGCAGTCCTTTCCTTAGCTTCTTCAATACGTTTCTTCGATACATACTAAGGATGAATGTTGGATCATTGGGACGACCAAAATGTCAACGTCTATAAGTCTTTCTTCATTTGTTACTCTTCCTCCTTCATCAAATAGACGAACTTTGATGCTGACGGAGTCACCACTGATCATGGTCTTTGTACCATGATCGCTGTGTGTTAGCTTGCTCATTCTTGATTCAGCTTAAATAGTAGAGAACACTACAATTTCTCTTAAACTCTGATAGACTACGATTTTCACTTGCTTGTCTTGCAAACTCCACGTTTCCGAGAGCTAACTGCGATTCTTGACTTGGCTCGGCAGGTGCTGGATCATCTCCACGATTCTGAGTGTGGCTTCCAAGACAGACTACGATTCTTGAACACTTTCATTGAAGCTCCACTATTCTGCCTTGGCTTCTGTAGACTTCTGACTGGCTTGGCAGACTACGACTCTGTCAAGGCCTAACATTTATATCTCAAAATAGATCAACCTAACAGTTTTGATCTCTCTTCTATACATTCATTTACAGAATGATAAACATTAAAGCACAGATCAACCTAACAATTTTGATCTATCATCTAAGTCCTTGTACATATGTTCCTTGAAGGACTTTACACATAAGAATATATATATACTTTTAACATAAAATTAGAATATGCAATTTCCAACAAAATTAGTTGTATAAAATTATTTTATGAAAAATAAAATCAATTGCGAAGCCAAACTGCATGTATGTGAATTTTTTATTTTTTCTGTGGATGCACCAGATGGATTGGTTTTAAAAAAAGGTGGTGGATCATTAATTCCTATTTTCAAAAGGTGACTCATAGTTCATTTATATGGAAATATGGAATTTGGATCACGTTATAATATATATATAAAAGTCACCTGCTGATTAGTTTCTGCTGGAAGAATTTGAATCACCTTATAATATATATATATATATATATATATATGTGTGTGTGTGTGTGTGTGTGTGTGTGTGTGTGTGTGTGTGTGTGTGTGTGTGTGTGTGTGATTCATTAGAAATTTTAACCTGCATGATTATTTTAAAAAGGAAATCCACGAATTCCTTTTAAAAGGTGATCAGGAGATAATGCTACTATTATATATATATATATATATATATATATATATATATATATTATAATATTCTTAATAATTTTATAATTAAAATAAAGAGTTTATTTTAATCTTGAAATTGGATTTCATGTAATTTAAAATTGCCCATTATATAATACTCATATATATATGGAATGTTTTTAATTCATGAGATGAATATTTATTTATTGATGCATATGTGATATGTATGATAATAAATGAGGTTGATTATGGACTATTGACCAATGTGATTAGATTTTATTTTAGTTAAATGCTTGAATGAATGGGTCTTATTAAATGGGGTCTGCGTACCTCGTCTTTTCTGATGTAAAATTCTATCTCCCTCCTATGTACTTCCCCTTGACTGCTGATCAAGGTTTCTATTTAAAATTAAATAGTTTAATGTAATAGAAATAGTTAGAATTGTCTTGAAGAAATTGGAGACCAAAGAGCAAGGAGCGCGTGAAGACCCGTTTGTAATAGAGCCCGGGTTTAAATGTAATAGTTACGTTTAAATTTAAATTCTTGCACTCCTAAGTTTGACCTTTTAGTTCACTTGGTGGCTCTAGTGAACCAAACTAGAATAAAAGTCCATAATCAATCCGGGTAGAATATAGTATTCTATATGTGCATGCTAAGTATTATATATATTATATTTTATGCAAACATGCTTCACATGTTTAATAAAATAACGTGTATTTTATATATATATATATATATATATATATATATATGTGTGTGTGTGTGTGTGTGTGTGTGTGTGTGTGCATGCGCACTAAACAAGATGAGACAAATAATAACAAATCCCTCAAAGAAATCATATTAAGTCTAAAGCATTCAAAGATATTTGGAATATCGAACGTCGTCTTTCAGCATGATAAGATTAATAGAATATTTAATATTTAATATGAGTTTGTTGTGCACACACAAGGCAAGTATTAAGTATTTAAGATATTAATTTAATCACATTTGATGTTTATAAAGAAAATTGACAGTATTATTTTGTTAAGCACATACAAGGACAATATTTTTTTCTTTTGAATATATGGAGCGCTAGGTTAGACTTAACTTAAATCATTTTAGTTCGGATGTGCACACACTTGACCATTATGATGTAAGAGGCAGAATATAAAGAGTTACATGTTGATGTAATTGACAAGAGTTGTCTACATATTTATTTATATATAGTTTGTTGTGCACACACAAGGCTATATACATTTAAAATAGGATCCTTAATCTCACTAGCAAATCTTTAATTAAATTTTGCCGAACTATATATATGAGGGTAATATAGTTTGAAGAAAATAGTGGGAGATACCAATTTAAAATAAGACCTAATTTATTTTGGTATATAAAATTAATTAATGAATGTTTGCTAAAATATTATCTTTTCACATGCAAAAATTTAAAAATGTCAAAATCACTAATTTCACTACGTAGCATACTTATGCTTACAAACTAATCGGGCCGAATTACACGGACTGGTTAAGGAATCTGAGAATAGTTCTCACTGCTGAAAAGATTTCTTATGTCCTAAATTCACCTGTCCTTGGAACTGTTCCAAAATCAGCCTCTAAGAAAGAGATTGCCACTATAACAAAGTGGCAAGATGATGCATCTATGGCTAAATGCATCATGCTCACATCCATGAATAACGAGCTTCAGCATCAGCATGAGCATGAAAATATGGATGCTTGTACTATGTTGCTTCACCTCAAGGAGTTGTATGGTGAACAAAGTAGGACTACTAGATATGAGATATCTAAGGAGCTCTTCAGATCTCAGATGACTGAGGGCACTACCATTGAGACTCATGTCCTAAGGGTGATCAATCTGATTGAACGCCTTGGACAACTTGGGTTCGTCATGGATGGGGAGTTAAGTCATGAATTGGTTTTGCAGTCACTCCTTGAGACCTTCTCGCAGTTCGTTGCAAATTTACACAAGAATAAGTTAGATGTCAGCTTGCCTGAATTACTTAACATATTGAAAACTGCAGAAGGTCACTTCCCATCCAAGAAGAACCATGTCTTAATGGTAGATTCTTCCAAGAAAAGGAACAGGCCTAAGGTATCTTCTGAAAAAAAGAAATCTAAGAAGGCTAAGGGCAAAGTGAACATGGATGAACAAAAGAAACCTGATCCAGCTAGCAAAGGAATGTGCTTCCATTGCAACGAGCCGGGTCACTGGAAGAGAAACTGCAAGAAGTTTCTAGTAGAGAAGAAGCTTGGAGAAGCTTCGACTTCCAATCAAGGGTTGTTCATGATTGAAATTAATTTTTTAGAAAGTCAAAATTCTACTTAGGTATTGCATATCGGCTGTGGTTCTCTCATATGTAATACTGTGCAGGGACTGGTCAGAAGTAGAAAGCTGAACAAGGATGAGGTTGTCCTACGAGTGGGAAAGCAAAGGTTGAATCATTAGCTGTAGGCACTTATTGTTTAGCACTACCTACGGGCAAGTTCATTTATTTAAATAATTGTTATTTTATTCTGAATATCATTAGAAACATTATTTCTATTTCCGTATTAGATATGGATGGATTTGACATTATAATAAAGAACAACAATTGTTCTATTTATAAAAGCAATGTTTTATATGGTGTTGGTAATTTGCGAAATGGACTTTATATACTTGACTTGCATGAAAATATACTTCAAATAGAACAAACTAAGAAAAGAAAAAGAGATGATGTTAATTATACCTATATGTGGCACTGTAGACTCGGTCATATCAATGAAACAAGATTATCCAAATTGTATAAGAATGAGCTCTTAAAGCTATCCAATTATGAATCATATCCAACTTGTGAATCTCGTCTCATGGGTAAAATGACTAAATCTCATTTTAGTGGAAAAGAAGAACGAGTTACAGAGTTGTTAGCGTTGGTTCACACAGACGTTTGTGGACCTATGACAACGAATGCACGGGGAGGGTATTCTTATTTTATTACTTTCACTGATGATCACTCAAGATATGGATATGTGTATTTAATGAAATACAAATCTGAATCATTTGAAAAGTTCAAAGAGTTCAGAAGTGAAGTAGAGAAACAAACTGGCAAAAGTATTAAGATTCTTCGATCAGATCGAGGTGGTGAATACTTAAGCAGTGAGTTTCTTGATTGTCTCAAAGAAAATGGTATAATCTCACAATGGACTCCACTGGGTACACCACAGTTAAATGGAGTATCTGAAAGGAGAAATCGAACATTGTTGGACATAGTTCGTTCCCTGATGAGTTTTACCGATCTTCAGTATCATTCTGGGGTTATGCCCCAGAAGCGGTTGCATATCTACTAAATAAGGTCCCCTCAAAATCCATCCCCAAGACTCAATATGAGATGTGGACAGGGAGAAAACCTGGTCTTAAGCATGTTAAGATTTGGGGATGTCCAGCTTATGTGAAAAGGTTTCAAAATGATAAGCTTGGGACAAGATCTGATAAGTGCACGTTTGTGGGATATCCTAAAGAAAGTTTGGGATACTATTTCTACAATCTTACTGAACGAAAGGTGTTTGTTGCAAAACACGCTGCCTTCTTGGAAAATGAGTTTATTCTTGAAGGGGCTAGTGGGAGGAAAATATATCTTGAAGAAATTCAAGAACCATAAACCACTACAGGTCAAGTGGATGAACCTGTCCAAGTAGAGACACCTTCTGTACAACACCTTGTTTGTAAATCTGGAGAAGTAACGAAGATACCTGATAGGTATAGATTCATCACAGAGGATGACGATGAGGTACACGTCATGAATGATGATGATCCATTGAATTACAAACAGGCTATGAGTAATAAAGACTCAGGAAAATGGCTTGAAGCCATGAAATCCGAGATGAACTCCATGGATGAGAACCAAGTATGGACTTTGGTTTCACCACCTGAAGGCATTAAGCCTATTGGGTGTAAAAGGGTCTTTAACAAAAAGATTGGAGCGGACGACAAGGTAGAGACCTATAAGGCCCGACTGGTTGCAAAAGGTTTCAAATAAAGACAAGGAGTTAACTATGATGAAACCTTCTCACTAGTAGCTATGGTCAAGTCCTTTCGAATTTTGCTTGCGATTGCAGCTTATTACGACTATGAGATCTGGCAGATGAACGTGAAAACAGCCTTCTGCAATGGAAAACTTGAGGAGGATGTGTATATGACACAGCTAGAGGGATTTGTTTCAAAGGTTAGAACAAATCAAGTCTATAAGATGCAACAATCCATTTATGGATTGAAGCAAGCTTCTCATAGATGGAACATCTGTTTTGATGAGACAATCCAAGAGTTTGATTTTATCAAAAACGAGGATGAACCATGTGTGTACAAGAAGGTTAGTAGGAGCGCTGTTTCATTCCTTGTATTATATGTTGATGATATATTATTGATAGGGAATGACATTCCTATGCTACAATCGATTAAAATCTGGTTATCTAAACACTTCTCCATAAAAGGACTTGGGAGAAGCATCCTATATTTTGGGAATAAAGATCTATAGAGATAGATCTAAAAGGATGCTTGGCTTATCCCAAGGAACGTACATTGACTCGATGCTAAAGAGGTTTAGTATTGAAGATTCCAAAAGAGGTCTCATGCCTATGAGCCATGGAATACATCTCTCCAAGAAACATGCCCAAAGACACCTGAGGAGAGAGACCGTATGAGTAAAATTCCTTATGCTTCAGCAATAGGATCTATCATATACGGTATGATATGTACTAGACCGGATGTCGATCATGCACTTAGTGTAACAAGCAGATATCAGTCAAATTTAGGAGAGGAGCACTGGAAGGCAGTGAAAAATATCCTAAAGTACTTATGAAGGACTAAAGATTTATTTCTTGTCTACGGTGGGTCTGGAATTAAAACTCGAAGGCTTCATAGACTCAAGTTTTCAAACGGACCAAGATGACAGTAAATCTGTTTCGGGGTATGTATTTACTTTGAACGGAGGCGCAGTGAGTTGGAAGAGTTCCAAGCAACAAACAGTTACTGATTCAGTGACAGAGGAAGAGTACATAGGTGCAAGTGAAGCTGCAAAGGAGGCTATTTGGATGAAGAAGTTCATAACAGAACTTGGTGTGGTTCCTAGCATTGGAGGAGCTGTCCCCTTATACTGTGACAACTCTGGAGCTGTTGCACAGGCTAAGGAACCCAGGTCTCATCAAAAATCCAAACACGTGTTGCGGCAATTTCACTTGATCAGGGAGATCATTGAAAGAGGAGACGTCACCTTGGAGCGTGTAGACTCTCAAGACAACATTGCAGATCCATTTACTAAATATTTAACACAACAGCAGTTTGATCGTCACTTAGAGAAGATGGGTATGAGATACCATGGCGATTGGCTTTAGTGCAAGTGGGAGATTAAAAGTAGTGTTCATACAAGCAATCATGTATGATGATAAAACATATACTTTGTAAACAATCTTATTCATTTATTAATAAAAGTATTAATTTATTAAAGGTATTTAATTATCTACATGATGCTGTTTTTATAATATGTATATAACACATAGTTTTAATCAATGCTTTTAAAATCATGATGTTGATCATGCTAATGAGCTCTAAATTTTTAAAAAGCTTAAAACTAAAATAGTTCTCAATCATTGGATTACTAAAAAGTGGATTAGTAAATTCGGATAGATTGGTACATATGTTGCTTGCTCATTGGATGAGGATGATTGATCTCGTGATCATTTGTGTGGAGACACTAAAGCAAGTATGTAGGTGCTTATTGGACAATAAGTTCACTGAACGTGACTCGTTATGGAATACCTAATGGAGTTTTACTTGCCTGTCAATAGGAATTCCTAATGTGATAGTAGTACAAGTGATCCTTGAACTTGAGATCATCATAGTATCTTGTGTGTAATAAATTACACTTTGACTTATTCCTTAAGACCCTCAGGGTATATCAAAGGGTATGCTTGGGTGTAATAAGTTACATATGGAGATAATGAATGATCAATAAAAAATCTACCACTTCTAGTAAAAGAAGAGATATGTCCTATGTGATTTGTTAAATGACAACCCAGTAGTCCTTGGCCAAGGCAGAATGAAATTAGAAAGGAGTTTCTAATTTGTATTATTTGGAGTTGTGCATTTTACAATCGAAATACATATGATTAAATAAAATAAGACTTGATAGTAATTCCATGTCTTATATTTAATTGGGACATTGTATGGTGGAAGGATTGAATTGTACGGTAACTATTTACTCACAAGTTCTTTTATGATTAATGTTAAAATTTATATTATCTGAAAAGTCGTTGATCGCTAGGGAGGCTTATCCCTATTATAGAATAAATATTATTTATTTAAATAGATTATTAGTTTAATTTATTTATTTAAATAAGATTAGAATTGTTCTAATTAATTTATTCACAATCGGTTTAATATGGAGAACCTAAAAGATCACACCATAAAAGGAAGAATAATTATTTAAGAAGGTAATGGCATAATCGTAATAATGCATTACGTATAATTAATTTAATCTATTGTGATAGAATAAATTAAATAGCTTAATGTTTATTATTTAATATTTTGGAAATATTAAATATAAATTAATAAGAGGAGTCTTATTATATTATTATAATTATTATTATTTTAATTTCTAATGGAGTTTAGGAATTAATTTAATATTAGTATTCTTATTTAGTCCTAATAAGATTAGGAGGCAAATTAATGAAAGGAGTTTAATTAATTAATCTTAATATGTTGGGAAGCCTAATTAATTAAAGGAGTTAATTAATTAATTAAAACCCTATGTCTAATAGGATTAGAAGGTTTGGCCAATATCTATATAAGAGGAGTCTTATGTTAGATATCAGTTGATGCAATTCTAATTGTTGTAGAGTACACATTTTCTATAGAGGATAAAAAACTAGGGTTTAGCCGACCACCCTCCTTCTTGAATAATTCATTTTCCTTGGTGGATCACCTCTAGAGGCCAAACACTTTGGTGACTAACGTTGATCAAAGGAATGAATATACCCCGGATATTCAAGGAGATCGCGATGAACAATGAGTTAAACTTGTACCTGTGGAAGCTTCGTTCTACAAGGGTAAGATTCCATAACTTCTTATTTATCGTTTTAAATTAATAATTTGCATAAAGGATGATCCGGATAATTGTTTTGTAGAAATTTTTAAACTCTGATTTTACCATGCTTCTGCTAATTTGTGCAATTTGATTGCGTCACAATTTCGTCAAAACCAAACACTTCAATCTTTTCAAAAATTCCTTTTTTATCTGCATGTGTCTGGATGCTATGTTTTCACTGAATGGATGTAAATAAATACTTTACTTCTTTAAATATTAGTGCTTCACACAATGTCATTTCATACGGTGAGACATGTTGTGTGTGAATGTATGTTGTGTGATTCCTCCACCAGGAGGCGAACCCGTCGGTGATTGATTACTGGACTCAAAGGAGACTAATCATGTGAGGCTCAGGAAAGACGCCACTCAGATCCGCTCCAATTGAAAGAACGAATTAATTTCCCCTCTAGTAAATTGCAAAGATTTGGGGACCTTTATGCCGAAAAGCCAAGAAAGTAGCCTAAGATAGGTCAGCCTCTGATAAACCAAATCCGAAGGGAAGTTTCTTCATGCCGTCCCCTTTCAATTTAATGTAAATTTCAATTCCATGTAAATATCAAATAAATGTAAATATACATTCCATTCCTTGTCAATTTTATTAAATACTGCCATTTCATCTTGTCATCAAAACCACTGACCTTTGTTTTACAGGAAAAGATTAAAAAACTTCAAAAATAAAACATTGCATAGCATGCATCCTGTTAATATATACATCAAAATTAACATACCTTATTTTATTGAAGGAAAAAATTGGTCCCGTTACCAGATCAAAGTCTAAAAAGGCACTAAGCCCATCTCTAAACATGGCTTCAAGTGCCCAAACTGAATCCACCCCCGTCTCTCGGGAAGAGTTCGAAGGACTAAAGAACCAGATAGCTGAATTGGCTATTTTCCTTAAAAAACAATGCAAAAGTCTGCAGGGTAAACAAATACCTGTTCAAACAGAATCGTCCACGCAAGCTGGCAGTCAGGATACCGACAAGAAGAAAGATACTTAGATACCTGAGCCTCAAAACAAGGATCTGACCAACAAAACCACTGAAATCACTAATGATCAAGAAACTGGTGATATTAGGACAAAGGTCCAACAAATGGAAGAGACAATCCGGTCCATCAAAGGAATTGAGGCATTTGGGAGTGTAAACTACTCAGATCTGTGTATATTTCTAGAGGCTCGATATCCAGAAAAATTTCAAGTCCCGAATTTTGAAAAGTATGATGGATTAGGAGATCCTTACACTCATTTAAAAGTGTTCATTGGAGAACTCGGATCCTATGCAGAGGATGAAAAACTCAGAATACAGTTATTCCAAAAGAGTCTGACTGGGGAAGCCCGAGCTTGGTATGCCTGACCCAACAATTCTAAAATTCATAATTGGGAAGAGCTAGCACATGACTTCCTAAATAAATACAGCTTCCAGTCTTAGATGGCCCCTGATCGATATCAAGTGACCAAGGTTAAAAAGCAAAGCAATAAATCTTTCCGTGAGTATGCCCAAAGATGGTGACGGATGGCTGCCCAGGTTACCCCACCTATGACAGAGACTGAGATAGTCATGACTTTCATAGACATCCAGTAAGCTCCATATTATGAGAGGGTCCTAGCAGGTATAGGGAAGCCATTCTCGAAAATGATTAAACATGGAGAAATGGCCGAAATAGGTCTAGAGTCTAGGAAGATCAAAGACCTTATCGCTTTGGAGGCAGTGGCCGAGCATATTCAATCTGGAGGCTATGGGAGTAATCCTCGGAGAGTCCACAAGAAAAAGGAAGAGGATGTGTCCTTGATACTTCAGGGACAGAATCAGAGAGGCAATCCAAACTTGCCTATTCAAAGGAGAAATTATTCCGCTTTTTAAACTCCTGCACAATCTTCAAATCCTCCCTTTCAAAAAGCCGAAGAAGTTAGACGTCGAAGAACGTTCACACCCTTAGGGGACTCACTGAAAAATGTGTTGAAACTTCTGACAGCACAAAAGAAGATTTTCTAGCTCCTTCTGCCGGCCAGTTCAAGCTGACAAAATTTTAACCAGAGTAAAAAGTGTGCTTATCATTCTGGAGCACCAGGGCCACTGATACCCAAGATTGTTGGTCTCTCAAGCATAAAATCCAAGACCTAATAGATAATGGGAAGATTGTGGTGAAAACACAAGAACAACCACATGTTCAAGATAATCCTCTACCTCAACACAATGAAGAGAGCATCAATATGATCAGCATGGGAAATGGAGAAGGATCCAAATACCTCCAGTATGTCGAAGAGTCATCCCAAGCCAACAAAGATAGGCCGAACAATTGGGAATATTCAGAAAGGCAATTCCTGATAGAACAGGAAATCAAATCTATCAAGGACCAGGTTGGATAATTGGCAGAGCTGGTAGTTTATCAACATCAGATAACGAGGCAATTGATAAATCAAACCAATCAGCAGGAAGCAAATCTTCTGAGGCCTAAAATTAGTTCGATTGCCATGAGGGATCATTACCGGTTCCACGAGCATGAACCTTGGGCCGACAAAGTTACTAAGGAGGAGAAGTTCCAAGCTAACAGGGAGTTTGCCTTCAAAAGGAATTTCACTAATTTGAATAAGCCCATGAAAGAAATTCTCCAAATGCTGATCAACGAGGAGAAAGTCAAGAAATTTTTACCTCTTGTGGACCCTCGATCCAGGAAGTTTAAGCTTAATAGGATATGTCAATATTATTCCAACACACCTGGTCATAACATAGAGGATTGTTGGGGACTTCGTCATCTGATTCAGAACCTAATTGAAAGCGGTGACCTGATGAAGGCAAACCAAGATTATGGCTATCCTAGTGAAAAAGCAATCTTTCTGCCTAGGGCATGGGATCTAAAAGAGGTAGTGGCTGTCATTTCTTATGAAAAGGATCTAGCCATCACGTCCCTGATACTTCAGGAAAAAGGGGCCCAAGAAGGAAAGAATTCTGTGAAAGTGGTTGTACCCGAACCTCTAATATTGCCATTCAGATAATAATATCCTATAGTCAGCTTGAAGAAAGTCACATGGAATTATGAGCAAGATGAAGGATCAACATCAAACCACATTGCTATTATACCAAAGGAAAACCCATTATACCTGCCTCAGCGAGTCATCAACTCAGTCATTAAATCCAACGGAAAAGTGTCTGAGGTGAAAATTGAAGAATTCCTCAGCAAGATGAGGTATAATGAGGTCAAAGTGGTGCAAAGCTTAAAAGAGGCACCCAATTAGATATCCATTCTAGATCTGGTCTTGTCTTCGGAGGATCATCGCAAGATTCTGGTGAAAATACTGGAAAAAATACTGGAAGAAGCACATTTACCGAAGACGGTAGATACTGAGAAGTTTCATCACGTGATAGGGCACATTTTTAACAGTAATGTGATATCTTTTATTGACAATGATATACCCATAGAAGGGATGGGTCATTACAAGTCATTGCATATAGCATTGATGTCCTCAGGATATGTGGTAGGAGGTGTGCTGATAGATGGAGGATCATCGCTGAACATCTGCCCCTACGACACATGGGAGAGAATGAAGATTAATTCGAACTGAATTCGGACTAGCCATGTAGTCATTCGGGCTTTTGATGGATCTCGTAGAGAGGCTGTGGGAGAAATCGAGCTTCCACTGGAGATTGATCCCCAAACTTTCTATGTATCCTTCCAGGTACTAAACATTACCACAAGATATAATTTACTGTTGGGAAGACCGTGGATACATATGGCAGGAGCAGTTCCGTCCACCCTTCATCAATAACTCAAGTACATCATTGATGGCAATTTAATCACTGTAAATGCCGAGCCAAAATATCATGTCTAAATACAAAGTGATATACCAATAATCAATCTCAATGAAGGGGTTGAGCCTGTCAGTTTTCAAGCTCTGGAAGTGAGCAACATTAATACTTACCTATAGGGGAACCAGCCTTGAAGCCAAGAGTCTCCACCAAAGTGATGACGGTCGGTCAGGAAATGGTATCCTTGCATTTGGAAAAGGGTTAGGGAAAAATTAGCAAGGAATCAGAAGTCCATTGCAAATCCCTAGCCAGACAGGGAAAGCTGGATTAGGCTACTCCTCCGGACCAAACCACTGGAACCCGTACAAGCATCCATCGGTGCCTGCCTCTACCATCCTTCTACAAAACCTCACTGATGCAGGGTTTGTGAAATCGATGAGGAAGATTCTTGCTGCTGTATCAAGTATGCTGATTCCTCAGGTCAAGTTGGAGAGTGAAAGAGAAGCCCCGAAGCCTGATGGGGAAAGCAAAAAAAGGAAAGAAAAGTTCCTGCATGGAGGACGAGACCTGTTTGCGAACATATATTTTTTGGTGCACACTGAGGGTATGAACGACGACATCCCAGATGATGACTATCCAAAAGATCAAGTTCTAATTCCTCGCATCAACAGAGGTAAGGGGAGTAGTTCAAAGAAAAGCATTGGCCCTAATATGAATGATGTCTTAGTCATCATCAAAGAGGAGACAGATAACATCAACTCCTTTATCCTCCCTGTTCATAAGGACTTGACTCTAGACAATTGGAGCAGCACTCCGTGCATCAATCAAAAAGGGTAAAAAGGAAGAAAGTCTATCTGCCCTGAAGCGTGGTTTTGTTTACTGCTTATTTTTGTTGCACAGCGATAGCAGTTACTTTTGTCATGCTTTTTGCTTTGTATGATCATACAGTTTCATATATTATAGTGAAAGCTTTTTTTTTCAGGACTCCAGAGTTGGATTTGTTTGTCCCTGCTAATGAGATGTCAAATTTTCGCAGTGACTACAACTTTGATGTAGAACTGGACTTCGACTTGATGGAGATTGATCAAGAGGAGATGGATGACTATGAGGTGCCTGAGGAAATCAAAGAGCAGACCTGATTGAACTCTTAACTTAATTCCAATATGTGTTTGTATGGTCACATAAAGACGTGATTGGTTTGTCTACTGACATTTTCATTCATCAACTGCCCATTAAAGATGGATTCAAGCCAGTCAAGCAAAAGCTCAGGCAATTGAAACCTGAATGGAGTCTAAAAGTCAAAGAAGAAATTATCAAGCAATTCAAGGTCCGGCATCATCATGGTGTCAACTTACCCTGAATGGATATCCAACATAGTTCTCGTGCCTAAGCCCGGAGGGAAAGTATGAGTATGCGTGGATTACCTGGATTTGAACAAGGCTTGTCTCAAGGACAACTTCCCAGTACCTTTTATCCACATACTGATAGACAACACGGCTTAGTATGGCATGTATTCTTTTGTTGACTGTTTTGCCGGATACCATCAAATCATGGTTGCTGAAGAGGACAGGGAGAAAACAACCTTCATTGGGGAACCTTTTGTTATAGACATTTGTCTTTCGGCCTTATCAATGCCGGTGCCACATCAGCAAGGCATGATGGCCCTTTTTTATGACATGACGCACAAAGAGATAGAGGTCTATATGGATGACATCATCGTCAAATCCCGAAATGAGGATGACCACATCAACCATCTTAAAAAGCTTTTTAATAGGTTGCGCAAGTACAACCTAAAGCTGAATTCGGCCAAATGTGCTTTTGGTGTCAAATCAGGCAAGTTATTGGGATTTCTAGTAAGCAACAGAGGCATTGAGCTGGATCCGCCAAGATTAAAGCCATCATCGAGATGCCAGTGCCCCGAACAGAAAAGAAAATACGGGGATTTCTGGAGAGTATCAATTTCATAAGCGAATTCATCTCTCAACTCACGGCAACGTGTGAACCCATTTTTAAGCTGCTAAGGAAAAATTCCTCCATGAAATGGAATGAAGATTGTCAAAAAGCATTCCTTTCAATCAAAAAGCAGCTAATCGAAGCACCTGTCTTAGTACCCCCAAGGGATGAGGTTCCCCTGTTTATGTACCTGTTAGTCAATGCCAATGTAATGGGCTGTATGCTAGGGCAGAAAGATGATAGAAGCAAGGAGAGAGCAATCTATTACCTCAGCAAAAGATTTAGTAGTGACAAGCAAAATATACTTTGATTGAAAAGACTTGTTGTGCGTGCGTGGGCAGCCATGAGATTACAACATTATCTGCATGGGCACACGACCTATCTCATATCCCACATGGATCCACTTAAGTACGTATTCAGTAAACCCACGTTGAATTGCCGATTGTCCAAATGGCAGTTGATTTTACAACAGTTCGACATTATCAACGTGACTCAGAAGTCTATCAAAGGTCAATAAATTGCAGATCAATTGGCCAAAGCACCGTCAGGGGATTTTGAACCCTTGGAAACTTATTTCTCAGGTGATGGGATAATGATAATTTAAGAAAATACAGTCCAATATTGGAAAATATATTTTGATGGAGCCGTAAACATGGAAGGTGCCGGAGCTGGGGCAGTTCTTGTCTCTTTTACAGGAGAACAGTATCACGTGGTCTTCAAGTTGCAGTTTGTCAACACCAACAACACAGCTGAGTATGAAGGATGTCTAATGGGGTTAAAACTAGCCCAATCCATGGGTATCAAACGTTTACTAGTCTTTGGGGATTCTGAGTTGGTTATCAAACAAACCACATGGGCGTATCATACCAAAGAATTGCATTTGCTGCCTTATCATCGGCAAGTTATCAAGATATCGATGGAGTTTGAAGAAATAACCTTCATCCACCTCCCTCGAGGTATGAATAACTTTGTTGATGCATTGGCAACATTGGCTTCCTTGAACCACATGTCTGATAGGATGGGAATTCCTTACATCAAATTTATAAGCCAAAAGGCCTCATCATATGAGAATTACATTAGAGAAATATCATATGAACTACCTCCTATCAAACAGCCTTCATACTAAGATATAAAGGAATATCTGCGAAATAGATCTACGCCTACCGGAGCCAGTCAAGCTGCTAGAAAGCGGATTCATAAGATGGCTATGAGATTCTATCTGAGCGGATACGTACTCTATAAAAGGGATGCTAGAATAGGCCTTTTAAGATTCCTGGACAAGGATCAAGCCCAAAGACTGATGGATGAAGTCCACGGTGGAGTCTGTGGACCACACATGAGCGGTCCTTTATTTTTCTAGAAAATATTGAGAACAGGGCATTACTAGATCTCTCTCAAGGCTGACTGTGATGATCATATCAGGAGATGCTACCAATGTCAAGTTTAAGGAAATGCTATCCACGCTCCTCCAAACGAACTACACAATATGAGTTCGCCATGGCTCTTTTCTATATAGGGAATAGATGTGATTGGGCCAATAGAACCCAAAGCCAGCAATGGTCACTGATTCATCTTCACCATGATCAATTATTTCACCAAATAGGTTGAGGCTGCCTCCTTTCCCAAAGTCACCAAAGAGGTAATCATTGGTTTTATTCGAAACAATGTAATCTGTCGATATGGACAACCAGAGGTGATCGTATTAGACAATGCCAAGAATTTAAACAACCAGATGATGATAGAATTATTCAGCAAGTTTCAAATCAAGCATCTCAATTTCGTCATCTATCGTCCCAAGATGAATGGTGTTGTTGAAGCGGCCAACAAAAATATCAAGAAGATCATACAAAAAATGTCCGCCAATCACAAAGGATGGACTGACCTATTGCCTCTAACTCTGCTAGCCTATAAAACATCAATGCATACTTCTACTAGGGCTACCCCATACTCATTAGTCTATGGCATGGAAGCAGTACTCCCCATAGAAGTAGAAATGGAGTCATTGAGGGTATTGATAGATGCTCAGATGAAAGAAGACCAGTGGTTGCAAGAGTGATACCACCATTTATCCTTGATAGAGGAAAAAAGGCCTACAACCATCTTTCACGAACAATTATATCAGCAAAGAATTGCTCGGTCATACAACAAGAAAGTTCGACTCCGACAATTCAAAGAAAATGACTTGGTACTGAAGAAAGTCCTTGCCAATCAAGATGAAGCCAAAGGAAAGTTTGCCCCAAATTGGGAAGGCCCTTTCATTGTCAAAAAAATGTTGACAGGAGGAGCCATCAGATTGCAAGAAATGGATGGGAAAGAATTTCCCCAGCTAATCAATTCAGACACCGTGAAGAGGTACTATGTCTGAAGCACTTGTAAGATATCATTCTGGTCTTGTGAAACCAATCAAAAAAATTCAGGTTTTCACTAGAAGCTTGAACTACGAATGACCTGATCTCCCTCAACTATGGGAGTACGTAGGCAACCATCTATGGTGCGGTCAAATCAAACAAAGAAATCCAAAAAAACCCTCAAACCAAGCTCAAACTCTAATAAACACTTTTCAAACCATTCAGGCCAAGCTTGAACTACGAATGACCTGATATCCCTCAACCCGGGAGTACGTTGGCAGTCATTTATGGTGCGGTCTAACCTTCAAGAAAAAAACACAAACCCTATTAAAAACCAGTCCCAAGACACCGAAACCCATATAAAACCCAAATACTATCAAGCATTCCTGATCAACAGGCCCTTCTGAGGTACTCTCCGACATCTCAATGTCAATCCATCAAGGAAAAGCTCATGACACAACAAGACAGCAAGTCTTGAAAAAAGTGATAATCATTCAGCAATGACAATACATATCTAAAAGAGAAGTGAATCAAAATATATTTCTCTGCCATATAATACTGTTTAATATATACAATGTATCATGTACATGACAAAAATGGCTAACCTAGTCTGTGTAGGAAAATAAAATCTAGTCTATAAACCCGCTGATAAACGGGATAGCAAGTCCAACATGGCATCCCTCTTAAAAGATGGAGGTGCATCTGTAAGCTCATGTCCTAAGGTCTCCATGCGAGCTAGAAGATCCACAGCTATCTGTATAGTGCTATTATGATAATCTATGAAGGCACGCATATCTACAATGATGCTATGTGTATAGGACCTGAGTGCAGTATTATCAGCGATGTAAACATCTAGGGTAGCTAGAGCCTCGTCCCGCTTAATGAAAGCATCATCCTAGGAAACTAGAGCCTCTTTTATTTCAATAAAAGATGCATCCCGAGTAGCTCGAGCATCGTCCTTCTCTATAAAAGTTGCATCCCTGCCAGAAATGGTTGTCAACATCAGTGCTCTCGCCTGATCCCTCTCAAAGGTCATCTGAGCTAACGCATCTATAAGAGATGGATCCAGTCCCAGTACTAATGCTAGGGGGGTCACTGACCAAAGCTGCTGTCAAGCCAGCAAATAACTCATTCTCGGTGGGAGAATCAGGGTCCTCCATAGGCTACTCCTCATCAGAATCAGTACTCGGCTCTAAGTAAACAACCGCATCTGATGTAATATCTGCCTCCAACCATGCAGAGTAATCGAGAGAACGACCTGGATGACTAGTCAAAAAATCAGCCCTATCACGACGAGTCCAACAATCATCAATCCTAGTCAAGTCAGCTAATGATAAAGACGAAGCTGGTAGTCGCTGATCCAAAGCTCCCTCAAATGGGTGAATATCTTGAAATTGATCAAACTGACCCATGACAGCCAGTCAATGATATGTGGTCACCCCTCTCAAACCTGTCAGGGGTAGATAATCCATGCCAACTGCATGAGTGATGAAGATATAAGGGGAGCTGAGTCCTGAACAGGGCAAGATCGCAAATGGATGCTTGATTGCCGTCAGGAAGGCCAACCATGATGTCGCATCTGTACACTCCACCGGCTGAAAGGAGTAAGACATGGCTATCTCATGAGTAAAATAGTACCCATGATGTCTAAAAGTGTCAATCGGTCTGAAGTGTGTCATAAACCACATGTACAATAAAACGGCACTACCCCTGAAGAACCCCACATAATGGGTATGGAAGAATGTAGCCGACCACAAGGTCTCTGCCAATATCATGGGCAGGATGGTACAACCCTGTCTAAGAGCGTGGACCACTGTGATCAAGCCAATGTCGAAATGATTCATATACATTGGCATGTACAGGAAAGCTGCGACGCATATCAACAAAACGTCCACATGTGCAACCTGCCACTCACCTGCAGTGATGATAAAGTCTCCTGAATGTCGTACGTAGCTATCCAGTAGGCCAAATATATCAATCAGGAAGTCCAGAGACACCACATGCCTCGTAGTAATCTCATCTGTAACGACTTTGAGCCCCAAATCAGTCATGGTCATGAATTATCTTCTCATATCACTAAGGTCCATCCTAGCACAAGGTCGATCCAATGCCAAATCGGTGATACGCTCATACTCCTCCAACGTAGGAGTCAGCTCGTGGATTCTGAATCTAAAAACTTATCGCTCAGGTACCCAGCTAGATATCATATTGTCCACAAAGCCCAGTGGAACCTGGAAAATCAAGATGGCCATAGAATGCCCCAGCATCTGATCAATTGTAGCCCTGGCTGTGGGAGGCAAATTGTCATACCAGGATCTCAAAGAAGATGCTATCAATGAAGGTGGCAGATGCTCAATACAACTAACAGTAGATGAAGACATCTGTAGAACCGTATCGTGAGACCATCCTAGGGGTCAATGCTAAACTCACCTGTCTAAATTCATATCCATGACATAATACATGCATCATGATAGATGATAATGATAAATGACAATAGGATGCAATAAATAGGAAATATCAGGCATTTCTAAATACATTGTCTACTGAAAGCATCATCTCTGTCTGCTAATAAAATACAAAATAAAAAGTATAGGGAAATGGGGGAAAACCGCTCAATGACTAACAGAGGCCTATCAAAAGAGATAACGAGAAATGGGGCACAGCCACCCAATAGCTAACAGAGGCCTATCAAAAGATATAGCGAGAAACATATCAGAAGAAGTCTATGATATCTGCATCTAGACGATCAACCTGCTGTAACTCCTCCTGAGTCACTGAATCTCTGCCAGAAGGCATATCTGGTCGATAAAGAGAAGGATCTGCACCTACATAACTGCCACCATATGGACCTCCTAAGCGGCCAGCTCCGGAGCTGGAAGGATCAAACGAATCTGCCTTTGAAGGATCCCTACCAAGGTGCCTGATAAAAAAACTGTGCCTGCTCCAACAGCTGAGTTAAACCTGAAATCTGCTCCAAATGAGTAGGCTCTCTAAGCTAAGCTATCCAGTTTATCATCATAACAGACCCAGGCACCATGTCTGCCATAAACTGGGTAACGAGTTTGAGCCCCAACAGTACGAGGACTCCACTAGCGATGAAATGCCTCCTAACTATGATGCCAAGTAGGAAGAGGGAATGGAATGCGGATCTATCCTATGATGCTCCTGATAGCGCGCTCTCCCAAAAAGAGCTCCCAACCACCATCAGTCAAAAGGGGAATCCGACGAGTGGCCAATGTAAGCTCTAGTCCGGTCGAAAAGCCATCCTCGAACCCGACTATCAGATAATCTGGGGTGTAGGGAACCCACATGATGGAATCGGCAGTCAATAGCTCTAGCTACAAGCGGGAATGGGTGAACCCCTCTGCTATAGGGACCTCCGTCAAAGTGGAATGATGTGAACGCCGTCCCCGGTGATATGTCTCCAAGCCTAAAGTAGTGGCTGGGCGTAGGCAAGGGAGCCTCTCATATGCCCAAAATTGTAAGTGCAAAAATCAAATGTCCTCAGTGATAAAGATTGATAAACATAAAATGAGGGAGATTGAAAGGTGAAAGAGAAATTACTCACCAGCAAGAAGGGATAAAAACCCAGCCACGCCTCCGTCACGCCCTAAGAGCGTAGGCGCAACCCACGAAGAAAATAGGCAAAGGTGAAGGTACCCCAGTCAAAATTCCTGATGCGCTCCACATCTCGAGTAGCACTAACCAGAGCGAAAGAGACCGTCGATGAGTTTTCTGCTATGAAATAACCCCTGATGATGACAAAGAACAATCACCAAAGAATGCAATCTCTAACCCTCTGATCATCAGGCAGAGGCTCAGTCAAAGCCCCACTCTGGGCATCCACACTCAAGGGCTCTGAACGGACTGTCCGACACTTGATGGCCATCGTTGGAACTCCCAGAAGGGATCGAACGGCAGCAGGAGAAATGTCAGCCACCAAAGTCACTAGCTCCCCTGTAAACTCTAATATTGTGATGAACTGCCAATCCATCGGTGTCATCATAATCTCGCAGTCCAAAAAATAGAGAGACTGAGTCTGGTGGAACCAGCGCTCAGATAAAGCCCGCAGATAACCCCAAGGGCAACGACGGGGAGGAATAGAGAAGAAGGCCTCGAAACCCCAAGTGTTGACGATGGCTTGATACTCTGGATATAGAGTATGATACAAGGAATGGATGCTAAACCAGTTCCCCTTGGGCTGAGTAAAGTCGGGAACCTGCATCAAATTGCAAATCCCAGATTTGGAAAACAACACAAGACAGCTCAACAGACAGACTGTGAAGACTCAAAGATCTGGTCTTGGACCTATCTTCCCATATTCAAAAAAGGTCAAATTATATGTCATTGTGTAGCTCTCGAAAAGGGCTTTTTGGAAAGGTATAGCACGCCTCAATCGGACTCCCGGATTGAAAGTTATGAAGCTTCGAAGCAGACAGCGCGTTGGTCATAGTGCACGTACTTCGAGACAACGGGACTCACGGGATCAGGGCCCACTTGAGGAGCCTCAGGTAAACCCAAGCCTACCGTGAGTAGACTCTCGACCATCTGGTCTATAAATAAGACCCCCCCACCAAGAGTAAAAAGAAAAAAAAAGAAGAAAAGAAAGAAAACTCTGCCCATTTCGACCCTTAGCCCTACCTTTAGTGCTCCAAACCTCAATTTTATTCTTCCAATACGTTTGTATACGTATATATAGCAACATATAAAATTTTAACAGGTAGAAACGGAGTTTTGAAGCCCTCCGAGTGGTTTAAAGCCCGTAACGCTGCACACTGTAAGATTTTTTACAATATAAAGCTTTTTACTACTTTATCATATATATATATAAGCGTATATATATATATATATATATATATATATATATATATATATATATATAGCTTCTGGTTTCACCTGGATTTCATATTCATGGCCTTTCTAGCTTACTTTTATGTATATATAAGTATATATATACGTTTTTAATTGCTTTTGCAGCCTGAATTGCTAATCTGTGGCTTTTTATCGCTTTAATATATATATACTAACTTGTTTGGCCTGGATTGCTAATCCGTGGCCTTTTCAACTTTATTATATATATAACTAACTATATATATACTAACATTCAATTCAGTCATGCCTGGATTATAAATTTATAGCTTTTTACTGCTTTCATATATATATATAACTATATATATATATATATATATATATTTATACTAACTTCGTTGGCCTAGATTGCTAATCTGTGGCTTTTTATCACTTTTATATATATATATATATATATATATACATATATATATTTATATTAACTCGTTTGGCCTGGATTATTAATTCGTGGCTTTTTCAGCTTCAATATATATATATATAAGTATATATATATATTTACATTTCTCAGTCATGCCTAGATTGGAAATCCGTGGCTCTTTACAGCTTTAATATATATATATATATATATATATAAGTATATATATTCTTTATTTAATGTGATTAAATATCTGTTTTAACTGTTCATTTGATATGAATCTGTTCTAATGTGAAGTTTGTGGACTAAATTCATTTAAATTTAACCATTTCTAACTTTTAACTGGTTCAAACGGTGTCAACCTGGAACTATTGAGCTAGAATGGCTAAGATTTATTTAAATTTAGCATTTTTCCTAGTTTTGTAAATATTAAAGTGACTACGAGACTCTAGATCCATATCTAGAGGAAACGGGAAGCTTTGGCTACACGCAACCAAGGATTTAACTGATAAATTCCTTGTCCTACGATGTTTAGATTTAAATTTGCTTTTTATGCCAATACCTTTGTTGCACAGTCTTTTTTGATAATATTCTGTGAGCCTAGGAATCATGGGATCTATGATTAATCACATGGATCTAGATCCGATTCCCACGATGGATAACTTTGCACTGTAAATATAGCCTACATGTCCTGTTGTAAATGTGAATCAGAGGGACCTTAAAACAGTTATCCGGAATTTAAGGTCTCAACATAGTAAATATTAGTTTGTAGTGCTCGGGTCATTTCGACAGCTATCATGCCCATAAAGAGACCGACACTTATATATACATTCTTTTGGTCGAGGATGCTTTGCATCCCGACAATAAAATCAAAATCAGCCGAATGCATAATAAAATGGAAGTATCAAAAGGCTTTAATTCCTATGTTAGCGAAATGGTTTGAAAACCATCGTTCAAAACATCATTTTCATATCTTGTCTTAAAACAGACTTTTTATTAAATCAAACCCTTAGTATATAGGTTCAACGAAGCACAACACTACTTTTAAATCAAGCACATAGGCCCAATTACTGCAAGCACACACATACTGCAAATAAAAATGGAAAATTAAAAAGACGCGGTAACCGTGTTTCATGAAAGTCGGTGGTGCCTAACACTTTCCCCCCGCTTAATCAAGCCCCCGAACTCTATGAATCTCGGTTTCCAAGGCCAAGTCAACAAAGTCCAGTAATTGGGCCTACTTGCAAACTCTTCAAACAAAACTCGGTTGAGTTGGTGTAACAATTTCAAAGTGACTCTGTAAAATCAAACTTTCAAATCATCGACATTGTATGTCGGCCTTTTCCTAAAAATTCACCCTTCAGACAAACAGATAAGACAAACAAGGGTAGAAACACATTAGGGAAAGGAAGATTTGCCAAAGATTTTTCCCGACGTCGACAGCAGAAAAAAGCCACGGATTCACAATCCAGGCATGACTGATCAATATAAATATATATGTATGCTTATATATATTAAAGCTGAAAAGACCACGAATTAGCAATCCAGGCCAAACGGATTAATATAAATATATATATATATATATATGATTATATATATATATATATTAAAGAAGTAAAAAGCCACAGATTTATAATCCAGGCATAAAGAACACTTATAAATATATATATATATATATATATAATTATATAATTATATATATTAAAGCGAAAAGTTTGGAACACTGATGGTAAGGCCACAGATTTATAATTCAGGCATAAAAAACACTTATAACTATATATATAACTATATATATATATATATATATATTAAAGTAGTTAAAAGTTTCAAATCTGAAGAAATCTCACAATGTACAACGATAAAGGCTTTAAACTACTTTTGTAGCTTGAAAACTCTGTTTAAACCTGATATGTTAATATATATATATATATATATATATATATATATACGTATATAAGTGTTTACAAAGAACAATATTGAAGTTTGGAACACTGATGGTAAGGCTAAGAGCTGAAATGAGCGAAATTTCCTCTCTTTTCTTCTTTTTTTCTTTTTGGCTGATAGTGGTCTTATTTATTGACCAAAGTAGCTACGGGTCCACCTACGGCAGCCTCGGTGGGTCTTGTCGTCTCGAAGTATGTGCACTCCGACCAACGTGATGTTTGCTTGAACCTTCATAACTTTCAATCCGGGAATCCGATGGAGGCGTGCTATACCTTTCCGGAAAGCCCTTTCTGAGAGCTACACAATGATATGGGATTTGATCTTTTTCCAATTCGGGAAGATGGGTCCATGACCAGATCTTTGAGTCTTCGCAGTTCGTCTATTGAGCTGTCTTGTAATGTTTTCACTCGGGATTGATGTTATGGCTCTGCATGACCTTCATGACAGTGATTTGACTTGATTTGATGTTAAGTTAGCCAAATAACCATTTTTGCCCTTCCAGAGGTTGTCTCCCGGGTTGACGAGGCTTTCGACAGTCTCTCAGGGTTGTCTCCAAGGATTGATCCCAACCGATTCTGTTCATCCTCAAGGTCGTTTCCGAGAGTTGATTTGATCTCCCAGGGCTATTTTTGGGGATTGATTTGATGCTTCGGGGTTGTCTCCGAAGGTTGACTTGATCTCATGGGGTTGCCTCTGGGGATTGATTTGATCTCCCGGGATTGTTGTCAGGTTTGACTTAATCTCCCGGGGTTGTCGCCGGAGTTTGACTTGATCTCCCGAGGTTATCACCGGGGTTTGACTTGATCTCCCAGGATTTTTGTCGGGGTTTGATTTGAACTTCCAAGGTTGTCACTGGAAGGTAAAAGACAGTTTTTACCTCCTGCATGGTTAGTAATAAGAATGCAAAATTTCGAGTGTCTACACCTGGGACATAGTCTCAGTAAACCGAGTGTTGAAGGCCATCATCTCGCTCATGTTATTGTATAAGGCCTCCATTCTTCTGTTATTTCTCCGATACATACTGTATAATTATGTCTTATACTTCTCTATATTTCCCCCTAAAGCCTCACCCGATTGTTGAGAGGTCTCACCTAGCTACGGATGATCTTCACCACTTTCACTCTCACTCTGATCAGTAATAATAAAATCGGTTCCTCGAGGATAGGATTCACCACCTGCCCATAACTTGAATTTCTAAATGGTGGCATAGTCAATATCGCTCATTGGGTGCTACAAAGGCTCAGATTCCCCTTGCACCTCAGCCGCAACACACAGTCGAATGATAACTGAGGCGTGCGAGATTCCACCTAAAATGTTTCCTCAAATATATCACTGAATAGAATAATTTATCACGTAGTTAACCTCAACCGTCTTGCCCTTTATTATACACAAAGCAGTATGCAACCCTCCTTTGTAACATCATTCTGCCTTATTGGCATCAAATTAACACAGATAAGGTTATACCATGCCTTCCCATATCTACTTAAGGCAGTGTGGGGAAAATAAAACTTCTGGCTTGTCCCTTGCTTTATAATCCACATTGTTCCCAACTTGGACAAAACACGAACGATTTCATCTAGCTTGGTATCATATCTCCGATTGGCCACCAAATCTGTATCATTAAGCTTACATGTCTGAAGGTGAAATAGATTATTGACGCTCTATTTGGAGTATGAGACCTGCCAACCCCGTACAAAAGCTATCCCATTCTTCGTCTCCCTTGCGTTCGCATAGAATTCTTGGACAACTGAGATAAGGGCTGGTAAAAGTTTCTCTGTAAATAGGGCCCATGTGACACCCCCAAATCCGGGTACTTCGTTTTCACATGATTTGGTGTTCACTTTCTAATATAACATATATCTACCCAATGAATAATGCAAAATAAACTACAACTTAAATTAAAATAACTAAATCTCCCTTAAAAGGAGGGTTACAACCTTCTCAAAATCAATCCCAGGGTTACTCTAACCTTGACATGAATACAATAAAGTGCGAAAATAAAACATAACATTCAATTATTACAATCATTCTCAATTAAATAAAAAAAACAAGTCTTCACTTGCTTTGCTTTCCCTTGCCCTTACTTGTAGACGGAGCATCAGCGTTATCAACCTTAACTGAAATTGTTATTTAATGCAAGAGTGAGCAAACCACAGCTCACTGGAGTTTAACAATAATATAGACATGAAAGAATATCTTTAAGCAAATCTGAACAACTTAGCTTGCTTCAATAATAAAGAATTGAATAATAATTCTCTATCAATATTAAAATTTGGATATAGAATATATCTGAGGGTCATAAGACCTTTGAACTCTTGTCCTAGGTTATAAATATTTCTATTTAAACCTTTAACAGTCAATAAGACTATGGACCTTAACTCGTACTTAGGGGGATCAGCCCTTCGTACCATGTATTGTGCACAAACATCTTAACGCTATGCGTAGTAACCTCCCCTAGTAAATAGGGTTGTTTAACTCAGTAATTTGAATTCAAGTCCGCACCAAAGAAAGTTTGGTTTGGATAAGCTTACAAGGGTAATTTAGAATTCACGTTCATCAACTAAGGATTAGTTTAATCGACTTCCAATATTTCATAAATAAAGAATTATGAATTAACATATGCTTTAGAATCAACTTAAAGCATTTAAAATAATAACTGGATCTTACTTGAACAATAAGTTAAGACCATTTCAATTAAATAAATAATTGTCCAATACTGAAATGGAAAGGACATTCTCAACAATGAATATATGAATTCAAGAGATCATAAAAAATTTAATACAAGTTTAGGGTTTAGAAGACTTGCGTAAAATTAACGAGTTTAGGGTTTAGAAGACTTGCCTCAAGCGCAAGCTACTTAACACAATTCACATACTTTAATACTTCCTACACATATATATTCAATCACAATAACCTAAATTAATTAACACGTAACTAATTCACATAAGTGGTTAACCCTCATGGTTAACTCACATTCTGATTAAATAGTAATAATAATCAACCATCACATAGTTAATTACATCACCTACATATTCACATAATTAAATTAATTATGTATTTAACTCAATTATAATTAAACAATTATAATTCAAACACTTAATCAAATTATAATTACTTAAATTATCATTACCTTTTAAATTATAACAATTTATAATTTAAAATCAATTAAACCACATTCATGCATTTATAATTACACAATTTATAATTAATCATGTATTTATCAATTATAATCAATAATTAATAAAACTATAACATGCATTATAATTATACAATTTATAATTAATTATGTAATTATCAATTAAAAATTCACAATTAAACATCCATTTATTAAATTATAATTACATAAATTATAATTTAAATTAAAATAATTAAACTTCTATACCTTATAATTTCACAAAATTTATAATTTAAATTACACATTTACTCTTAATTATAATTAATAAAATTATAATTAAGTAACTTATTAAACAATTATAGTTTTAAATACCATATTAGGTTTTCAAAATTTCTTTTATTTTCCAAACATGAAATTATCATAATCATATAACAACATGTTATATCATTCAAAATATATATCCCCTTATCCATGAAAAATTAAACTAAGGTCTTTAAAATAAACTGTACAAGCAAGCAAAACTCACTGTCCAAGCACTGTGCCCCGCGCAGCTGCGCAGCCAGCTGCCTTTAAACCGGCGCAGCTGCGCAGGGAAGAAATCTAGGAAGGACAAGCGGCGTAGCTGCGCTGCTCCTGGCCTTGCTGCCGGCGCAGCTGCGCAGCAACTCGGCCAGACGCAGACAACCACGTTATCCTGCTTCACCGATTAACCCATACAAGCCAACAACGCCAAAAATACAGTACTATAGACTCTGTAAAACATATATACGCTATTACACATATATAAAGCATGCTTCCAAAATACAAAATTATTTAAACAATGATAATCATAAGTTTTGAAAATCTATTTTGGCCATTTTTATGAAAACTCATATTTTCATAAAATAATTCTCTATAATAAAATTTTCTTACCAATTCCACTTATAAAACATGCATTATGTTTGAAATTGAAGATATTATCACAAAAATTCTAAATAGGCATATTAACACACAATCAAATCATAACTTTTACTCTAAAATTGGCCAATAACATACAAAATCATAAGAACATCAATTTCTCCATTAAAACATGTTCTGACAAAATTTTAATTTCTGAAAATCGTTGATCATGACATACAATTCATATAATAACCATTATAAACATAATTTATATATGTACATCATATTTGTATAACTTTCATGCTAAATCATAAACGCAGAGAACTCATATTCATGAATATTATAAAGAAAACACATAGAAATATAATTTAATTGAAATAATACCCTTTTTGCTTAGATGATTGAAGAAGAAGATGATAGTGATTCCCTTCAAGCTTCTCAAGCTATACCTTTTCCTTCTCAAGCTATACCTTTTCTTTCTCTTCCTCTTCTCTCTATCTTCTTCTCTGTTATTTTCTCTGCTCTTTTTTCTTAGCTTTAGACTAACTTTTAGAAAAACTAACGTACTGATAGTATATACATATAATATATAACACAAGTAATATATAATATATGTAACTCCCATATAATAAGTATATGCACTAATTACTAATTATAACGTAAGTTACAAAATTCAAAAGCCAACTTGGCTTGTTTGGCTACAAGAAAAATTAGAAACTAGTTTTTATTAACTCCAAACATGGTTTAGGTAATTTAGGTTTAGCTAGTGTAAGGGCCCTGTTTGGCAACAGTCTTTTAAAACAAAAGCAAGGGCCTTGTTTGGTAAAAATCATTTTAATAAAAAAATCCTTTTCTTTTATTTTAACAAATTATTTAATACATACTTTAATGTCACATTTTAATTAATTAAATATTAATCATCTAATTTAATCAATTAAAATCTAACATCAATTAATCACATAAAATTGCCACATAATTATAATTACTCGCTAATTATAATCTATGTAACACTTCATCACATAATTCATCTAATTCAATTATCTCAATTAAATTAGAACTATAGTATAACATTAATATTAATTAAATAAATATTACACATTCATTTAATTAGTATATAACACTTAATTAAATAACTCCATAAATCACATAATTTATTTATTTAACTCAATAAATAAATCACATAAAATATTTATTTATTTCAATAAATATTAAAATTAATTATAAAATCTCAATCGTTACAATCTTCCCTCCTTAAAAGGATTCTGTCCCCAAAATCACAAAAAAAAAAAAAAAAAAAATCTCGTCTATTACATTCTTCCCTCCTTAAAAGGATTCTGTCCCCAGAATCAGTAAAGAAGGGGTTACACAAAACTAATCAAATAAATGCGGATAAGATTTCATCATAACATCTTCGAGTTCCCACGTAGCTTCTTCAGCACTGTGGTTTCTCCAAATTACCTTAACAGAAGGTATCACTTTATTCCTAAGTACTTGTTCCTTTCTATCAACTATTTGAACAGGCACTTCTTCATACGTTAAGTCTTTATAAAATAGCAAAGGTTCATATTCTATTATATGTTTATAATCGTGCTTGTAAGGTCTTAATACAGAAATATGAAAGACATTATGTATATTCTCGAGCTCCGGAGGTAATACAATCTCGTAAGCAACCTCGCCCACCTTTCGTAGTACCTCAAAAGGTCCAATGAATCGGGGACTCAGCTTCCCCTTCATGCACACGCCAGTGTGATTCTTACCGCATGTAGCACATGCTTCGAACTTCCTCTTCTGCTGGCTTCCTTGCTGACTCCCAGCAGAGGTATTATCAAACCACTTCCTCTTCTGGTTCACAGTGCTGCTACCCCCAGATTTGGTTTCTACCTCATTCTTCTTCTTCTTATCTTGGTTGAACTTCGTCATCGCTTCGCTTCCTCCCTCAGCAAGTATGGCCTTCTCCAGCACCGCTGAAAATGTATTCAGCTGGAACATGGAAACCTTGTTGTAGAGCCAAGGCTTTAGTCCCCGCTCAAACCTTCTCTCTTTCCTAGCGTCAGTGCTGACCTGGTATGTAGCGAACCTAGCCAACTCGTTAAACTTACCGGCATACTCAGACACCGTGATCCCTTTTTGCTTACGTTCTAGGAACTGGACCTCCATCTGGTCCTACGAACTCACTAGAAAGTACATCTCGTAGAACATTTCCTTGAAACGTTCCCACGTGATGACTCCCTCTCCCTCTCGAGTCTTGTTAGCCTGCCACCAAAAACTTGCATCCGACTTCAACATGAAAGCCGCGAACGTTGTCTTTTGGTCTTCTCCTACTCTAGCTACGTCAAATACCTTCTCCATTTCCATAACCCATGTCTGAGCTTCGATAGGGTTAGTCGATCCTTTGAACTCAGGCGGTCCTACTGCCTTGAATTCCTTGAAAGTAGTACCCTGCATCTGCGGTTGATTCGCAAGAGCTCCGGTCAACAGGTTCACCAACTGCTGAACCGAATTGGGATTCGTCCCATCGTTATTGTTGTTGTTCGTCAAACCCTCGGGATTTTGACGTGTTACTCTTCTTCGAGGAGGCATTTTCTGTTAAGAAAATATTATTATTAGACCCTTTATTCAATTATTAAGTATCCAAGTTCATACTTAAACGTTCAAATAATTCAATTCACATAGAACACCAAGCATGTCCATAAACTTCTTTTATTCATCAGTCGTAGTTTTAAAAACATCAAACAGATAACATTTCTGCCATTTACATCATCCTTCCTGAACTGGAAAAGTTGCAGGATTACATTATTAACTCATCCCATTCTTATCTCAAATTATGGGATTTTCGTTACTTATTACAAAACATGCAATACATAACAAACTCTACCACTACTGTTACTACTACCACTACTACCACTGCCTTGGCATATTAATGCGTCCTCACAGCCTCTCTGTGTTCCTCTTCCATTACCCGAAATGCCGTTCTTCGGTCCACCACATACCACGGTAAACCTTGGAACTGAGCTGGGTAGTAGAAAATACGATCCTGAGCTCTCTCTATCGCCGTATGAAAAGCATATTCCATTTCCCTCAGCTTGGCCCTCTTGGCTTCAGCTTCACCTTCAGCTCGATCGGCTCGTTGATTAGCCCTCAAGCTTGACTCTTCAGCTCAGGCACGCTTCCTCGACTCCTCCTGGATGTCATGCTTCAGCTTTGCCAGTTCAAATCGAGCAACATCTCTCTCGACCTCCATATGTATCAGGTTCCACTGTGCATCTCCTAGTTCACTATCCATCTCTTCGATAGTCTCGTCCCGCTGTTGAATAGTCTCCTAGAGATCTCCTACTCGACCCTGAAGTTCCACATTGCTATCGTAGACTGCCTCTTCGATATCCGGGTACTTCGTTTCCACATGATTTGGTGTTCACTATCCATCTCTTCGATAGTCTCAGTCCCGCTGCTGAATAGTCTCCTCGAGATCTCCTACTCGTCCCTAAAGTTCCACATTGCTATAGTAGACTGCCTCGTACATCTCAGCACTAGTAGAGTGAGGTGGGAATTCCTCCTCGGAATCCTCTTCCTCCTCTTCCTCCTCTTCAGACTCGTCCTCATCCTCATCCTCTGGAATAGGTGTCAGCTCACGCTCCCGACCAGCTACGGTGATCATTGGAGATGGCTCTCTCCTAACCAGCTGCTCCCAGACAATATGTATGTCACGGGGCTCTTCCTCTCTAGGCACCTGAGGTACATCCTCTCTAGCCTGACTAGGTTCTCCCACGTTCGACATCCTGACAAAAGAATTTTAAAGTTCATTATTACGTGATAACGAATCGTCACTCTTCGAATACTATAATATAAACACATAGGCACATAAGGTAGTTTATTATCTTTACCTAGCATCACTATCTTTTCGATCTTACCATAAGTCTACTACCTAAGGTTTTTCCCCACCTAAGGTTTCATAACCTACAGCTTTGATACCAACCTGTGACACCCCCAAATTCGGGTACTTCGTTTCCACATGATTTGGTGTTCACTTTCTAATATAACATATATCTACCCAATGAATAATGCAAAATAAACTACAACTTAAATTAAAATAACTAAATCTCCCTTAAAAGGAGGGTTACAACCTTCTCAAAATCAATCCTAGGGTTACTCTAACCTTGACATGAATACAATAAAGTGCGGAAATAAAACATAACATTCAATTATTACAATCATTCTCAATTAAATTAAAAAAAATAAGTCTTCACTTGCTTTGCTTTCCTTTGCCCTTACTTGTAGACGGAGCATCAGCGTTATCAACCTTAACTGAAATTGTTATTTAATGCAAGAGTGAGCAAACCACAGCTCACTGGAGTTTAACAATAATATAGACATGAAAGAATATCTTTAAGAAAATCTGAACAACTTAGCTTGCTTCAATAATAAAGAATTGAATAATAATTCTCTATCAATATTAAAATTTGGATATAGAATTTATCTGAGAGTCATAAGACCTTTGAACTCTTGTCCTAGGTTATAAATATTTCTATTTAAACCTTTAACAGTCAATAAGACTATGGACCTTAACTCGTACTTAGGGGGATCAGCCCTTCGTACCATGTATTGTGCACAAACATCTTAACGCTATGCGTAGTAACCTCCCCTAGTAAATAGGGCTGTTCAACTCAGTAATTTGAATTCAAGTCCGCACCAAAGAAAGTTTGGTTTGGATAAGCTTACAAGGGTAAATTAGAATTCACGTTCATCAACTAAGGATTAGTTGAATCGACATCCAATAATTCATAAATAAAGAATTATGAATTAACATATGCTTTAGAATCAACTTAAAGCATTTAAAATAATAACTGGATCTTACTTGAACAATAAGTTAAGACCATTTCAATTAAATAAACAATTGTCCAATACTGAAATGGAAAGGACATTCTCAACAATGAATATATGAATTCAAGAGATCATAAAAAAATTTAATACAAGTTTAGGGTTTAGAAGACTTGTGTAAAATAACGAGTTTAGGGTTTAGAAGACTTGCCTCAAGCGCAAGCTACTTAACACAATTCACGTACTTTAATACTTCCTACACATATATATTCAATCACAATAACCTAAATTAGTTAACACGTAACTAATTCACATAAGTGGTTAACCCTCATGGTTAACTCACATTCTGATTAAATAATAATAATAATCAACCATCACATAGTTAATTACATCACCTACATATTCACATAATTAAATTAATTATGTATTTAACTCATTTATAATTAAACAATTATAATTCAAACACTTAATCAAATTATAATTACTTAAATTATCATTACCTTTTTAAATTATAAACAATTTATAATTTAAAATCAATTAAACCACATTCATGCATTTATAATTACACAATTTATAATTAATCATGTATTTATCAATTATAATCAATAATTAATTAAACTATAACATGCATTATAATTACACAATTTATAATTAATTATGTAATTATCAATTAAAAATTCACAATTAAACATGCATTTATTAAATTATAATTACATAAATTATAATTAAAATTAAAATAATTAAACTTCTATACCTTATAATTTCACAAAATTTATAATTTAAATTACACATTTACTCTTAATTATAATTAATAAAATTATAATTAAGTAACTTATTAAACAATTATAGTTTTAAATACCATATTAGGTTTTCAAAATTTCTTTTATTTTCCAAACATGAAATTATCATAATCATATAACAACATGTTATATCATTCAAAATATATATCCCCTTATCCATGAAAAATTAAACTAAGGTCTTTAAAATAAACTGTACAAGCAAGCAAAACTCACTGCCCAAGCACTGTGCCCCGCGCAGCTGTGCAGCCAGCTGCCTTTAAACCGGCGCAGCTGCGCAGGGAAGGAATCTAGGAAGGACAAGCGGCGTAGCTGCGCTGCTCCTGCGCAGGGAAGGAATCTAGGAAGGAATCTAGAAACTAGTTTTTATTAACTCCAAACATGGTTTAGGTAATTTAGGTTTAGCTAGTGTAAGGGCCCTGTTTGGCAACAGTCTTTTAAAACAAAAGCAAGGGCCTTGTTTGGTAAAAATCATTTAAAAAAATCCTTTTCTTTTATTTTAACAAATTATTTAATACATACTTTAATGTCACATTATAATTAATTAAATATTAATCATCTAATTTAATCAATTAAAATCTAACATCAATTAATCACATAAAATTGCCACATAATTATAATTACTCGCTAATTATAATCCATGTAACACTTCATCACATAATTCATCTAATTCAATTATCTCAATTAAATTAGAACTATAGTATAACATTAATATTAAATAAATAAATATTACACATTCATTTAATTAGTATATAACACTTAATTAAATCACTCCATAAATCACATAATTTATTTATTTAACTCAATAAATAAATCACATAAAATATTTATTTATCTCAATAAATATTAAAATTAATTATAAAATCTCAATCGTTACAGCCCACCCCTTCCTCCTAATCATCTCATTCATATGAGCATCTGTTGCATCTGTTTTAATCCGCTTTCTAACATAAAAGTTTTGCCAAGAAACACATCGTGGTAATAATGTTCTGCAGTGGCATTCAGGAATCGAGTGTTAATAACTAGCGGTTCATTTTGTGCTGGAGAGCCGGATGCATCACTGCGTTGTCTCTTGGTTGCCATTATTCCTCTATTCAATTCTTATAGTATCATAGTGAATAACCTCATGAGTTTCCCCCAAACTTGTGCAAAATTATACAATACAGCTCACAACTTCACCGCTTCACAAAACTGCAGTCCCTTTGATGCTAAGTTTATATAAAAATCACTACAGAATTCTCTCAAGAAATTTAACAAATGCCTGGGGTTCACTCTTGCTTGTCTCAAAAGCTCTACTCTGTTTCTACTCAATCAACCCAAATCAGTGTACTCATTTCCAAGCAATCACAACTAAGCAACAATGATAGCCTTTGATGTAATCCCAGTGCACATAAATGTTCAAAACTGTTTGAACTCTAATTCCTCCTTATGCTAGAACAAAATTCCCAAAATTACCTTTCGAAGCAATTCCTCCCTTTCCAAGTCTCTGATAGAACTCTCTTTATGCTCTGACCTTCTGTAGTCCGAACTGTAACTCACCTCGAATCACTTGATTTCAATTATAGATATAGCGTTTAAGAGTGATTGGAGGTTAGGGTTTATGTATGGTGAGAATTGGTCGTGGAGAGGAAGAATGGTATTTGATGAGTTTAGAGGTTGAGCAATGACGGTGATGGGTTTTTGGTCGTGGGTGAATGGGAAGTGTATTTGGAAGAGGGAATTGAGAGGTAGTGCTCGGTTGGAGAAATGAGAGTAAGGAGTAGAGCTGCAAACGAACCGAATCGTTCGCGAACCGGTTCGGTTCGGTTCGAGTTGATCGTTCAATCGAGTCGAGTTCGCACAAGGTGTTCTGCTCGTTTGCTCGATCGAACATGTTCGCGAACCATGTGGTTCGGTTCGCTTGTGTTCGCGAACGGTTCGAGTTCGGTTCGACTCGATATGTTCGAGTTCGGGTTCGTTCGATTGTTCGAGTTCGGCTCGATTGTTCGAGTTCGGTTCGATTGTTCGAGTTCGATATAAGTTCGAGATGTTAGATTTCTTATATATATGTTTACTTTAAAATTTTAAATTGTTTCTAAAATTCTACATATAAATAATTGGTTTTGGTTATTTCATATTAAATTCTAATTTTTGTCTTATCAATAATGGTTAAATTTGTAGTAATTTTCTTTTTTTTATTACTTAAACTTCTTTTTGTGTTTTTAATAATTGATTATAATTAAATATTTTTATTAAATAATTAATAAATAATAATGTGTACTTTTTCACCTCTAAATTTTAATGAAAATAATTTTAATATTTTCATAAGAATTTTAACAATGATTGTTGGATTATTACAATTTACATCCCTAATAATTTAATAGATTATAATTATCATAATTGACCACACCACCACAATAATAATTATTATTGTTATTATTGTTGTTGTTGTTATTATTAGTATTATTATTATTATTAGTACTATAATAATAATAATAATTATTATTATTATTATTAGTACTATAATAATTATTATTATTGCTATTATTATTATTATTATTATTATTATTATTATTATTATTATTGTTCTTGATGTTATTATTATTATTATTATTATTATATTATTATTATTATTATTATTATTGTTATTATTATTATATTATTATGATATTATTAGTATTGTTATTATTATTATGATTATTATTATTATAATTATTACTATAACTATTACTATTATTACTATTATTATTATTATTATTTTTGTTGTTGTTGTTGTTTATAGTTATTACTATAACTATTACTATTATTATTATTATTGTTATTGTTATTGTTATTGTTATTGTTGTTATTGTTATTGTTATTAAAATTAGAATGAATCTGAACCGTTCTTGTGTTTTTCCACCCAAATCAATTAAAATGAATTTTGAACCGTCCTTGTGTTTTGTCAAATGAAAGATTCAAAATGGGTTCTGTTTTATTATATAGATATGATAATATGATATATATATATATATATATATATATATATTATATTTATATCCTATTCCTAAATAAGTTAAAATAACAAAACTAATACAAAATAACAAAACTAATATTAGTTGTTAACTTTTAAGTTCTAATTTTAAATTCTAACTGCTAACTTTTCAGTAATCATTTTTGGGATAAATGATGATTATAATATTTGGTTTAATTTTTGATTGAATTACTTAGAGTTAGAGAAGATATTTTTGTTTTTAATTTGCAAGAGTTCTCAGTTTTCTCAATTCAGTGCATTAATTAGTAAATGTTCGCGAACTTGATTTGTTCAATTATGTTCGCGAACAACTGGATCATATTTTCGAACTCGATTATGTTCTCGAACTCGATCATGTTCGCGAACTCGATTATGCTCGCGAACTCGATAATATAACCGAACTCGAACATGTTCGCGAACTCGATCATGTTCGCGAACTCGATCATGTTCGCGAACTCGAACATGTTCTCGAACTCCAACATGTTCGCGAACAGTTCGCGAACACCAATCGAACCGAACTCGCACAAAGCTTCTGGTTCGACAGAGCTACTCGAACCTGTTCGAGTTCGACTATAAGTGCTCGAGTTCGGTTCGAGTTCGAGAATGTTCGGTTCGGTTCGGATCATTTGTAGCTCTAGTAAGGAGAGAAAGAAAAACAAACATGAGAGGGAAATAAGCTAAGTCAACCTCCTGACTTCCCTTTTTTTTAAATATTAATTTTTGATCGCGGCGCGGTCACGCTTTAATTTGACCATGGTTGGGTGAGGTCGCGCTTAAGTAGCGGAGGTGTTTTATTGATTCTGCAGACATGCGCTGCCGCGCAGCTTTCCCATTCAATGTGGGCGCGGTCGCGCTGCCCTATACCTGGAAAAACTTTATTTTTAATCATGTCTGACCCTTTATGATCGCAGCAACAGAGTTGAACCTATAAAAACATAAAATACCTATTAATATTACTAAAAATGACTTAAACGACTATTTAATTCTAAAAATAAAAAAAATAAAAAATAAACTCATGGGTTGCCTCCCATCAAACGCTTGGTTTAGATTTATTCAGCCTGACTACTCCCCGTATTAGTCTGGTGCAACTAGGATGTTTCTGGCACTATTGATGTTTTTCACGCATACTCAACAACGTTTCACCATCTGCTCATGCCTATTAACTGTCTGATGATTATTTGGCCTTTGGCCACCATTGAGAGTTTTTAAGCCTCCATCTTCTTTAGGATCCATATGAACTACATCCTTGCATTCATCAACACTATATCACTCTTCAATGTCATATGGAATCTTGATTTCTTTAAACACTTTGATTTTTATCTCTTGATCGAATACTCTCATAGTTAGTTCTCCATTCGGCACATCGATTAGTGTTCTTCCGGTTGCAAGAAATGGTCTTCCCAATATGATCGAAATTTCCTTTGAAAGTAATATGCATACCAGCCAATCATGTTTGATGATAAAGCATTTACTTTGTAACAATTTTATTTATTTATTAATAAAAGTATTATTTAATTAAAGGCATTTAATTTATCCACATGGTGTTATTTTTATAATATGTGATAAACATATAGTTTTAAACAATGCTTTTAGAATCATGATAATGATTATGCTAATGAGATCTAAATTCTTAGATATCTTAAAACTAAAATAGTTCACAATCATTGGATTACTAAAAAGGGGATTAGTGAATCCGGATAGATTGGTACATACGTTGCTTGCTCATTAGATGAGGATGATTGATCTCATAATCATTTGTGTGGAGACACTAAAGTAAGTATGTAGGTACTTATTAGAGAATAAGTACACTAAACGTGGCTCGCTAAGGAATACCTAATGGAATTTTACTTGCCTATCAATAGGAATTCCTTAAGTGATAGTAGTACAAATAATCCTTAGACTTGAGATCATCATAATATCTTGTGTATGATGAGTTATATTTTGACATGTCCCTTAAGATCCTAAGGGTATATCAAAGGGTATGATTGGGGTATAATAATTTATATATGAAGATAATGAATGATTAATAAAGGATCCACCACTTCTAATAAAAGAAGAGAATGTCCTATGTGATTCGATAAATGACAACCCAGTAGTCCTTGGCCAAGGAAAAATAAAATTAGAAAGTAGTTTCTAATTTGTATTATTTGGTGTTGTGCATTTTAGAATCAAAATGCATATAATTAAATAAAATAAGACTTGATAGTAAATCTATGTCTTATATTTAATTGGGACTTTATATGGTAAAAAGAATGAATTGTATGGTAACTATTTACTCACAGGTTCTTTTATGATTAATGTAGCGCCCCCAAATTCGGGTCCTCAAAACCTCGGACATGGTGAGTCACTATACATCGTATTCATACATATTCTATAAACTAATGCAGAATATATAAATATATATCATTTATTTCACATTATTCTATAACATATCCCAAGGTCTGTTAACCTTAACTGAATACGTACCTTAAGTAATTAAAAAGGTTTACAACATTATTTGCATATGATAACTAAATAGTTATGACTGCGTAATAATATACTATTGTAGTTTGCCTTTGCCTCTGTCTTTCTTCGAGCCTTCATCTTAATCTGAAATTTGTTATCATAATATAGCAAGGGTGAGCAACGACTTTGCTCAGTAAGTTTAAATACAACAAGGATATATCATGATTGAAAGAAAGAATAAGCTTTCGAATTTTCAACAATATAATAATTGTGAAAGAGCATAAATTAGAATTTTAATAAATAAATGACTGAACCAATAATGTTTAATGTCAACAAGGACCATGAACAACTTTAACTGAACCTTAGGGTAATAAAGGTGATCAGTCCTTTCATACCTGATGAACATATGCAACATGAACTAAGTGCGAATCAATAATCAGTATAAATGTGAATAATCAACAATAATTATTCACTACCATGTTTGATCAATAATAACTCGAGTTTGAGTTAGAGAACTTGCCTATATCGTCGATTACTGCTACGCAATCTAATTTAATCGCCTTATTGAAAAGACCTATCAGTTATAAGATTGATCTTTCAATTAGTATAACATACTTATCTCATAATACTATTACTTTAAAAGTAAACCATCTAACACTTAACCACATAGTCAAATATTAGATAGCCTTAAAACCATACTTATTTACAAGTCTAAACCTAGCACACATCAAGTCTTTAATAGTATGCAATATAGTATACTGAGTGATTTCCCACAAACAACCAACAAATTAGTTTTCGCCTCGTCTACACTGTTTTCACAGTGAGTTAGATCGGTTACTAATTCGTATATACCTCCGCTCCTTGAAGGAATAGTTTAGCCCAACTACTAAACATCAACCATTAAAGGGTACGATTGCACTACCTTAGACTTAACACTTACTCGTTCATTTATAAGTTCTTATTATAACTCGGTAAACTATTTTTGAATTCAGAAGACTTAATATATCATTTCAACAAACTGAAACCAAACTGTCTTCCCTTCTTAACCTTTTCAGTTTCCATTTCAGCAAGCTGAAACAAAACTGACTTCTCTTCCTGATATTTTAGTTTTCATTTCAGCACCCTGAATTGTTCATTTCAGGAAGCTGAAATACCCCTTTCACGAAAATACCAAATCAGCTTTTTATTTTTTTATCCTTTAGCCAAACATATATACATATATTCCATACACAAAAAGAATATTTATATAATTTTTCAACTCCCTTAAGTATTTTTCAAAAATCTATTTCTAGTTCGTTGCTTAAGAAATTAGCTACATCATGCTTAACTCCAGAAATTCCCAACTCTTGGCGGGATCTTACAAGTGTTAACGTGAGCTTCTATTTTAAATTTTATGGCAATCGGAGTTATAGAACTCCGGTTATAGCGGTTTTCGTCGAAAAAATCCAAATATTGAAATAGTCATAACTTGGTCAATTTAAGTCGGAATGAGCTCATTTTTTGACACAAGCTACTTTATAACATTTGTTTTCCTGTCCCAAAATATTGGCATTTATTTCATAAATTAATTTGCCAAAACTTCCCTTGGAAAATAGTTGTAGAAAGCTTTTTGTCATTTTTTAGTTTTGGCGTCCTTTGCTAAATTCAGTCCACAATAAAATCTATAACTCCTTTTTCAGTGATTCCACTCGAAAAAGTTAGAAGACTTATAGATCTAACTCCAAAAATTGACCACACTCAAAAATTCAAAATAGAATGAGAGCTATGGTCGTTTCCATTTCATACTTTGTTTTCACAAAAATCTGATTTTCCATCCTTGTTGATTTTTTAAGAAAACTCCTAGATCTCTTGATTAATCAAATATTACCCATCATCATCATAATATATAGCAATACATCATATATTCACGGATCTATCATAATCCATGATCTATTTCACCAAACATAAGATTAAACACAACCAAGGCTAAGAAAAATTAGGTTTTTTACACTTTGAACAACCTAGTTTCCATTTCTTAGTTTAGATCCAACTTTTGATCCATAAAAGGGTTAGATCTAAACTTGACACACTATTAAACACATAGATCTAAGGTTTTAAATCTCAAGATCATAATTTTATAAAAATCAAAACTCAAATCAAATTATATTATATAAATAGGAATCTTTGTTATACCTTAGTTTCTCCTTCATCTTCTTCTTCCTAAAATTGATTAGGAACTTATGAAACCACAAGAACTCTCCCTCTTTCTCCATCAAAGGGCTGCCGAATGCTCCCTACTTTTCTCTCTCTCTATTATGGTTTATTGTGCTAGCTTAGAAAGAATGAGAGGAAAGTGAAAAAAAATAAAATAAAAGGCTTTTGTTGTTAGTAAAGGAGTATAGATATATTTGTTATATCTAATCTACCAATGTCTCTTGCTCATTCTCTCTCTTCCTTATCACTTCAAGTAACTTGCACTCTTTGGGTAACTTGCACATTTGGTTAAAGTTGGTGACTCCACTCTAAGGTTAACACCTTGCATAGTTGGTGACTATGGGCCCAAGTGCAAATTAGGGTTCATATGCCCTAATTGAATTAAATGCACAATTAGGGTTCCACAACCTTCTTAAATGTAAAAATTAGGGTTCACACACCTAATTAAATGAAGACAGAAAAGCCAAAAATAAATGTGCTAGACCAGAGAGAAGCCTCCACATGTTCCGAGGTAGAAGACTCGTGGAGGCAGCTCATTTTGGGAATTGATTGAGGAATTAGATTGGTGGCTAGAAGGATAGGGCGATCTGGGCATTACTCTGGTGATTAAAGGGTATTTCTGGAATTTTCCTGAGGGCATGTGCCTGGCACATGACCACTTTCCAAAAAACCCTATAAATACCCCTTCCATTACATTGGGAAAGGGATCTCGGTTGGAACTCTGGACCTCCCGCTGGACCTCTCTTCAGACGCAAGACTTGGACTCTTAGAAAATCGAAGGACTTGGACATCCTCTCAACCAGAAGCACTCGAGAAGACTCTTGGAATCCCAATAATCCTAACACGGTTTTCGGATTCTAGGAGTGGAAGGACTCGAGAAGAAGGCTCTTGGAATCCCAATAACCCTAATACGGTTTCTGAATTCTAGGGGTTCTGCCACTGCATCATTGGAGTAATCACCCACCTGTCGTTCTCCCCTCTTCAATCAATCATTCAATTTCGTGCTCTTCGTGGATTTCTCTCCTCCTCAGCCAACACGAAACCCTAATCCTAGCAAGGTACGATTTCCTTGCCCACATTAAAATGGCGACTCTGTTGGGGAGGTGCAGGATTCGTGAAGGGTATGCCCACAACTCGAAGTGGGAGAATTATGGGAAGAGCTTCACCGATAAATAACATTACTTCATCGGATCCAGTTCCAAAGCAAGTAAACCAGGCTTTCCAAGGTGCAAATCTGGATCTTGATCAACCAATTATCGAGGACACTTCAGAAGGAAGTTCAACATCACCATGCATGGCCAATCAACAACAAGCAAATGTCAGGCAGACCTGGCGCAGGAAGGCAAGGCGAGGATGCAAGCGAAGAGTAGACAAATGCCGTGCAACTGGAGATGCTCAAGGCATTGAAGGAAGCTGGAGATGGCTATGATGCTGCTTCCTCTGCATCTCCAGCATGATGATGGTTATGATGCTGGAGATGCAGAGGAAGCAGGAGGAAATGGGGAGCTTTCGCCAGCAGTTGATGCAGATCCCCACTTTCAAGGCCACGTTCCCAGGCAGTTCATAGGAAGAACAAGCAGGAGGGGAAGACAACAATAATGGCAGCAACAATAAGGAGAACCAAATTATACCTCCATTGACGGAGAAACAGTCAGTTCCAATCATCAACTTGGAACTCCAGAATAGTGGTGACGCGCCACAACTCGAACTGGAAGCGAGCCAACCTCAGACAAACATCATCCCTACTGCTCTCCCCGCATTTTCACAAGTGCATGTGTCGACCTTCCCAAGCCATATCCAGTGAATGAGCCAACAACTGCCACCAGCGCAAGCGTTGCACGATGCAAGTGTACACCAGCCGATCTCTTTGGCGTACACCCTGCCAATACAACAATACATCCCAGCACCCTAGAGAATCCACGCTACGAGCCAGTACATGACGAAGGATGATATGATCGACGTGATTAACCAACTTCGCAGGCAGACATCCTGACCTTCGGAGTTAGACTTTACTTCACCTTACCCGGCACACATTCGGAGGTAGCCTTACCCAACAGGATATATTGAGCATCCCCCACACTTTCCAAAATACAACGGGGAGAAAGGAAATGTCAGGGAGCACATTGCCAGGTTCGTGGAGTCGATGTCTCCGTGACTGGGATATGATGAAGTAAACAACCACAACTTGTTGATGAGGGAATTCAACAAGACTTTAACAGATGGTGCCTTCAGTTGGTACTATAATTTGGAGAAGGGATCAGTCCATGATTGGGATGATCTAAAATTATAATTTAAAAAAAAAATTCTATGTGCAGAAACAGGTAACCATTGTAGAGCTGATGCGATTCAAGCAGAAGCCGAGTGAGGAGCTGTCAGATTATGTGGACAGGTTCAGGGCCCATGCATAGAAATGCACAGAGACAATCGAGGAAAAGAACTTGGTCATCATCTGCAACAATGGTGCTTTAGACTCCTTCAAGCCCCATCTCATTACAAAAGCCTGTGATTCATTTGAGACCCTCTCGTCTTTTGGACAAAACTTGGGAGGAATCGTGACATTGCCTGTAAGACCCCAACTTTTATGAATAAAGATTTAATTTTCTTTATATATAATTTCAAAACAGTAAGGTGTTGTTTTGATAAATATAAAAAGTTATGGGTAAAATGTGCAAATATTTTAAAATAAGCAAGTGGTTAAAAAATATTCTTGTTGTCGGGGAATATTCGTTTGGTTGTGGAATATTCTTGTTGTAGGTGAATATTCGTACGACGGCGCAGTTATTTGTGGGCCCCCACAACAGAATAACTGTCGGATATAGAAAGCGACAGAAATAATTTTTTTTATAAAATAACGGCGTAGTTGTTACCGTTAGTACTGTTGAAATACCCGGTGGTTAAAATACAGTGATACGCGGTGTTGCACAGTAGCACACGGGATTGCACAGTATTTCGAATTATTAAGTCTTACGTGAGAAGGCACTTACTCAATTATTGTTACAGTAATTACTGTTCAATAATTTATATTATTGACTCAATAATTGCTACGTTGATATTTTATATTATTGACTCAATAATTGTTACATTGATATTTTATTGACTCAATAATTGCTACGCTGCTATTTTATATGATTGATTCAATAATGGCTACAATTAATATTTTGTATTATTGATTCAATAATTGTCACTACGTAGTATTTCATATTATCAACTCAATAATTCATATTATTTGAATAATATTATTAGATAGCATTATTGACAATGTCTAAGGAAGTTCTGTCTAGGAGGGGTTATTTAATTGCGCGCTAGTAAGGAGAAGTCCTTATCGGAAGGCCCCCTCTTTCTTGGGAACGACCTGGTTGTCAATATTGTAGTTATGTAATATTATTTGTGAATAATTAATTATTGATTTATATGATAAGGAAATATTTATTTTGTGGATATAAAAGAAGGAATTAGCGCTGATGTGTTTTTATCAGTATTTTGGTGTGGAAAATCATCTGTTTATGGATTTCGGATAATTTATGTTTGGAAATTGAAAAAATTTCCTTCTACAAAGTTGTAGAGAATTAAATTTCCTATAGAAGAACATAGAACTTGTATTTTTCTGACAAATGGGCTATTTATTATGAATTATAGAAGTTTCAGAAAATAAATATTTTTTTTAATAGGAGGCGGGCCCCACTTTTGGTTGGTGGCTGATGGCTTTGTTGGGGGGAGGCGGCTGGAATTTTTAAAAAATAAAATATTATTTTATTCAAAAGTTTACTTTGGCATCCTAAGTTTTTCCTATAAATAGAGTGCTTAGGTTAGAATTGAAAATCACACCAGAATCAGAAGTTTTCTCTCTCTATAATATTGAGCGTATTTTTGTGAGTATTTAAATACTTTGAGTATTACTATTTAGTGCAAGTTTCCTTCAGTATTATATCCGATATTCCAGCCAGAGGTACTATTCTTTTGAGGAAGGGATGTTATTTTCTTTCATAAATGATGTTATTCTTTTCAATATCATTATACCAAAATATTGTCATGGATTTTATTATGAAATTCTTACTTTTTCCGTCGGGATTACTATTTACGTATACGGCACTATTCACGTATACGACACTATTCACGAAAAAATTAAATTTTCTTCTATATGTCCAAGTTGCTTGTTAAAGTTCTTATCTTTGATTAGATTTAAGTTTTGAGCTTTATTCTTGAATTTTGCTCCACAAAGTATTATTATGGAATATTCTTGAACTTGAATAAACTAAAATACGAATCCTTAATCTTATCCTTTATTTCACTGGATTCATTATTTATATGATTTTTCATCATCCTCAGTCCTAAGTAGTGATATAACTGAATATCTTTGGCCTGTAGAGCAAAGATGAATGATTACCTGATGAATATCTTTGGTCGTAGTGCAAAGATGACAGGTGTTGAGATGAACATGACCACTGGTGATACAAATGAATATCTTTGGCCTGTAGTGCAAAGATGAATATTGATTCGAGATGTATATTGATTGATGTTACAGGGATAAAATATTGATGATGGACTTTTAAATCATAGAAGATAGTAGACTTCATTCTCTACTTAACTCTTCTAATGAATTGTTATTTCCGCTGCGAATATTGATCTAAAACTTGTTGTCCATAATATTTTATTTGAATTGTTGAAGACTTACGATAATTTATTTTCCATTATCTTAGTCATAATATTCTTTACTTGGCTAGTTGAGCTCACCCTTTTCATCTATTGTCCTCTTCAAGAAATGAGAATGTTGCGGGAACTAGTCGGGGGACAGAGTGATGGTTCCGAGTTAGAACAGTAGTAGCCCTCACTATTTCTGATAAATAGTGTGATAATAATTGTAATGAGGACTTAGTTTGAATATTAATATTTTCTACATATTTGTATTGACACTCACAGTTGTGTGGTCGTATTTTGCACGACCGTGTGATATACAAGATTGTATTTGAATTCTGTACCATGTTTTTGGCGACTCAGAATGGGTTGGGTTGACTGGACCTATTCTGGGGGCGTCACAGTTGGTATCAGAGCTTAGGGATATGATCTCTGACGGAGGTCGGGGAATAGAACTAGGAGGGGAGAGGCGAGTAAATCCTTCGCTAGTGTGTCCTACCTAAGCTTATGTGATATTTAATTGGTCAGTCGGAGCATAGGGTTAATATGTGATATGTTAATTTATTTAATTAACCCTTTGTCTTATGGCAGTATTTGAGAATGGCAGCTGAGAATGTTAACAACGAAGTGAATGAGACCGTGGAGACACCTTTAATCACTAATCAGGAGAACGTGCAACAAGAAGGCAGTGTTCATCCTAAAACAGCGCTGGTCAGAAGATAAACGATGAGATGTTTAGAGGTTTTTTGCAGTTCATGCAAAACCAGACGAGGGAAACTCATGTGAAAAATACAGGTGGAGATAATAACAACACACGAATTGTCACCGCCAAGCAGTTCAAAGAATTGGGACCACCAGAGTTTCTAGGAAAGCCAGATCCGATCAAGGCGGAGACGTGGGTTAAGCAAATTACCAAGATATTTGATGTCTTGGGATGCACAGAGGAACAGAAGGTTCCATTCGCCACGTTTATGTTCCGTGGAGAAGCAGATTACTGGTGGGAGTCTGTGAAGCGTACCCAGCCTGCCGTACTCAAGATGTCTTGGGAAGCGTTCCAGAAACTATTCAATAACAAGTACTTTCCTAAAAGTATTCAGTCATATGAAGGAGGTAGAGTTTATCCGACTGGAACAAAATAACATGACGGTGTCCCAGTACGAGGCTAAGTTCGCGGAGTTGTCCAGGTTTGCACCTCATTTGGTGGAGAATGAGGAACGTATGACGCGGATGTTTCTAAGAGGTTTAAAACCCGAAATACGTCAATACCTTATTTCTCACAAATTTTCTCTATATTCGGATGTAGTGAACAGGGCCCAGTTGTTAGAACGAGATAATGATTATGTTCAATCGAGGGAGCATAACCAAGGTCGTACCGGTGGCAGCAGTCATCGGAGCAATGACAACTAGTGGGGAGGAAAGTATGACCGAAGCGGATAACCACTCCGGTGGTAATCGTGGCCATGATAGTAGAAAAAGCGAATCGGGAGGAGATTTCAAGAAGAGAAGGTACAACAATGAGAACGTGAAGACGTCGACATTAGCACCAGCATCAGCTGTTTCGAGGGGAGGAGAACGACCACCGGTCGTATGCTATAAATGTAGAAAAGAGGGACACATCAGCCCAAACTGCCCACAATAATTTAAAGCATGCTATAACTGTGGAAAAGAAGGACATATAGCTCGAGATTGTCCTATAGCTAAACCAAATCCAGCGGGGGTGGTGATTCTGAAGGCGATTTAGGACAAGTCAAAGTCGGTGATTCCTGGAAGAGCGTTTATCATGACAGCCCAAAACGCAAGGAATCCACACGAGGTGATTACGGGTAAGCTAATCATAAACTCTTGCAAAGTTTACACCTTGTTAGATACCGGTGCTACCCATTCATTTATTTCACCTATTTGTGCTCAACGTTTGAACTTGACTTCTGATAAATTAGACTTTGACTTATCTGTTGAAACTCCGTTAGGAGAAACCTTTGTTACATCTACAGTTTACAAATCTTGCTTGATTCAGATTGGTACCCTTACCTTACCTGTTGATCTTATATCTTTGAAAATACTTGCATTTGACGTGATTTTAGGAATTGACTGGTTAACCACTTACCATGCCAAAATTGATTGTTTTCGTAAGGTTGTTAGTTTTCATATTCCTAATCAACCTGTTGTGCGAATCCAAATCACCAAACCACTAAAATCAGTCAATATCATTTCAAATCACAAGGCTATTCGTTTATTGAAAAATGGATGTCAAGCTTTCTTAGCTCATGTCACCTGATCTAAACCAGAATACATTAGGTTTGAATGATATTTCCGTTGTTAATGAGTTTCTTGATGTATTTCCGAAGAACTTCCCAGTCTACCCCCAGAACGTGAAGTTGAATTCTTTATTGACCTTGAACCCGGTACAAAACCCATTTCTAAAACTCCATATCGAATGGCTCCCATTGAACTTCAGGAGTTAAAGGTCCAATTACAGAAATTGTTAGACATCGGTTTTATTCGTCCTAGTACGTCTCTTTGGGGTGCTCCTGTTTTATTCGTTTGGAGCGAGGAATGCGAGAAGAGCTTCCAAGAGCTCAAGAGAAGACTTATCTCGGCACCTGTTCTGACAATACCATCTGGTTCGGATGGATTTATTATCTACAGCGATGCTTCGGGCAAAGGGTTAGGATGTGTTCTTATGCAACATGGGAAAGTCATAGCCTATGCCTCGCGACAACTCAAAGAATATGAGAGGAATTATCCTACTCATGATCTAGAGTTGGCAGCTGTCATTTTCGCGTTGAAGATCTGGAGACATTATCTGTACGGGGAGAAAGTGAAGATTTATACAGATCATAAGAGCCTTAAATATTTCTTCACTCAAAAGGAACTCAACATGCGGCAACGACGTTGGCTTGAGCTGTTGAAAGATTACGATCATACCATCCAATACCATCCTGGAAAAGCGAACGTGGTAGCTGACGCGTTGAGTAGAAGATCATATGCGGGAACGAGTGCGATGATGTCAAGTATACGCGTAGAACCAGCTTTGATTGATGAAGTTAAAGCTACTCAAGTTACATATCCGGAGCTGATAAAAATGAAGAAGAAAGTGCAAGAAGGTGCCATTCCAGAAGCAAGAATCGATGAAGAAGGAATACTTTGAGTCAACTCCAGACTTTGTGTTCCTAACGATTCTGATTTGAAGCATAGAATCATGATGGAGGCACACAACACACCGTTTGTAATCCATCCTGGGAGTACCAAAATGTATCGTGATCTTCGACATACATTTTGGTAGAGCAATATGAAAAGAGAGATCGCGGAGTTTATTTCGAGATGTTTAACGTGTCAATGTATAAAGGCGGAGCATCAAGTACCGAAGGGTCCATTGCAACCACTGGAGATTCCGAAATGGAAGTGGGAACACATTACGATGGATTTCGTTACGGGTCTTCCCAAGGTTTCTCAAGGCATAGATGCGATTTGGGTTATTGTTGATAGATTAACCAAGTCGGCTCATTTCTTGTCGATACGAGAGACTTATTCCCTTGAACGTCTTGCTCATATATACGTGAATGAGATTGTGAGATTACATGGCATGCCAGTATCCATAGTTTCGGATCGTGATCCCAGATTTACTTCACGATTTTGGATCAGTTTGCAGAAAGCTATGGGCACGGATTTACGATTCAGTTCGGCTTATCATCCTCAAACGGTCGGACAATCGGAAAGGACTATTCAAACTCTTGAAGATCTATTGAGACTCTGTGTTATAGACTTCAAAGGGAGTTGGGATAAGTACTTACCATTGGTGGAATTCTCCTACAACAACAGTTATCAGGCAAGTATAAGCGTAGCTCCATTCAAAGCGTTGTATGGGAGAAAGTGTCGCTCTCCAGTATGTTGGGATGAGATGGGTGAAGCAACATTATTGGGACCGGAGTTGGTTCGTATAGCTATAGAAAATATCCAAATAATCCGACAACGTATACAAACCGCACAAGATCGACAAAAGAGTTATGCGGATCTTCATCGAAAAGACGTAGAATTTAATGTTGGGGACCATGTATTGTTACGTATTGCTCCGTGGAAAGGAGTTACGAGGTTTGGGAAGAGAGGAAAGCTCAATCCACGATTCATTGGTCCATTTGAGATTCTTGACCGAGTAGGAAATGTGGCCTATAGACTCGCTTTACCTCCAAGCATGTCTCGTGTTCATAACGTGTTTCACATATTCGTGTTACGTAAATATTTGATGGATCCAAACCATATTATTGAGTTAGAACCAGACGAGATAGCCGAAGATTTAACGTACGAGGAGTTACCTGTCAAGATCTTGGATAGAAAGGAGCATGTCCTACGCTCGAAAATTATACCTCAAGTTAAAGTTTTGTGGAGAAACCATGCAATTGAGGAAATGACCTGGGAGTTAGAATCGGAAATGAAAGCGAGGTATCCTCACCTTTTCGACATACCAGGTACGTACGTCAATTTCGAGGACGAAATTTCATAAGGAAGGGAGGTTGTAAGACCCCAACTTTTATGAATAAAGATTTAATTTTCTTTATTATTATTTCAAAACAGTAAGGTGTTGTTTTGATAAATATAAAAAGTTATGGGTAAAATATGCAAATATTTTAAAATAAGCAAGTGGTTATAAAATATTCTTGTTGTCGGGGAATATTCGTTTGGTCGTGGAATATTCTTGTTGTCGGGGATATTCGTACGACGGCGCAACTATTTATGGGCCCCACAACGGAATAACTATCAGATATAGAAAGCAACAGAAATAACCTTTTTATAAAATAACGGCGTAGTTGTTACCGTTAGTACTGTTGAAATACCCGGTGGTTAAAATACAGTGATACGCGGTGTTGCACAGTAGCACACGGTATTGCACAGTATTTCAAATTATTGAGTCTTACGTGAGAAGGCACTTACTCAATTATTGTTGCAGTAGTTACTGTTCAATATTTTATATTATTGACTCAATAATTGCTACGTTGATATTTTATATTATTGACTCAATAATTGTTACATTGATATTTTATTGACTCAATAATTGCTACGCTGCTATTTTATATGATTGATTCAATAATGGCTACAGTTGATATTTTATATTATTGATTCAATAATTGTCACTACGTAGTATTTCACATTATCAACACAATAATTCATATTATTTGAATAATATTATTAGATAGCATTATTGACAATGTCTAAGGAAGTTCTGTCTAGGAGGGGTTATTTAATTGCGCGCCAGTAAGGAGAAGTCCTTATCGGAAGGCCCCCTCTTTCTTGGGAACGACCTGGTTGTCAATATTGTAGTTATGTAATATTATTTGTGAATAATTAATTATTGATTTATATGATAAGGAAATATTTATTTTGTGGATATAAAAGAAGGAATTAGCGCTGATGTGTTTTTATCAGTATTTTGGTGTGGAAAATCATCTGTTTATGGATTTCGGATAATTTATGTTTGGAAATTGAAAAAATTTCCTTCTACAAAGTTGTAGAGAATTAAACTTCCTATAGAAGGACATAGAACTTGTATTTTTCTGACAAATGGGCTATTTATTATGAATTATAGAAGTTTCAGAAAATAAATATTTTTTTTAATAGGAGGCGGGCCCCACTTTTGGTTGGTGGCTGATGGCTTTGTTGGGGGGAGGCGGCTGGAATTTTTAAAAAATAAAATATTATTTTATTCAAAAGTATACTTTGGCATCCTAAGTTTTTCCTATAAATAGGGTGCTTAGGTTAGAATTGAAAATCACACCAGAATCAGAAGCTTTCTCTCTCTATAATATCAAGCGTATTTTTGTGAGTATTTATATACTTTGAGTACTACTATTCAGTGCAAGTTTTCTTCGGTATTATATTCGATATTCCAGCCAGAGGTACTATTCTTTTGAGGTAAGAGATGTTAGTTTCTTTCATAAATGATGTTATTCTTTTCAATATCATTATACCAAAATATTGTCATGAATTTTATTATGAAATTCTTACTTTTTCCGTCGGGGTTACTATTAACGTATACGGCACTATTGACGTATACGATACTATTCACGAAAAAATTAAAATTTTTCTATATGTCCAAGTTGCTTGTTAAAGTTCTTATCTTTGATTAGATTTAAGTTTTGAGCTTTATTCTTGAATTTTGCTCCACAAAGTATTATTATGGAATATTCTTGAACTTGAATAAACTAAAATACGAATCCTTAATCTTATCCTTTATTTCACTGGATTCGTTATTTATATGATTTTTCATCATCCTCAGTCCTAAGTAGTGATATAACTGAATATGTTTGGCCTGTAGAGCAAAGATGAATGATTACCTGATGAATATCTTTGGTCGTAGTGCAAAGATGACAGGTGTTGAGATGAACATGACCACTGGTGATACAAATGAATATCTTTGGCCTGTAGTGCAAAGATGAATATTGATTCGAGATGTATATTGATTGATGTTACAGGGATAAAATATTGATGATGGACTTTTAAATCATAGAAGATAGTAGACTTCATTCTCTACTTAACTCTTCTAATGAATTGTTATTTCCGCTGCGAATATTGATCTAAAACTTGTTGTCCATAATATTTTATTTGAATTGTTGAAGACTTACGATAATTTATTTTCCATTATCTTAGTCATAATATTCTTTACTTGGCTAGTTGAGCTCACCCTTTTCATCTATTGTCCTCTTCAAGAAATGAGAATGTTGCGGGAACTAGTCGGGGGACAGAGTGATGGTCCGAGTTAGAGCAGTAGTAACCCTCACTATTTTTGATAAATAGTGTGATAATAATTGTAATGAGGACTTAGTTTGAATATTAATATTTTCTACATATTTGTATTCACTCACAGTTGTGTGGTCGTATTTTGCACGACCGTGTGATATACAAGATTGTATTTGAATCCTGTACCATATTTTTGGCGACTCAGAATGGGTTGGGTTGACTGGACCTATTCTGGGGGCGTCACATTGCCTACTAGCCATGCGACGATTACATGGAAGGGCAAGAGGATAAAAACTTTGGCTTTGGTAGATTCTCAGTCAAAAACACATGGGGGCAAGAGCGAGATAAATTTTGAACAGAGCAGAGGAAAGCCCGGAGACAAGTATACTTGAATGCCGGTTCTAGAGGCCATCACATGCAGTGAGAAGGCATTCAGGGGCCTGTATGAACAATGGGTTGAGCATGGAGTGGTGAAACCTCCCAGACCCAGATTTGTTGTGACGGAAGAAATGAATAGGAGACTAGACTTCTGTGTGAACCATCAACACACAGGACACTCCACCATGGACTGTCACAGTCTGCGAAGGATCTATCACGAGAAGTTAGCAGCTGGTGAAATCGATGTGGAAAGGGAAACACAGTGCTAAACAAGCCACTGTCCGAAAATCTTATCAGATAAATGAACTCCCTCCATCAATAGGGACGTCAAGAATCTAACAAAGAGATACCTGGTGAAATACTATAAATCACCATCTTACTACCCAAAGTCAATGGACAAATAAAGGCCACAAACAATATCTTGATCAAGATTTTCTCCAAAATCCAGGATGATCATCCAAAGACATGAGAAGTTTTGCTACACAAGCTTTATCAACACAAAATGATGGACGACATAAATACTGGCTCTACCGTTGAAAGATCTCTGAGCTGCAGATACAAAAACATCAAAAAAATCCACCCAAATTGGTGGTCCACTCTGAATGGTAGCCAAGTCCTCGTAGAGTACACTTGCCAAGAAATTGGATGACCCAAGTGACGAGGCACCCGATTTCAAGTCCTCGTAGATCACACTTGCCAAGAAATTGGACAACCCAAGTGACGAGGCACCCGAGTGTTATACTTTATCATTAAAAGTAATCGAGGCACCTGACTATAAGTCCTCGGACCAGAAAAGTTATACTTTCAACTTCAAAAGTAATTGAGGCACCTGAGTATAAGCCCTCGACCTCGAAAGTTACACTTTATCTCTAAAAGTGGCGAACGTTATGCTTTCTCTGACAAAAGAAAAGATTTATTATGAAAATATGAACGTTAAGCTTTTTCGTTAAAAGCAATCTGATTATTAATAAAATGACAAACTTTCACTTATACTTGAATAATTTTTTTGATTTGTCAAAAAAAGTATGGATTCAAGTGATTGGCTTGCGAGAAATTGAAAAAAATATATGTTTTTAGAATTCATGTTTACTCTCGTATTATACATATTCTTATCTTGGAATATTAATTTGAACATCTTACGATTCAATGTTTGAACATTGGGTCTTAAGAAAGAATTCAAGTTAAAGACAATTAATAATGTTGAAGAAAACTTTATTCTGATAACGGAAATATACATGCAAATGAGTCTTTTGAAACAGGAATTGAGAGACTACAAAAGTTCATGATCTAAAGGCCATGACATGTTGAATGGAAGAGGGGACATAGCTAAAGCCTCCAAGTTGACAATAACGGTATCCCGAGCCTTCGTATTTGAGGCTATCAGTTCCTAAAGACTTCAGACTTGGACATCCTCTCAACTAGAAGGAATCAAGAAGACTCTTGGAATTCCAATAACTCTAACAAGGTTTCTGGATTCTAGGAGTGGGAGCGCTCAAGAAGGCTCTCTAAATCCTTGCTACCCTAACTGAAAGTGCAACGACATTCTAACTGGAAGTAAAGAGATCCAGCCTAGCACGGAAGGGAGATATATCAAGGCCCGTGGAGGATCGAAAAATCATCAACCTCACAACTAAGCCTATCTAAGTCCTCTGCTCACAAAGAATAGAGAGAAAGACTATGCATTTCGAGAATAAGGCTCGCAAGATGATCTCGCAAGAAGCCCTATGAATATGTATCTGACCAAGTATACAGGGGAACCAAGAAGAAAAATGGAAAAATGAAAGAAGAGGCCAAAGTCTCCTAGGGTTCGACCCCTAAGGCTCAAACACCTAGGGAGGCTCTCCCCTCTTACCTTTAACTTCTCCTTGCTCGTTGATCAAGTTCCCGAAATGAAGCAGCCCAGAGTTCGACCACCTAGGAGAAAGTTCTTCTTCATCTTTTGTTCACCCCGATTGGGAACACGCTCACTTGATACCTTCTCGATGACTCATTGATTTTGAAGAAGATAAAAATTCTAAAGAGTAATATTTGAAAGGATTAAATAAAAGATTTTCTACGATGTCCAGGGAGAGCTCCTCTAGAGGTCACCCCCTAGGGTTCGGCCTCCTAGAGGTTCCCTCTCCTAGGACTTTGGTGTTCGAGGCTTGGAAAATCAAGCTCTACGAAATGTTCAGAAACTTGAAGCAAGACTTAAACACTTGAAATATTTTGCACGATCGTCCCACCAAAGGCGTGACTCATGTGCAGGGGGCAAAGGTGAGCAACTTACTGGTAGATGGCATAGACATCCTACAGAGCAGGGGTGAATTCCCCCTATACAGTGACAAATGTGCAAGTAGAGGAGCACCATCGTGAGTTCAATGCAATAAGGGCGTTATGGTTTTGTTGGATACGCAGGTCTCTACATAGCTGAACACAACAAAGGATGCCAGCACTCCTGAGTATGTCCACATAATCAGCGTTCCCTAGGATCTCGTCAGTCCAATCCTGCCATCCCTGAATGTAACCAGATGAATCGGACAGAAAGCGAAGAGGGCTAAAAGGGTACTCTTGTTTCTCCATGCATATGCGGGGAATGCGATCGAAATAAGGAAAGCCATCCCAACATTCGCAAGTCGCTGCGTAGAGAAACAAGTCTTCCTTCATAGCTGAACTGGACGACCATAAAGTCTGAATTTGCCCCCAAAAGACGTCAGAAGGACCAAAAGAGGGGAGCCCTTCCCCAATCACTGAGGAACGGGGCCTCTTTGGTCGTTTTCGAGTCTGTAGAATATTTAGTGGAGAGGGCCTGTAAGCAAGAAGAATTCAGCATAAGGGTTCTAAAAAGCAAGGAAAGGATGGCAATGAAAGTATTGGGACTTAAGTGCTTACCATGACAAAGAAGAAAGTCTGAGATCTAAGCATAAGGATACCTGAAAAGAAAAAACGAAGTAAGCTAAAGACGAAAAAATTACACGAGGATCGACTCCTTAGGGCTCGGTCCCTTAGAGTTCAGCCCGGCTACCTAAGGTGATCCAACAGCAAGGTCCTGCTTCCTTCGTGGTTCGTTGTTTGGTCATCGGAGCAAAGCACCACTCCAAGTTCCAAAAAGCATCAATCTTTCTTTATTATTTGAGGGAAAAAACCAAGATATAATCAAGGTAATGGGGCTCGGAAGACAAAAGAAAGATTACCGGCACAGATGCTTCCTTGTACCCGAGGATCGACCCCCTAGGGCTCGACCCCTTAGGGTTCAGCCCGACTACCTAGGGTGGTCTAACGGCAAGGTCCTGCTTCCTTCGCGGTTCGTTGTTTGGTCATCGGAGCTAAGTGCCATTTCGAGTTCCCAAAAGCATTGATCTTTTTTTATTATCCGAGGGAAAAAACCAAGATGTAATCAAGGCAATGCGGCTTGGAAGAAAAAAGAAAGATTGGAAGTACCTGCAAGGAGTAAGAAGAAAACACAAAAGAACTCATTCGGAAAAAAATGGTTCGGCTACCTGGGGGGGGTCCCCTTTATACCTTTGAGGTCTTGTTGCTACACAAATCAACTGCCCGGAACAAATGATTCTTCGCTGCGAAAATTATAGCCTTTTTTTATGATCCGAGGGAAAAAACCGAGATATGATCAAGGTAATGAGGTTCGAAAAACAAAAGTAAGACTACAATTGCCCGGAATAGATGATTCCTCGTTGCGGTATTGTTTTTTTTTCGTAAATATCCGAGCCAAGATTCTTGTTAAGATGAAATGGCCCTAAAAAACAATATTACAATCACCTGAAAAGAGAAATAGATGAAGCCATCACGAACAAATGGATAATTTTTTAGCCGTATAAGTGAAGGATGGTGGTTCGCCCACGTGCACTGGTCATGAAATGAAACAATACTTGTTGCAAAATTATCCTATTACATGCAGGAGCCTAATCTATTCATCTACATATGAATGAACTAAAGTATATATGGTTTCACGGGGTTCAATAATTCCTTTTGCAAAGAGTCTGCAAACATTATTTACTGGAGTTCCAAGTATCAATGATACTTTACTTGATTCACTATTATTCCATGAGTTCAAATACCAAAGCATCTCCAATTTTGAGATCGTTGCCAATGACGAAGTGTTTCCAAGTGCTGTTATTGGCGCTACATTCTTTACGAAAAAATTGTTTTCCAATTTTTTACATAATACGAGAACGGTGTAATTAATTTGACCGGGAGGGACAGATGATGATTATGTTTAGTATGTGACGTTGCCAACACTACATACATGTACCTAAACAGTATCTCTTGTTACATATATCAACAGTGAATCATAATACATCCACTCTTCCATGCAACGTGTATGCTTATCAAAGCAGTTTCATATGAAAAAAAAAAATTATTACAATACCTGTCACCAGAAGCCTGCAGATTATTCGCCGTTTTTTTTTGAAAGCTAATTCGAGTCCGGAGCACGGAAAAAAAAAATTGATTGAAGAATGAGAGCTTGAAGGCGGAAGAGATAAAATTATATTCAACAGTAAAAAGCTTAAGGTAATTGTTAATGTCCTTGAAGGAAGGCAATTATTGCGTTCGTGATTTGCAAAATTTTTGTTCCATTTATATGGACAGTCCTTGCAATAATCATGGGATTCTAAAGAGAGATGGATTTTTTTAGTTTGGTCCCAGTCACATGGAGCAACAAGGAATCCTTATCAAATTAAAATTTGATTTGAATGAGGATATCTCAAATGGGGGTGGCTGCAATTCCTTTCTATGATTGGCCAAACTCAAAAGGTTAATTTGGGGCAGTCCAGTTAGCTTTCCATTTTGGGGCCAATCAATCACCATGTATTATGAAAATGGGTCTCCGGTCGCAGTATTCTCCAACGAGAAGACTGTTACAGTTCTAGGCTATATCATGGTCTTTGGGACTGGACTCTTGGCAGGATTTCTTTTCCAGTTCTTTCTTCAAGATGAATCATTCCCAAGAGGCTGGATTATAGTTATGGAGATATTTCCTGTTTTTTTCTCTATACCGTGGATTATATGAGTTCTCACAATTTGCATTCACCGAAAATTATATGGGGACTGATGGCATGCGATGGAGAGATTTAAGTGATGGTGCTAATGGGACAAAAGAGATATTAATTATCATCACCTCCACCAGATTAATGTTTTGGACCACACGAAGGCACAGGCTTAATATATATATATATATAGTCTGGGACTACACTTTGCCATTGGAGGGTGAAGTCAATAATTAAGTGGCGAGTTGGATATAGGGAGGTGGCATCACCACGTTGCTAGTAAGCAAACTGATGCTTTAGGAGATTCTTGAGCAGTACTCTCCTCTCACCACTCACTAGCTAGTATTTTATCAAGTCACTTTTCATAATATTAAGATATATAACAGTTCTATATCATGTACTATTACAGTACTACTGCCATGCATCTCATCCTAAAAAAAATGATGAGAAGAAAATTGTTTGACACCATTTTCTAGCGTGCAAGCTAGAACTAGTAGGGCTCGCGGTAGTAATTTCGTTAAAATAAATAGAACTCATTTTGTGCTCAATGGGAAGTCATTGTATTTCAATGGTTTCAACTCGTATTGGTTAATGTATGAGGCCGCCGATCCGACTACAAGGGAGAAAGTAACCAGTGTTCTTCAACAAGTTCCATGCATGGCTTGAATGTTGCTAGGACTTGGGCGTTTAGTGATGGAGGTTATATAGCCCTACAGTCATCCCCTGGTTCTTACAATGAGGACATGTTCAAGGAAAAACACTCAAATAATGGATGCAACAAAACTCCCTAGCTACTGCAATTCGGATGCACGGAATAGTGGATTCATGTTTTATGGCTATTGGCTCCTTCGTCTTTTCCAAAATAGGATAAGTAAAGATTTTATTTATTTTCCAAGAATAAAATAAGATTTGATTCTTGTTCCCAAATAAAGAAAAAAATGAGTTGACCTTGTTTTCAAAATAAAATGAAAAAAGATTTTATTTCTAAAATAAAATAAGATTTTATTTGAAAATATTTGATTTGATTTTTTAAAAAAAATGAAGAAGGAAAGATTTGATTTAACAAAAGAAAGATTTTATTATATTGAAATTTATTTGGTAATATTTGATGATTTTCCTTTAATTTTCAGAAGAAAAAAAATATTAAGGAAACAAACATTGGGCAAGTTATATATAAAGATTTGCAGAAGATTTCTCAATATATCCAAATAAGAGCCCTGCTAGGTTTTGCTTCCCTAGGGTTCAACCTTAAGGGTGTGACTCCCTAGAGGTTCCCTCTTCTAAGACCCCTTGTCTTCAAAGACCTTTAAAGTGGAGTCCCGCAAAATCATTCAAAAGCCTGAAGTATTCTTGTATGATCGTCTCTTTGAAAACGCGACCCTCGCACAGGGGGCAAATGTGGGCCCAAGTGCAAATTAGGGTTCACATGCCCTAATTGAATTAAATACACAATTAGAGTTCCACAACCTCCTTAAATGTAAAAATTAGGGTTCACACACCTAATTAAATGAAGACGGAAAAGCCGAAAATAAATATGCTAGACCCGAGAGAAGCCTTCACGTGTCCCGAGGCAGAAGACTCGTGGAGGCGGCTCGTTTTGGGAATTGATTGAGGGATTGGGTTGGTGGCTAGAAGGACATGGCGATCTGGGCATTACTCTGGTGATTAAAGGGTATTTCTGGAATTTTTCTGAGGACATGTGCCTGGCACATGACCACTTTCCAGAAAACTCTATAAATACCCCTTCCATTCCAATTGGAAGGGGATCTCGGTTGGAACTCTGGACCTCCCGCTGGACCTCTCTTCAAACGCAAGACTTGGACTGTTGGAAGATCGAAGGACTTGGACATCCTCTCAACCAGAAGCACTCGAGAAGACTCTTGAAATTCCAATAATCCTAACACAGTTTTCGGATTCTAGGAGTGGAAGGACTCGAGAAGAAGGCTCTTGGAATCCCAATAACCCTAATACGGTTTCCGGATTCTAGGGGTTCTGCCACGCGTCATTGGAGTAATCTCCCACCTGTCGTTCTCCCCTCTTCAATCAATCAATCAATTCCGTGCTCTTCGTGGATTTCTCTCCTCCTCAGTCAACACGAAACTCTAATCCTAACAAGGTACGATTTCCTTGCCCACAGTGACCAAATAAAGTAAAACAACCATTTCATCCATCCCCCTTTCTCCTCCTTGTATTTCCGGCCATGTGGCTTGTTTTGTCCATCCATTTTGTTTTATATTATGCTTTATTAAATGACTATAATACCCTTCCTTAATTGGCTAAGCTTAGGCCAAGCTTGGGCTCTCACTTAATTTCTTTTGGGCTTGCATTTTCTTAGTTTACTTACTAATTAAAAAGGACTTGGGCCTCCACCACTAATTAAATTGTGTCATCATTATACTTGCCCTATACATGATATATTGGGCTAGTTTAATAATTTAAGTGCTCTTAAATCAATTTATTTATAAGTCCAATGTTTAAATAAATAATTGGGCTACTTATTTAATTCTTTGGGTCATAAAATCAACTTAGTTCTATACTTTTAATTTTATCTTATCCTAGTTATTTAATTAGGGTTCCATTACACACCTTTGTAAATAAATTTTTTACTCATATATCTTTAATTTCATAACCCAATTAGACTTGCTTTACTTAGGTTATAAAATTAATTATTTAAGATTTACAAAATAAATCTCTTAGGGTTAATATATATTTTTAAATATTAATATTCTCTCATATTATAATCACTTAGGTTTTTAATTACCATACCTAATATATGCATTAGGTTACATAACTTTATTCTTAATTCTCTTTTTATACAAAATAAATATATACACATTATATAATATATATTTATTTAATCATACACATAATTCACATAAGTCATAATATACTCCACTAAGTGTATTAACTTAATAGTCCTAATTGACTTAATAAGTTATAAACACTCACATAATCATAAAAAATAATCTAATAGGTTGATACATATTTTATAAATCTCTTAGATTAGGTCACTAGTATATAGTTAAAATACTAGGACAATTAACTAAAGATAACACTTGAGGTTATTTAATTCACATACCTAATTTATATATTAGGTCACCAAATTTTAGAGGTATCGTAGTACCTTATCCTTAATATTCCTTCAAGTATATATAGATTCATTTATAGGGTTTTGAAATTTTGTAACCCATATATTCTCTATTCTCATTCGAATAGTAAACCATATAGGTTCTTCTTCACAAATTTTAAATTATTCCTCAAATTCTCATCTAGGTTTTATCCTTTAACCTTTATTTTAATCATTCAAGATCTTATAAATTTTCGGGTTATCACGATTAATGTTGAAATGTATATTATCTTGAAAGTCGTTGATCGCTAAGGGGGCTTACCCTTATTATAGAATAAATATTATTTATTTAAATGAATTATTAGTTTACTTTATTTATTTAAATAAGATTATAATTGTTCTAATTGATTTATTCACAACCGGTTTAATATTGAGAACCTAAAGGGTCACACCATAAAAGGAAGAATATTTATTAAAGAAGCTAATGGCATAATTGTAATAATAAGTTAAGTATGTTTAATTTAATCTATGGTGATAGAATAAATTAAATAGCTTAATATTTATTATTTAATATTTTAAAAATATTGAATATAAATTAACAAGAGGAGTCTTATTATTATTATTACTATTATTATTATTATTATTATTTAATTTCTAAAGGAGTTTGAAAATTAATTAATAAGATACTCTCTCTCTCTCATATATTCCTAATAAGATTAGGAGGCTAATTAATTAAAGTAGTTTAATTATTCCCAATAGGATTAGGAAGCCTAATTAATTAAAAGGTTTAATTAATTAATATAAAATCCTGTGCCTAAATGGTTTAGGAAGGTTCCCTACATCTATAAATAAGAAAAACTTATTATGGAATAGGAACATGTGAGACACTACACACTATTCCAATAATTAGGAAAGTACAGAGATTCTATAGAGGTAGAATTAGGGTTTAGCCAAATACCCACCTTCTTAGTTCTTCTTCTTCTTTGGTGGATCACCTCTAGAGGTCAAATGCTTGGGTGGATTGTATTGATCAAAGAAAGGAATCAATCTCATGGATTCAAGTTGGAAGAGAAATTGTACCTGTGGAAGCTCGATCTACAAGGGTATGTATCTCATCTTCTTCTCTATCTTGTATGTATTGATAACTAAGCATATAGGATGAACATGGTGATGGTTTGCATTAAAATTTGAAAATTCTCTTTTATTGCGCTTTCGCTTTAATTACGCAATTTGATTTCGTAATCGAGCTACATACAAACCTCGTAGTAGTATCAGAGCCTACCTATATGCTAATTATCAATTTTTGTGATTCCATGTATATATCATATGCGATTGGATCAAATTTTTGGTCAACAAAAATTTTTCTAGTTCTGCGACCTGGCGCAGCTGCGCTGTGCCCCAGTTCATTCTAGGCGCAGCTACGCCGTTCTGCAGTCTTTGTTCTATTCCGAAGGCAGCGCAGCTACGCGGCGCCCCAATTCAATCTGGGCGCAGCTGTGCCGGTCCCTGGACAGAATTGATTTTTTTTATTTTTTATTCAATTGAAATAAATGGTTTATTTAATTGATAAAAGTTTAAAATAAAGAAGTTTATTTTATTTGAAATATGATTTCAGATTGCTATAAAAATTAAAAGAGCTTAATTTGGATTTGGTTTTTGATTAAAATAAAAGAGTATATTTTGTTTCAAAACAAAATATTAGCAAAACGTTTGCCCATTAATTGATATTGATGCATATATGGAATGGATATATTATTTATGAGATAAATGTTATTTATTGATGCATATGTATGATAATAAATGGGGTTGATTATTGACTATTGACCAATGTGATTGGATTTTATTTTAGTTGGATGCTTGAATGTATGAGTTTTATTAAATGGGGTCTGCGTACCTTGTCTTCTCTAATTTTTCTTAAAGCAAAATTCTATCTCTCTCCTATGTACTTCCCCCTGAATGTTGATCAAGGTTTCTATTTAAATTAAATAGTTTATGTAATAGGACTAGTTAGAATTATCTTGAAGAATTGGAGACCAAAGAGCAAGGAGCGCTTGAAGACCCGTTTGTAATGGAGCCCGGGATTTAAATGTAATAGTAATATTTAAATTTATTCTTGCACCACTAGGTTTGACCTTTTGGTTCACTTTGTGGCTCTAGTGAACCAAACTAGAATAAAGTCCATAATCAATCCGGGTAGAATATAGTATTCTATATGCATGTTTATACTATATATATATGTGTGTGTGTGTGTGTGTGTGTGTGTGTGTGTGTGCATGTGCGCTAAATAAGATGAGACAAAAAAAAAAACAAACCCCTCAAGGAATTTATATTAAGTTTTAAGCGTTCAAAGATATTTGGAATATCGAACGTCGCCTTCTAGGATGATAAATTAATAGAGTATTAATATTTAATATGAGTTTGTTGTGTCAGCACAAGGCGAGTATTAAATATTTAAGATATTGATTTATCACATTTGATGCTTATAAAGAAATTGAACAATATTGTTTTGTTTTGTCACCACAAGGATGGTATTTTTCTATTTGAATATATGAAAGTGCTAGGTTGGACTTAACTCGGATAATTTTAACTCGGATGTGTCACCACTTGATCAAAATAATCTAAGAGACAAAAGGAGTTACATGATGATGTAATTGACAAGAGTTGTCTACCTATTTATTTATATATAGTTTGTTGTGTCACCACAAGGCTATATACATTTGAAATATGATCCTTATTCTCACTAGCAAATCTTTAATTAGATTTGCCGAAACTATATTTTTTGAGGGTAATATTGTTTGAAGAAAATAGTGGGAGATACCAATTTAAATAAAGACCTAATTTATTTTGGTAATTAATTAAATGAATGTTTGCTAAAATATTATTTTAATTTCACATGAAGAATTTGAAATGTCACACTCACTATCACTGCGTAGCATACTTGATGCTAACAAACTAACCGGAACAAATTACACGGACTGGTTAAGGAATCTGAGAATTGTTCTCACTACAGAAAAGATTTCTTATGTCCTTAATTTGTTTGTCCCTGCAAATGTTACAGAAGAAGCCTCTGAGGAAGAGATTGATACTTTTAAGAAGTGGCAAGATGATGCATCTGTGGCTCAATGCATCGTGCTCGCATCTATGAGTAACGAGTTTCAGCGTCAGCATGAAACTATAGATGCTCCTGCTCTATTGTTGCACCTTCAAGAGTTGTATGGTGAGAAAAGTAGGGCTGCTAGATATGAGATATCTAAGGAACTCTTTCGATCTCGGATGACCGAGGGCACTACTGTTGAGACTCATGTCCTCAAGATAATCAATTTGATTAAACGTCTTGGATAGATTGGGTTCATCATGGATGGGGAGCTAAGTCAAGATTTGATCTTGCAGTCACTCCCAAATACCTTCTCACAATTTGTTGTGAATTTTCACATGAATAAGTTGGATGTCAGCTTGCCTGAATTACTTAACATGTTAAAAAATACTGAAGGACACTTCACATCCAAGAAGAACCAAGTCTTACGGGTGGATGATTCTTCCAAGAATAGGAAGAGGCCCAAGGTATCTTCTGAAAAGAAGAAAACCAAGAAGGCTAATGGCAAGGCAAAATTCAAGGATCAAAAGAAACCTGATCTAGCTAGCAAAGGAATGTGCTTCCATTGCAACGAGCCGAGTCACTGGAAGAGGAACTGCAAGAAGTTCCTGGCAGAAAAGAAGCTTGGAGAAGATTCGACTTCCAATCAAAGTTTATTCATGATTAAAATTAATTTTTCTTAAAGTCAAAATTTTACTTGGGTATTGGATACCGGCTGTGGTTCTCACATATATAATACTATGCAGGGACTGGTCAGAAGTAGAAAGCTGAACAAGGATGAAGTCATCCTACGAGTGGGAAATGGAGCCAAGGTTGTTGCAATAGCTATAGTGACTTATTGTTTAGCACTGCCTACGGGCAAGTTCATTAATTTAAATAATTATTATTTCATTCCAACAATCATAAGAAACATTATTTCTATTTCGGTATTAGATATGGATGGTTATAATATTATAATAAAGAACAATAGTTGTTCTATTTACAATAAGGATGTTTTATATGGAGTTGGAAAATCACTGAATGGACTTTATGTACTTCACTTGCATGAAAATATACTTCAAATTAAACAAACTAAGAAAAGGAAATGAGATGATGTTAGTTATACTTTTATGTGGTACTGTAGACTTGGTCATATTAATGAAACAAGATTATCCAAGTTGCATAAAGATGGGATCTTAGAGCTATCTGATTATGAATCATATCCAACTTGTGAATCTTGTCTCGTGTGTAAGATGACTAAATCTCATTTTAGTGGAAAAGGAGAAAGATTTACAGAGTTGTTAGCGTTGGTACACACAGAAGTTTATGAAACTATGACAACGAATACATGAGGAGGGTATTCTTATTTTATTACACTCACTGATGATCATTCAATATTTGGATATGTGTATTTAATGAAATACAAATCTGAATTATTTGAAAAGTTCAAAGAATTCAGAAGTGAAGCAGAGAAACAAAATGGCAAGAGTATTAAGATTCTTTGATTGGATCGAGGTGGTGAATATGTCTACGTTGGAAAATTTAAGAATCCTGCGAGTCGGTTCGTAACCCGAGTTTCCTCAAATCGATCTTCCTAAGTTATCTCTACCCTTATTCTTTTTATTACAAAAAAAGGTTTTAAAGGTTTTTTAGGAAAAAGGCCAACATGTGTATATGTCGACGATTTGATTTAAACGGAGTCGCCAGTTGGTAGTTCTGAAAATGGTTGTACCAACTCAACCGAATTTGATTTGAAAAGAGGCCCAATTGCTAGACACTACGAAACTTGATCTTTGAAATCAGGGTTTTGAGTTCGGGGCTTGGTTAAGTGTGGGGAAGGTGTTAGGCACCCCACGACTCTCGTGTAAACACGGTACCACATCTTTTCAATATTTTTCTTAAAACTGAAATGCGTGAGTGAATGCTGTTTAAAAATTAAGCCTTTGGATTGATTAAAAGCTTTGACAGGCTTCGTTGAGCCTATATGCAAAGGGTTTGATTTGATTTGAAAATCAGTCTTTGATTTGATTTGCAAAAGCATTTAATTTGATTTTGCAAAAGCTTTTGAATTGAATTGACAATGATGTTTTGAAAGCTGGTTTTATCAAACCCTTATGCTGACATAAGAATTGAAGCATATCGCTACTCTTAATTTTATCTTTATAGCCTTAAGGCTGCATATAAATGGTGACTTTTCGGGTTACGAAGCATCCTCGACTACAGAAATTTAAAGTGTCGGTCTCCTCATGGGTATGAAAACCATCGGAGGGACGCTGACACGAAAATCTATATTTTCACTATGTTGAGATCTTAAATCCGGATAACCGTTTTAAGGTCTGTGCATGTACATTTTACATAACAAAACTGGCAGGGTACATCTGTAAATTGGAGTTTGTCCATCGTGGGAATCAGATTCTGATCAGTTTGATCATGAATCCCACGATTCCTAGGCTCACATATGAGTGGTTAGAAAAACTTCACAGTTCAAATTTGTACAGAAACAGATAAATATCCCAAGATAGCCAGAACTAGGGATTCATTCAGTAAATCCCGGTCCGCACGGCCGAAGCGTCTCGTTCCCACTAGATAGCGATCTAAGGGACGCGAGGTTGCTTTTGAAGCTGAAACTATAAAAATAACTAGATTTAAAGAAATTTCAGCCATTATAGCTTCCAGGTTCTGTCGGGACCTGTTTGAACCGTTGAAAGCTAGAAGTGGCGAGATTTGGATAAATCTAGTTCGCCTGCGGAAATGTCAATGCAGATTCATATACAAATGAATATTAAATGCAACAGTTGAATAAATTGAGCAAAGCAATATATATAGTTAAATATATATATAAAAGCTGTAAAGGGCGATGGGTTTTCACTCGCAAGCCCGGACTGGAATTGAAATATATATGTTGACATATATATATTGACAGAAACATAGTCAATCAAGACTGGAAAGATGACCAGTGATGATGAAGGCTGCTTATATATGCATAAATATATATAAAAGCAGTAAAAAGGCCACAGAATGATCCAGGCCGAACTGAAATATAAATTGCAGAAAAAATAGTCAGCTAGTGACTGGGGAGAGCACCCAGTATGGCGACGTGACAAAAATAGTAAAAAGGGCGATAGGTTTTCACGCATGTGCCCAGACTGAATATATATATATATATATATATATATATATTGACAGAAATGTAGTCAACCAATACTGGTACGAAGACCACTTATGATGAGAGTCGCTTATATATGCGTAAATATATATAAAAGCGGTAAACTACCTCGGATTTAACATCCGGGTCTTGACAAAATTGAAATATTAGTACATAAACAATTAAATATGTAGAGAAAAAGGTCAAACCTGGACTGGGAAGATAACCCAGTCAGACGAAGTTACCAAAACTGTGAGTGCTAGTGCATTAAAGCTACTGGAGCTGACGAATCGTCAATTCGAATTGTAGAAATATTGAAAACGGAGTTTATGTACAAAAATATATCAATTTTTGACGAAAACGGCCACAGAACTAAGTTCTGGGCATATTTAGAAGATAAAACTTGATGTGCAGGTGTAAAATAGTGCAAAGTAGTAGTATTGACTTGCTGATCGTAAAAATACTTACAATGGACTGCACTGCGAGCTTTTTGCCGAATTATAGGCTTTAAACGCCCTAATCTACTGGTGGTTTTTTGATATGTGGTAGTATATGGGTATATCTACGTGTTGGAGTGAAAATATTTGGGTTTGGAAGAGGTGTAAAAGTCGAAAAATCAAACTGGCAGGGCTTCGCTACATTTCTGAATTGTTTCAAATGAACGGGGGGCACATTTATTTATATGCCAGGGAGCCTCCACTCTACCTGCTGTAGTCGCAGGTAGATCTGCGGCTCCCCTAGGTGGGGCCCACGTGCCCGGCTTGGTCATCTCAAAGTACGTGCACTCCGAGCAATGCGATGTCCGTTCAGAATCTTTCTAACTTTTGATCGGAGCGTCCGTTTGAGGCATGCGATACCTTTTCAAAAAGCTCTCACCTAGAGTGTCGCAATGACATGGGAAAAAACATTTTTCGGGACTAGAAAGATGGGTTTATAACCAGGTCTTTGATTCCCCGCAGTTTATCCGTTGAGCTATCTTGCGTAGTTGCCACTCGGGATCGTCGTTAGGGTTCATTCTGACGTTGACGGCATCGATTTGGTTTGAGTTTGACCAAGTCGGTTGAGAGTTGATGAAATGACCATTGTACCCCTCCCGGGGCTGCCTGTAGTGTCGGCACGGTCGCTGGTCGACTTCCGGGAGCTGATTCCAAGACTTGGTGTGACGCCCCCAGAATTGGTCTAATCAACCCAACCCATTCTGAGTCGCCAAATTCATGGTACAGAATCCAAATACAATCTTTCATATCAAACAGTCGTGCAAAATACAAACACACAACTGTGAGTGTCAATACAGACATGTAGAAAATATTAACATTCAAACTAAGTCCTCATTACATTTATTATCACAATATTTAAAAAAAAAGTGAGGACTTCTACAGCTCTAACTCGGACCATCACTCCATTCCCCGACTAGTACCCGCGATATTCTCATTTCCTGAAGAGAACAATGGAAGAAAAGGGTGAGCTCAACTAGCCCAGTAAAGAATATTATGACTAAGATAATGAAGAATAAATTATCGTTAGTCTTCAACAAATCAGATAAAATATTATGGACAACAAGTTTTAGATCAACAACTGCAGCGAAAATAACAATTCATTAGAAGAGTTAAGTAGAGAATGATGTCTACTATCTTCTATGATTTAAAGTCCATCATCAATATTTTATCCCTGTAACATCAATCAATATATATCTCGAATCAAATATTCATTTTTGCACTACGGACTAAAGATATTCATTTGTATCACCAGTGGTCATGTTCATCTCAACACTTGTCCACCTTTGCGCTACGGCCCAAAGATATTCATCAGGTAATCATCTTTGCACTACAGGCCAAAGATATTCATCAAATAATCATTCATATTTGCACTACAGGCCAAAGATATTCATCAAATAATCATTTAAGACTGAGGATGATGAAAAATAATATAAAAACGAATCCAGTGAGATAAAGGACAAAAATTAGGGATTCGTAATTTAGTTTATTCAAGTTCAAGAATACTCCGTAATAATCAATTGTGGAGAAAAATTCAAGAATGAAGTTCAAAACTTGGATCCAATGAAAGATAATTTTTTTTACCGTAAATAGTAACTCGTGAATAGTAACTTGTCATGAAAAGATAAAAATTTCATAACAAGTTCAGACCAATATTCCAGTGAAATAATATTTCGTACGAGTATGAATGAATATACGAAACTGTAATTGGATTTTCACACGTCATGCGGTAATCCGCGTAGACAGATCATTTCCACAATTTAATAGAAATGAATATGAAGGGTGATTCACCACGCATGCGGTAATCCGCGTAGACAGGTTATTCTGACAGATTATTAAGGAATTGAATGAATACAAAAGGTTTTCACCAGGCATGCGGTAATTCGCGTAGACAGGTTACTCCCACAGATCAATAAAGAATGAATACGAAGGGTTATTCACCATGCATGCGGTAATCCGCGTAGATAGGTTACTCCCACAGATCAATAATGAATAGAGTAACAACCCTTACGAGTATTGAAAAAAAATAACATTCTTTATGAATACAAAAGAAATAATACCCCTTACGAGAAAAATAATATCCCTTACCTCAGTAGAAGATTGGATATTGGAATAGTGTAGTAGCAGAATATTCTTCTTCTTTCTCTCTCTATAATTTTTCTCACTATTATAACTTTGCTCTTCAAGAATGGTGAGAAATGAATGAAATTAGCTTGCTATTTATAGGCTAGAAAAAGTTGGTTAATTACACTTTAGTACCTCCATCTTTGCCTAAAATTTTAATTTAGTCCCTCAAGTTTATAAATCTTGCACCTCCACCCCTGCAACTACCCACCAACTATTTATTATCCACCAATAAGTGGGTCCCACATGTTAACCACCCATTAATTGCTTATTTATCTGATTACTTCTCCGTTTGGTCAATTTAACATCCGAAAATCAACTATTATCGAAATAAATGTCGATTTCTACTAACATTAATATTTCCAACACAATAAAAATATTTTTATCAACCATTCATCAATTATTATTTAAATTAATATTACAGAATCACAATAATGACAACCAGGTCATTCCTAAGAAAGAGGGGGCCTTCCGATAAAGATTTCTTCTTACTGGTGTGCAATTAACTAACCCCTTTCCTAGACAGAACTTTCTAGACATTGCCAATAATGCTATCTAATAATATCATTTAAATAATATAACTGACCATTATTGATTTAATAATATAAAATATTGTGCAGATGATACTGTGACAATAATTGAATCAATAATATGATATACTGTGCAACAACTACTGTAGCAATTATTGAATACTGAGTGACTTCTTACGTAAGCATCAATAATCAAAGATATTGTGCAATACCGTGTGCTACTTTGCAACAACGCGTATTACTGTATTTTTATCACCGGGTATTTTAACAGTTTATCGGTAAAAGTTTTGCCGTGAAAATGTTATTTCTGTCGCTTTCTATATCCGACAATTATTCAGTTGTGGGCCGCCGTACGAATATTCTCCGATAAAAGAATATTCCCCGACACAACGAATATGTTACGACCACTTGTTTACTTTATAAAATTTGCACATTCCACCCATAACTTACCACATTTATCAAATCAACACCTTACTATTTCAAAATAATATATAGAGGAAATTAAATCTTTATTCATAAAAGTTGGGGTCTTACAACCTCCCCTCCTTATGAAATTTTGTCCTCAAAATTGACGTACGTACCTGGTATGTCAAAAAGGTGAGGATACCTCGCTTTCATTTCCGATTCTAACTCCCAGGTCATTTCCTCGATATCATGGTTCCTCCACAAAACTTTAACTTGAGGTATAATCTTCGAGCGTAGGACATGTTCCTTCTTATCCTAGATCTTGACAGGTACCTCCTCGTACGTTAAATCTTCGGCTATCTCGTCTGGTTCTAACTCAATAATGTGGTTTGGGTCTTTCACATATTTACGTAACATGGATATGTGAAAAACATTATGAACACGAGACATGCTTGGAGGTAAAGCGAGTCTATAGGCCACCTTTCCTACTCGATCAATGATCTCATATGGACCAATGAATCGTGGATTGAGCTTTCCTCTCTTCCCGAATCTCGTAACTCCTTTCCATGGAGCAACACGTAACAATACATGATCTCCGACATTAAATTCTACGTCTCTTCGATGAAGATCCGCATAACTCTTTTGTCGATCTTGTGCCGTTTGTATACGTTGTCGGATTATTTGAATCTTTTCCGTAGTCATACGTACTAACTCCGGTCCCAACAATGTTGCTTCACCCACCTCGTCCCAACATACTGGAGAATGACACTTTCGTCCATACAACGCCTCGAATGGAGCCATGCCTATACTTGCCTGATAACTATTATTGTAGGAGAATTCCACCAATGGTAAGTACTTGTCCCAACTCCCTTTGAAGTCTAGAACACAGAGTCTCAATAGATCTTCAAGAGTTTGAAAAGTCCTTTCCGATTGCCCGTCCGTTTGTGGATGATATGCCGAACTGAATAGTAAATCCGTGCCCATAGCTTTCTGCAAGCTGACCCAAAATCGTGAAGTGAATCTTGGGTCACGATCCGAAACTATGGATACTGGCATGCCATGCAATATCATAATCTCATTTATGTACATATGAGCAAGACGTTCCAGTGAATAAGTCTCTCGTATAGGCAAGAAATGAGCAGACTTGGTTAATCTATCGACAATAACCCAAATTACATCTATGCCTTGAGAAACCTTGGGAAGACCGTAACGAAATCCATGGTAATGTGTTCCCACTTCCATTTTGGAATCTCAAGTGATTGCAATGGACCCTTTGGCACTTGATGCTCTGCTTTAACACGTTGACACGTTAAACACCTCGAGATAAACTCCGCGATCTCTCTCTTCATATTGCTCCACCAAAATGTATGTCGAAGATCACGATACATTTTGGTACTTCCAAGATGGATTACAAACGGTGTGTTGTGTGCCTCCATCATGATTTTATACTTCAAATCAGAATCGTTAGGAACACAAAGTCTGGAGTTGACTCGAAGTATTCCTTCTTCATCGATTCTTGCTTCTGGAATAACACCTTCTTGCACCTTCTTCTTCATCTTCATCAGCTCCGGGTCTGTAGCTTGAGCAGCTTTAACTTTATCAATCAAAGCTGGTTCTACGCATAAACTTGACATCATCATGTCCCGGAGTCTTGAACTCTATCTCCATCCTTTGTAAGTCACACAAAATGGGCCTTTGTGTTGACAGCATCGCACTCATTCCCGCATATGATCTTCTACTTAACGCGTCTGCTACCACGTTCGCTTTTCCAGGATGGTATTGGATGGTATGGTCGTAATCTTTCAACAGCTCAAGCCAACGTCGTTGCTGTATGTTGAGCTCCTTCTGGGTAAAGAAATATTTGAGGCTCTTATGATCCGTATAGATCTTCACTTTCTCCCCATACAGGTAGTGTCTCCATATCTTCAACGCAAAAACGACTGCTGCCAACTCTAGATCATGAGTAGGATAATTCCTCTCATATTCTTTAAGTTATCGTGAGGCATAGGCTATGACTTTTCCATATTGCATGAGAATATATCCTAACCCTTTGCCTGAAGCATCGCTATAAATGACAAATCCATCCGAACCAGATGGTATCGTCAGAACAGGTGCCGAAATGAGTCTCCTCTTGAGCTCTTGAAAGCTCTTCTCGCATTCCTCGTTCCATACGAATTTTGTATCTTTTCGAGTTAGCTGAGTTAATGGAGTAGCGATTCGAGAAAATTCTTCCACGAATCTCCGATAATAACCAGCTAAGCCCAGAAAGCTACATACTTCGGTCACTGACTTAGGTTGCTCCCAACTTTGTATTGCTTCAATCTTCGCCAGGTCAACAGATACCCCATGTTTTGATACCACGTGCCCAAGGAATCCTACTTCCTCAAGCCAGAACTCGCATTTCTTCAACTTGGCATAAATCTTGTTATCACAAAGCCTTTGAAGTACCAGCTTCAAGTGGTGCTTATGATCTTCACGGCTTTTAGAATAGATGAGGATGTCATCAATAAAGACAACCACGAACTGATCCAAATATTCTTTGAATACACGGTTCATCATATCCATGAAAGCAGCAGGAGCATTAGTCAACCCAAAAGACATGACTAAGAATTCATAATGCCCGTATCGAGTTCTGAAAGCAGTCTTTGGAATATCCTCAGTTTTAATCTTTAACTGATGATATCCAGAACGAATATCGATCTTTGAAAAGAATTGTGCACCTTGCAACTGATCGAACAGGTCATCAATGCGAGGTAATGGATACCTATTCTTGATGGTGACATGGTTCAACTCTCGATAGTCAATACAAAGTCGCATACTCCCGTCTTTCTTCTTTACGAATAAAACAGGAGCACCCCAAGGAGATGTACTAGGACAAATAAAACTAATGTCTAACAACTCCTGTAGTTGGACCTTTAACTCCTGAAGTTCAATAGGAGCCATTCGATATGGGGTTTTAGAAATAGGTTTTGTACCAGGTTCAAGGTCAATAAAGAATTCAACTTCACGTTCTGGGGGTAGACCGGGAAGTTCTTTGGGAAATACATCAGAAAACTCATTAACAACAGAAATATCATTCAAATCTGACGTATTCTAATTTAAATCAGTGACATGGGCTAAGAATGCTTGACATCCGTTTTTTAATAAACGAATAGCTTTATGACTTGAAATGACATTGATTGATTTTAGTGGTTTGGTTGTTTGAATTTGCACAACAGGTTGGTTAGGAATATGAAAACTAACAACCTTACGAAAATAATCAATTTTGGCATGATAAGTGGTTAACCAGTCAATTCCTAAAATCACGTCAAATGCAAGTATTTTTAAAGATATAAGATCAACAGGTAGGGTGAGGGTACCAATTTGAATCAAGAAAGATTTGTAAACTGTTGATGTAACAAAGGTTTCTCCCAACGGAGTTTCAACAGATAAATCAAAGTCTAATTTCTCAGGTGTCAAGTTCAAACGTTGAGCATAAGCAGGTGAAATAAAAGAATGGGTAGCACCTGTATCTAATAAAGTGTAAACTTCGCAAGAGTTTATTATCATCTTACCCGTAATAACCTCTTTCAGGTTCCTTGCTTGTTGGGCAGTCACGACAAAAGCTCTTCCAGGAACTACCGACTTTGACTTGTCCGGAAAAGCCTTAGGAATCACCACTCCCGCTGGACTTGGTTTCGCTACAAGACACACTCGAGCTATATGTCCTTTCTTTCCACAGTTATAACACACCTTAGATTGTTGTGTGCAGTTGGGACTGATGTGTCCTTCTTGCCCGCATTTATAGCATACGACTGGCGGTCGTTCTCCTCCCCTAGAAACAGTTGGTGCTGCTGTCGACGTCTTCACGTTCTCATTGTTGTACCTTCTCTTCTTGAAATCTCCCCCTGACTCACTTCTTCTATTATCATAGCCACGATTACCACCGGAGTGGTTACCGCTTCTGTCATGATACTTTCCTCCCTGCTGGATGTCATTGTTCCGATGACTGCTACCATCGGTACGACCTGGTTGTTATCCCTTGGTTGAACGTAATCACTATCTCGTTCTAATAACTAGGCCCTGTTCACTACATCCGAATATAGAAAAAATTTGTGAGAAATGAGGTATTGACGAATCTTGGGTTTCAAACCTCTCAGAAACATCCGCGTCATACGTTCCTCATTCTCCACCAAATGAGGTGCAAATCGGGATAACTCCGCGAACTTAGCCTCGTACTGGGACACAGTCATGTTGTTCTGTTCCAGTCTGATAAACTCTACCTCTTTCATGTGACGAATACTTTCTGGAAAGTACTTGTCATTGAACAGTTTCTGGAATGCCCCCCAAGACATCTTGAGGGCGGCAGGCTGGGTACGCTTCATAAATTCCCACCAGTAATCTGCCTCTCCACGGAACATAAACGTGGCGAATGGAACCTTCTGTTCCTCCGTGCATCCTAAGACATCAAATATCTTGGTAATTTGCTTAATCCAATTTTCTGCCTTTATTGGATCTGGCTTTCCCTGAAACTCTGGTGGTCCCAACTCTTTAAACTGCTTGGCAGTGACAAGCCGCGAGTTATTATTTCCACCTGTATTATTAACACGAGTCTCCCTCGTCTGGTTTTGCATGAACTGCAAAAAACCTCTAAACATCTCATCATTTATCATTTCTTCGGTAGGGTTGTTTACAAGAGAATTATTGCCTTCCTGTTGCACGTTCTCTTGGTTGGTGATTAAAAGTGTCTCAACGGTCTCATTCACTCCATTGTTTAAATTTTCAGCTGCCATTCTCAAGTACTGCCACAAAACAAGGGTTAATCAAACAAATTAACATATCACATATTAACCCTATATTCCAACCGACCAATTAAATAACAATTAAGCTTAGGTAGGACACACTAGCGAAGGATTTACTCGTCTCTCCCCTCCTAGTTCTATTCCCAGATCTCCGCCAGAGATCATATCTCTAAGCTCTGATATCAACTGTGACGCCCCCAGAATTGGTCCAATCAACCCAACCCATTCTGAGTCGCCAAATACATGGTACAGAATCCAAATACAATCTTTCATATCAAACAGTCGTGCAAAATACGACCACACAACTGTGAGTGTCAATACAGACATGTAGAAAATATTAACATTCAAACTAAGTCCTCATTACATTTATTATCACACTATTTAAAAAAAATAGTGAGGACTTCTACAGCTCTAAGTCGGACCATCACTCCATTCCCCGACTAATACTCACGATATTCTCATTTCCTGAAGAGAACAATGGAAGAAAAGGGTTAGCTCAACTAGCCCAGTAAAGAATATTATGACTAAGATAATGAAGAATAAATTATCGTTAGTCTTCAACTAATCAGATAAAATATTATGGACAACAAGTTTTAGATCAACAACTGTAGCGGAAATAACAATTCGTTAGAAGAGTTAAGTAGAGAATGATGTCTACTATCTTCTATGATTTAAAGTCCATCATCAATATTTTATCCCTGTAACATCAATCAATATATATCTCGAATCAAATATTCATCTTTGCACTACGGGCTAAAGATATTCATTTGTATCACCAGTGGTCATGTTCATCTCAACACTTGTCCATCTTTGCATTACGGCCCAAAGATATTCATCAGGTAATCATCTTTGCACTATAGACCAAAGATATTCATCAAATAATCCTTCATCTTTGCACTACAGGACAAAGATATTCATTTGTATCATCATTTAAGACTGAGGATGATGAAAAATAATATAAAAACGAATCCAGTGAGATAAAGGACAAAAATTAGGGATTCGTAATTTAGTTTATCCAAGTTCAAGAATACTCCGTAATAATCAATTGTGGAGCAAAATTCAAGAATGAAGTTCAAAACTTGGATCCAATCAAAGATAACAAATTTTTTTTTTACCGTAAACAGTAACTCGTGAATAGTAACTTGTCATGAAAAGATAAAAATTTCATAACAAGTTCAGACCAATATTCCAGTGAAATAATATTTCGTACGAGTATGAATGAATATACGAAACTGTAATTGGATTTTCACACGTCATGCGGTAATCCGCGTAGACAGATCATTTCCACAATTTAATAGAAATGAATACGAAGGGTGATTCACCACGCATGCGGTAATCCGCGTAGACAGGTTATTCTGACAGATTATTAAGGAATTGAATGAATACAAAAGGTTTTCACCAGACATGCGGTAATTCGCGTAGACAGGTTACTCCCACAGATCAATAAAGAATGAATACGAAGGGTTATTCACCATGCATGCGGTAATCCGCGTAGATAGGTTACTCCCACAGATCAATAATGAATAGAGTAACAACCCTTACGAGTATTGAAAAAAAATAACATTCTTTATGAATACAAAAGAAATAATACCCCTTACGAGAAAAACAATATCCCTTACCTCAGTAGAAGATTGGATATTGGAATAGTGTAGTAGCAGAATACTCTTCTTCTTTCTCTCTCTATAATTTTTCTCACTATTATAACTTTGCTCTTCAAGAATGGTGAGAAATGAATGAAATTAGCTTGCTATTTATAGGCTAGAAAAAGTTGGTTAATTATACTTTAGTACCTCCATCTTTGCCTAAAATTTTAATTTAGTCCCTCAAGTTTATAAATCTTGCACCTCCACCCCTGCAACTACCCACCAACTATTTATTATCCACCAATAAGTGGGTCCCACATGTTAACCACCCATTAATTGCTTATTTATTTGATTAATTCTCCGTTTGGTCAATTTAACATTCGAAAATCAACTATTATCGAAATAAATGTCGATTTCTACTAACATTAATATTTCCAACACAATAAAAATGTTTTTATCAACCATTCATCAATTATTATTTAAATTAATATTACAGAATCACAATAATGACAACCAGGTCGTTCCCAGGAAATAGGGGGCCTTCCGATAAAGATTTCTTCTTACTGGCGCGCAATTAACTAACCCCTTTCCTAGACAGAACTTTCTAGACATTGTCAATAATACTATCTAATAATATTATTTAAATAATATAACTGACCATTATTGATTTAATAATATAAAATATTGTGCAGATGATACTGTGACAATAATTAAATCAATAATATGATATACTGTGCAACAACTACTGTAGCAATTATTGAATACTGAGTGACTTCTTACGTAAGCATCAATAATCAAAGATATTTTGCAATACCGTGTGCTACTTTGCAACAACGCGTATTACTGTATTTTTATCACCGGGTATTTTAATAGTTTAACGGTAAAAGTTTTGTCGTGAAAATGTTATTTCTGTCGCTTTCTATATCTGACAATTATTCCGTTATGGGGTCCACCAATGACTGCGCCGTCGTACGAATATTCTCCGATAAAAGATTATTCCCCGACACAACGAATATGTTTTGACCACTTGTTTACTTTGTAAAATTTGCACATTCCACCCATAACTTACCACATTTATCAAATCAACACCTTACTATTTCAAAATAATATATAGAGGAAATTAAATCTTTATTCATAAAAGTTGGGGTCTTACACTTGGATCCCAGTCGAGTCTTTTGACCTCAGGGTTGTCTCTGAGACTGAAGTGGTCATTCCAGGTTTTGCTCTGGAGTTGTTGTGATGCTTCAGGTTGATGTCTAAAGTTGACCTGACGTCCCGGGTTAAGACCGGGGATGACCTGCACTTCCCGGGTTGAGACCGGGGTTGATTGATACCTCCCAGGTTGTTGTAAGGGTTGAATTGACTTCCTAGGTTGAGATCGGGGTTTATTTTGACTTTCGGGGTTGAGCTTGGTGATCCAATTGACTGTTGGAACCTGATTGATGGTCCAATTGACTATTGGAACTTGATTGATGGTTCGATTGACTGTCAGAACTTGATTGATGGCCCGATTGACTGTCGGAACTTGATTGATGGTCCGATTTAGTGTCAGAACTTGATTGATGGTCCGATTGACTATCAAAACTTGATTGATGGTCCGATTGACTGTCGAAACTTGATTGATGGTCCGATTCACTGTCGAAACTTGATTGATGGTTCGATTGACTGTCGAAACTTGATTAATGATCCGATTGACTGTCGGAACTTGATTGATGGTCCGATTGACTGTCGAAGCTTGATTTATGGTCTAATTAACTTTCAAAACTTGATTGATGGTCCGATTGACTGTCGGAGCTTGATTTATGGTCTAATTAATTGTCAAAACTTGATTGATGGTCTGATTGACTGTCGGAACTTGATTGATGGTTCGATTGACTGTCAGAACTTGATTGATGATACGATTAACAATCGAAACTTAATTGATGGTCCAATTAACTGTCAAAACTTGATTACGAATACAAATTTAGGTTGAAGGACCGGCGTTGGTGGCCAGATTTGGATTGATTAACGGTTTTGCCCTCCTACCGGGTTAGTATTGGGGAACGAAAAATTTTGAGTGTCTACAGATGCCCCTTTTTATCATGTCCATGTAACGTAGTCGAATGGACATGATAAAGATTAGTAGACACTAGAAATAAAGAGTGCCAAAGCCATTTTAAAGCTGGGCGTCTTGGAGTAGAATGGGGGACTTTTGGCTGTGTGCGTTATCACTTTGCTGGGGATGACACTATCCGGTATAGCCATTGATGGCATTAGGAAGTTATCGCGAGCCAGTTTTGTCATTCTCGGCGGTGGATGACATCATTCACGATAATTTGTTTGACTTTGATGAGTTTGTTGAAGATGATTTATCACAGATTTTTCTGTCTTGACCAGCTGGGGATGACGTCCTCTGCAATAGATTCGTAGATTCTGAGGGGGTGAGCTATCATAGATTTTCCCGCCTTGATCTGCTGGGGATGACGTCCTCTGCGATAGCTTTGTAGGTATTAAGGAAGTGGCTAGGATTGATACTACCTCAATGATCTTCTTTGAGGATGTGTATAACAGATTCCATCATCTATCCTTTGTGAAGATGGATTATTATATGACTCTCAACCGTAGATCGTCTCCCGACATCTCATGGGACTAGTCTGAAGGTTGAAATTGACTTCGGTCCGCTCCCGAACTTCCTAGGGTTGCACCAACGGCTGAGTTATCATCGGTCAATACCCAATGCTTCGCTGGACTGGAATCAACAGCTGAGTTATCATCGGTCAGTACCCGATGCTTCGCTGGACTGGAACTAACGACTGAGTTGTCACCTGTCAGTACCCGATGCTTCGCTGGACTGGAACCAACGGCTGAGTTATCACCGGTCAGTACCCGATGCTTCGCTGGGCTGGAACCAACGGCTGAGTTATCACCGGTCAGTACCCGATGCTTCACTGGACTGGAACCAATGGCTGAGTTGTCACCGGTTAGTACCCGACGCTTTGACAATGGCAATTTTTGGCAGTTTTGCGCAATCTTTTCGCAGCTTTTTCTTAGTTTGATATATTGACCCCCGGACATGGCTCCGAGCTTAATTACAAAGGAGACTCTAGCGAAATTTTTCCAAAATCTTAGCTTTTGAAAAGCATGCCTTTTTGACTCTTTGGGGAGTTTTTTACTGACCCAATGCAGGTTTTGAGCTTCTGGGATTTTGAAAACATGCAGTTTTGACTATACGGGGTATGTTTGATGGACCCATACATGTTTTAGGACTTAGGTATGTATGCTGGATTGATTGATTAATAAGCCACAGGTTTTAGGCTTATCCCACCCTGTCTGAGGTGATTTTGAGTACTGGTGTATGCGATGGATCGCGATTGACCCGGCAGCTCTACCGGGGTTTCATCAGGCATTAGACGGAGGAGGGCTTTTGCCGTCCCACAGGCCCGTCCATCTAGGATGCCTCACAGATTGGTAGAGAGCAGGATACGTCCAGCACAGGACGAGCAGCCCATTGACATTGATGACAAGGAAGCTACTTTTGTTACTCCTGTTCCAGCTCAGGTTCCATGTGCGGAGGTCCCGGGCATTATTGTGCAGACACAGGAGTTGCTGGGTGACTTAAGTCGCCATCCTTCGAGATATCTTCAGGCCAACGAGGTGACTTGAAGTCTTTCTTCTCTCTGGACTCTTTTCCCATCTTCTGGCCATTCTCGGGGCACAGGTTTTTGACATGGGTTGGTTTTTTATGCAGGTCCCTGGCTTGACACAGCCTCGAGGGAACTGGTTTAGTGTGCACTCCCTCTATCAGACTCGGCACGAGGATTACAGGGAGATGGTGGATGGCTGGGGATTTCAGGCCTTCTTCTCGATCCTGCCCCGCCGTTGCCCTTGGGGGTATCTGAGGGCTTTGTCTGAGCGCTTGCTCTACCAGACTCAGTCCCTTCATTTGCTTGATTGTGAGGTGATGATGACTCCTATGGACTGGAGGTTTATTACCGGCATTGAGTTTGAGGGCGAGACAGTGCCTATCATCTCTGACATTTTGCCCACCGTAGTTAGATCCCTGTTGGGAGTCCTTCAGTAGGCATTCAAGGGTCGGACAGTCCGATCCGGTCCCTTGAGTATAGACGCCCAGGACGGGACTTTGCAGTTACCTCCGCCTGATGATCGGAGGGCTAGAGATCGCATTCTGAGGCGATTATTTTTGTCGATCATCAGGGGTTGTTTTGTGGCGGACAACTTATCGACGGTGTCCTTTGCTTTGATCAGCACCACTCAGCATGTAGAGCACCTCCGTGACTTTTATTGGGGCTCCTATACCTTTGCCTATTTTCTTCAGGGCATGCGCCTGCTTTCGGAGGGTGTGACGGAGGCTTGGTTAGGATTCCATCAGTTTTTGCTAGTGAGTACATTTTTCTGTACCTTTTTGATTTTTGCACTTATTTTTGGCAGTCTTGGTCACTGAGGACTTTTAATATTTGCATGGATAGCTTTGGGCATTTGAGAGGCTTCCTTGCCTACGTCCCGTTTCAGCATTAGGTCTGGAGACCTATCCACGTGGACGGAGATGGCATCACTCCATTTTAACGGAGGTCCCTGTTGCTGAGGGATTCACTCATGCCCGTTTGTAGTTAGAGCTTTTGAAGGCTGGCTTGATCACCTGGACGCCGTACACATCCAAGCACTTGACCGTCAGATTTGATGGAGGTTTCCCCACTGACTGGGAGTTTGACTTATCGACCCGCAGAGTCCCTATGTTGACGGAGGGAGGCTGGGAGCTCTATCTTGGAGAGCGTGCCATTCGAAGCGTTACAGGGGAGATTTGTATTCCCATTGCTCCTCCTGCTTGGCATCATTGGCCATTATCCGTGCCTTTGACAGACATCCCTTTGGAGGGTATAGACGGCTTTGATCTATCAGAGGGCCCATACAGCCACGCAACCTTCTACAGTTGGTGGAGTCCTCGCACTATTGGGGCTTAGACTCGTGCCACCCATTTTATGACAGACATGGTGCTGGGGTCCGTGATGATGACAGATTGGATAGCTTGTATTAGAGAGCCTACTCATGCAAACCAGATAGCACATTTGACCAGGGAGTTGGACCAGGCTCGTTTCTTTATTAGGCACCTTGGCCGAGATCCATCAGAGGCATCTTCATTTGACCCATTCAGTTCTGAAGCAGGCCCCTCTTCAGGTCTATTTAGTAGTAGTTATACAGGGGCAGATCCTCCCTTATACCGCCCAGATATGCCTGATCCCAGTAGCTTTGTGCAGACAGAGGATCTGGAGCAGGTCGATCGGTTTGATACTGAGGTCTTTGACTTCCGGTGATAGCTATGGCAGCTATATTTTTGGTCAGCCACTATTTTGGCTATTCGACGTCTGTGCCATCATTTTGATAGACCACTGTATTAGTTGGGTGGTGGTGCCCCATTTCCCTGTATTCTTCCTTTCACTTTGTACTAGGATATAGGGATGATGTATTCATTAGATAACTTTTTGTAGATATTTTTGTCATCTTTGTCTGCTGCATCATGTTTATATCATTGTCATCATACATGTATCATGTGTATGCATTCAGACAGTTGCGATTTGACTTGGCCTCTGGACGGTCTTGTGATACGGTACTACAGATGACGACGTCTGCAGTTAGCCGTATAAAGCATTTGCCACTGTCAAAGGTGGCGGCATCGTTGTGGTCATGGTATGATAGTCTTCCCTTTCTAGCTAGGGGGACAGTTGACCAGATGCTGGGGCATTCGATGGCTCTTGTAGATTTTAGGGTTCCAGACGGCTTTATTGATAGCGTCCTACCCTTATGGGTACCGGAGAGACAGGTATTCCGCATTGGGCGGTGTGAGCTTTCGCCTACTCTGGAAGAGTAACAGAGATTTACTGGCTTGGATTTAGAGTCACCGTGTGCTCGGACGGCTATAAGTGATATGAGAAGACCGTTTACTAGGCTGTCCGGTCTTCGGCTGAGCATAGTCATAGATGAGATCGTTTCAGGGCATGTGATCTCCCTTAACTTCTTGATAGAGCATTATGGTGAGCTTGACAGCTACGACCGTCACATCGAAGATTTTGTCATTTTCGCAGAGGAGTGGCAGACAGCCAGGATAGACATGTTGCTGATGTGCATTGTGGCGTATGTTTACATGCCATTGCGTTTAGATCACCTTGATGTGGGATTGGTTGTCGTAGTCAGAGCCCTTAGGCAGGGAAGTACCATTATCCCTATGATCTTGGCGGAGACACTGAGGTCACTCACCTATTGCAGTACCCATCCAGCGGGGTTTTTTTGGGGTAGCTCGGTCGTGCTGTATATGTGGTTGATGTCACACATACGACCGATTGGATCATTTAGACCTCATGCCTATTGTTTTAGCCACGAGATATCCTCAGTTTACTCCTTTCGTCCATCTGATTGCGTCGACTCAGAGTCCTGGTTAGCATTTTTGTCAGATATTGAGCATCCGTTCGTAGTTTTGTTATGCTCAGGGATGGAGACCCCGTTCAGATTCATTACTTATGCATCTGGCATGGATTATTTGCCTTTGGCAGGATTGAGAGGTATGACTACTTATCATCCCTTGGCAGTTATGGAGCAGTTTGATCAGTGGCAGAGTATGCACCATTTTGAGGATTCTGTTGATCAGAGGATGTCGGCTTCATCGATGTCACCGGCCGACTTGGTTAGAGTTTATGAGTGTTGGACTCGCAGGGAGAGGGCTGAGTTCTCCAGTAGACATCCAGGTCTTTCTCCGGAGTATTCTGCAAGGTTAGAGGCAGAGACCGCAGTCGCAGTAGTAGAGCTTCATTTACCTCCGCTTACGGATTCTGACGAGGAGGAGCCCATAGAGGTTCCCGATTCTCCTACTGAGGTTGAGCTATTTGCAGATTTGGCGGTAACTTTGATTAGTGATCCCCTGTTATTCCCAGAGGGACAAATCCAGCTTTGTCAGATTCTCTATTCAGGATGACCTTTGAGAGAGATTCAGCTAGAGCGTAGATGTTGGCTGCCCTGTCTGGCAAGGATTTAGCTTTTGCTAAGAGGGATGGTCTTAGGACCGCTTTGGATACTAGATTGATTGAGCGGGAGGAGCTTCGCTCTGCTTTAGATTCTGCCATTGTGTAGCGAGACGAGGTTCGCTCAGCCAGAGATGCAGCATATGTTGAGATTGAGGAGACTTTGATTTCTCGGGATGCAGCTTTTGCAGAGAGGGATAAGGATATAGCTTCCCGTGATTTCCACATTGCTGATAGTACTGCTCTCCGATCTTACACCCATGATTTGGTTACCGAGATGAGTGCTTACATTGATGACCACAGTGCCACCTTGTAGATGACTGTGGATGTTCTTAGCCGTATGGAGGCTGAGTGGACTACTCTTACAGATGCTCCTCCATCTTCAGAGAGAGATGCCATGCTGGCATTGCTGACCCGCTTGTCCTTGGGTCCATAGACTAGCTTTATTTTTCCTGCACAAACTAGCTCAGCCATTTTTGTCATGTACAGGGCACTATGTATATAAAGCAGTTTATATATCAGAGAAATATATTTTTGAGATACTTCCCTGCTTAGAGATGTATTGTTATTGCTGAGTGATTACCACTTCCGTTATGACTTGCAGTTGTTGATGCATTTTGAGCTTCTCCTTGATGGACTGACAGTTGAGGTGTCAAGGGAGTTCCTCAAATGGGTCTGGTAGCTAGACAACTTGACAATATTTTAGCTTTTATTTGTCTTCGGTGTCTTGGAACTGGTCTTCCCTTTTTTTGTTTTTTTTAGGGTAAAACAGCGCCGTAGATGGCTGCCTACGTACTCCCAGGTTAAGGGAGATCAGGTCATTCGTAGTTTTGGTTGTTTAATTGAAGAGGCTTAAAAAGAGTTTATCTGGGGTTTGAATTTGGTTCGATGAGCTTTGGAATTTGATGCTGGAATTTGCAATTTCTTTGGATTTTTGCTTGATTTGACCGCACCATAGATGGTTGCCTACGTACTCCCGAGCTGAGGGAGATCAGGTCATTCGTAGTTCAGGCTTCTCTAGTAAGAAGCCGAACCTGATTTGATTTATAGGACCCAGATGTGGGTATGCATGTGCTTTAGACATAGTACTTTTTCACTGTTGTCTGAATTGATGAGTTGGGGAAATTCATTCCCGTCCATTTCTTGTAGACTGATGGCTCCCCCTGTCAGCACTTCCTTGACAATGAAAGGGCCTTCCCAGTTTGGGGCAAATTTTCCTTTGGCTTCATCCTGATTGGCCAGGATTTTCTTTAGCACCAAATCATTTTCTTTGAATTGCCGGATTCGGACTTTCTTGTTGTAGGACCTGGCGATCCTTTACTGGTATAACAGTCTGTGGAAAATGGTTGTGGTCCTCTTTTTGTCTATCAGGGACAGTTGTTGATATCGGTCTTGCAACCATTGATCTTCGTCCATCTGAGCATCTATTAACACTCGTAAAGACTCCATCTCAACTTCTATGGGAAGGACTACTTCCATGCCATAGACTAGTGAGTAGGGGGTAGCCCCAGTAGAGGTGCGCATTGACGTCCTGTAGGCTAACAGGGTGAGAGGTAGCAGGTCAGGACAGTCCTTGTGATTGGCGGACATTTTCTGCATGATCTTCTTGATGTTTTTGTTGGCCGCTTCGACAGCACTGTTCATCTTGGGCCGATAGATGACAAAGTTGAGATGCTTGATGTGGAACTTGCCGCACAGTTCTGCCATTATTTGATTGTTCAAGTTTTTGGCATTGTCTGATATGATCACCTCCGGTTGTCCATATCGACAGACGACATTATTTCTAATAAAATTGATGATGACCTCTTTTGTGACTTTAAGAAAAGAGGCTGCTTCAACCCATGTGGTGAAGTAGTCGATCATGGTGAAGATGAACCGATGACCGTTACTGGCTTTGGGTTCGACTAGACTTATCACGTCCATTCCCCACATAAAAAAGGCCATAGTGCACTCATGTTGTGCAGCTCATTTGGAGGAGTGTGGATGGCATTTCCATGTGTTTGGCATTGAAAGCATCTCTTGACGTGATCATCGCAATCAGCTTTGAGCGAGATCCAGTAATGTCCTGTTCTGATTATGTTCTTGGCCAGCAAATGGCCACTCATATGTGGACCACAGACTCCGCCATGGACTTCATCCATTAGTCTTTGGGCTTGCTCCTTGTCAAGGCATCTTAACGGGCCTATTCCAGCATCCCTTTTATAAAGTGCATCTCCGCTCAGATAGAACTTTATGGCCATTTTGAGAATTCATTTCCACTTTGATTAGCTTGCACTAGCGGGTGTAGATCCATCACAGAGATATTCCTTAATGTCTTAAAACCAAGGTTGCTTGACAGGAGGTATTTCATCTGATACTTCTCCAATGTGATTCCCGTACGTTGGGGCTTTTTGATTTGTGAACTGGATGTTGGGAAACCCTCTCCTGTTGAATATACGGATTAATGAAGCCAACGTTGCCTAGTGCATCGGCATAGTCATTTCTACCCCGAGGAATGTGGATGAAGGTTATTGCTTTAAACTTCTGGGACATTTTGAGGACTTGCCGATGATAGGGCAGCAGATGCAGTTCTTTTGTGAGATATTTGCCAGTGGTTTGTTTGATGATCAATTCGAAATCTCCAAAGACCAATAAGTTTCCATGGATTGGGCTAGCTTCAACCCCAGTATATAGTCTTCGTACTTGGCCATGTTATTGGTGTTGCCAAATTAAAGTTTGGTAGCCACAGGATATTGATCACCTGTACCAAAGATAAGGACTGCCCCAGCTCCGGAACCTTCCATGTTTACCGCTCAGTCGAAATACATTTTCTATGGTTGGACTGTATTCTCTGACTGGAGTTGTTGAATTGTCATAATCCCATTATCTGGGAAATATGTCTCTAGGGGCTCGAACCCTCCTGAAGGTGCTTCTGCTAATTGATCTGCAATGCCTTGGCCTTTGATAGACTACTGAGTCACGTGGACAATGTCGAACTGCAATAGAATCAACTACCATTTGGACAGTCGGTAATTTAACATTGGTTTGTTGAAGACGTATTTGAGTGGATTCATACGGGATATGAGATACGTCGTGTGCCCATGCAAATAGTGTTACAACCTCATGGCGGCCCATGCTAATGCACAACATGTCTTCTCGATCAGGGTGTATTTTTGTTCCCCGCTGCTGAATCTTTTGCTGATATAGTAGATAGCTCTTTCTTTGCTACTATCATCCTTCTGTCCTAGCATACAGCCCATGGCATAGGCATTGATGGACAGGTACATGAATAAGGGGACTCCATCACTCGGAGGTACCAAAACAGGTGTTTCGACAAGCTACTTTTTAATGGCAAGGAAGGCTTGTTGACAATCCTCATTCCATTTAATGGAGGAATTCTTCCTTAACAGGTTGAAGATGGGCTCACAGTTTGCTATGAGCTAGGAAATGAATCGACTTATGAAGTTGATCCTTCCTAGGAATCCTCGTATCTCCTTCTCTGTAAGAGGCACGGGCATTTCAGAAATGGCTTTGATCTTGGCAGGGTCTAACTCAATGCCCCGATTGCTCACCAGGAATCCTAGTAGTTTGCCTGCCTTGACGCCAAAAGCGCATTTGGCAGGATTTAGCTTGAGGTTATACTTGCGCAATCTGTTGAACAACTTCCTGAGATGGTCTATGTGATCATCCTCCCTCCGAGATTTGATGATGATGTCGTCAACATAGACTTCTATTTCTTTATGCATCATATCATGAAAGAGGACCATCATGGCTCGCTGATACGTTGCTCCAGCATTGATGAGGCCAAAGGATAGTTGTCGGTAGCAAAAAGTTCCCAAGGGAGTTATAAAAGCTATTTTCTCTCAGTCTTCTTCAGCAACCATGATTTGATGGTAACCAACAAAGCAGTCTACGAAGGAATACATGCCGTACTGCGCAGTATTGTCAATCAGGATGTGGATAAAAGGTACCGGGAAATTATCCTTGAGGCAGTCTTTGTTTAGATCCCGGTAATCCACACAGACTCGTACCTTCCCTCCTGGTTTAGGCACGGGGACTATGTTTGATAGCCATTCAGGATATGTTGATACCATGATGATCTCGGCTTTGAATTTCTTAACGATTTCTTCTTTGACTTTGAGACTCCACTCAGGTTTCAATCTTCTGAGCTTTTGTTTGACTGGTTTGAACCCTTCTTTGATGGGCATCCGATGGATGACAATGTTTATGGATAGACCGATCATGTCCTCATGCGACCATACAAACACATCCTGGTACTGTGTTAGGAGTTCGATCTGGTCGGCTTTTTTGATCTGAGGTGATGTCTAGACCTATTTGGATTTCTTTGATGGTTTCGGAGGTTCGTATGTTGATGGTGGAGGTTTGGTTTAGGTTTGTCCTCGACCCATTCCTTGATCTCCTCTGGCACCTCATAGTCATCTTCCTCCTCTTGATCAAGATCCGTCAAGTCGAAGCTCAATCTTGCATCACATTTGGAGTTATGTTGACAGGTTGGCATCTCATCAGCAGAGACACACATATCCAATGCTTGGGTCCTGAAAACAAAAATGCTTTCATTAATATACACAACTGCCTAAATACACATAGCATTTATAAAGCATGACAAAAGTGACTGCTCTAGCTGTGCAATCAAAAGTAAGCAGTAAATGAAAGCATGATTAAGGGCAGATTGACTGTTTGCCCCTTTACCCTTTTCGACTAAGGCAAGGGACACTGCTCCATCTATCCAGGGTTTGATCCTTATGGATAGGGAGGATGCTGGAAGTGTGCTCGTCTGTTTCATCTTGAATGACAACTAAGACATCCCTTAGGATATGGCCGAGGCTTTTCTGGGGATTGTTCCTCTGTTTGCTGCTAGGAAAGTGAGCACGATCTTCGTCGTCACTATCTGGGAGTTCATCATTCATCCCATCATAGTTGATAATGACTTTCATGTTAGCAAACGGGTTTTGTCCTTCGTACATGATCTTTTCTTTTCCCTTTTTGCTATCTTCCTCAGGTTTGAGGGCTTTCCTTTCATGGACAGGTATGACAGGAGGAAATAGCATGGCAGATACTGCAGTCAGGGATTTTTCTCACAGGTTTCGTCCATCCGGCACTCTTGAGGTCTGGGAGCAGAATTGTGGAGGCATGAGCCTTGGGATGTTTGTGTGGGTTCCGGTGATTGGATCCGGATAATATCCTAATCCTGCTCTTCCCATCTGACTTGGGATTTGAATTGGCATCTTAATGTCGTGCTTGTTCTTTCCTAACCCTTCTCTAGGCTGGAAACCCACAGCTGCCATTTCTTGGCCCACTGTCATTACTTCAGTGGAACTTTTAGGCCTCAGGGCGAGTGCCCCAATTGGTAGATATTGAATATCACTTACCTTGAGAGCTTGAAAACTTGCAGGCTCAACCCCGGCGTCCAGGCTAATCACTGGCATGTCCCCATGTATGTGGGTAGGGTATTCCGGTTCGACATTCACTGTGATAAGACTGTTATTGATAATGTACTTGAGTTGCTGATGGAAGGTGGATGGAACAGCCCCGGCCATATGGATCAATGGCCTGCCCAACAACAAGTTATATCCGGTGGCTATGTTGAGCACCTGGAAAGATACATAGAAGGTGTGTGGACCAATTTCTAGAGGAAGCTCGATTTCCCCCATAGTCTGGCGGCGAGATCCATCGAAAGCCCGGATAACCATGTGACTGGTTTTGATCCGGTTTGGATTGATCTTCATTCTTTTCAACATGTCGTATGGACAAATATTGAGGGAAGATCCTCCATCAATAAGCACTCCTCCGATCACGTATCCGGAGGACATAACGGCTATATGCAAGGACTTGTGGTGGCCCCTTCCCTCAGCCGAGATATCATCATTTGTGAAGGAAATCACATTGTTATTGAAAATGTGTTCTATCACGTGATGGAATTTCTCTGTGTCTACCGTGTGTGGCAGATGGGCTTCTTCTAGTACCTTTACTAGGATGTTACGGTGATCCTCTGATGATAGGACCAAGTCCATGATGGATATTTTCTTGGGTGCGTCTTTCAAGCTTTGCACTATCTTGATTTCATTGTGTCCCATCTTTTTGAGGAACTCTCTTATCTTTTCTTCAGCCACCCTTTCTTTTGCTTTGGTAACTGGTTTAATCACCCGTTGAGGCAGGTACAATGGATTATCCTATGATAGGATGGAAATGTTGTTTGAAGTAGAGCTTTCAATGTCCCTGTAATTCCATGGGACCTTCTTCAGACTGAGGATTGGATACTGAGGCCTGAAGGGCAAAATTAGAGGCTGAGGTGCATCCACCTTCATAGGATTTTATTTGTCTTAGACCCTTTACCTGTCAGTACCAGGGGTGTGATGATTGATTCTTTATTGCAGGATATGACAGCCACTGTGTCCTGATACCATGCATTGGGGATCCAGAGGCTATCTTTATCTGTCATATCGAGGATTTGATCTCCTCTGATTAGGTCACCTTTCTCAATCAGGTTTTGAATTAGGTTACGAAGTGCCCAGCATTCTTCTGTATCATGGCCGGGAGAGTTGGAATGGTACTGACATATTTGGTCAGGTTTGAATTTTCTGGATTGACGGTTCAGCGGAGGTAGTAAGTTTTCAACCATTCCCTCGTTGATCATCATTTGTAGGATTTCTTCCATTGACTGGTTCAAATTGGTGAAATTCCTTTGAAATAGGAACTTCCTATCTGCTTGGACACTTGCTTCTTCGATCCCCTTGTCAGTCCAGGGTGTAAGCTCACAAATCCGGCTATGATCTTGATTGGAATTAACTTTTGCTGGAGGAGAGCGACTGCCAATAGATTGATGGATTTGCTGCAACATCTTTCTGGTGAGTTCATGTTGGTAGACGACCAGTTCAGCCAACTGCTCGATTTGTTCCTTGATAGACTTTATTTCTTGCTCTATCAGGAATTGTTTTTCAAAAGCTTCCTAACTCATTGAGCTGTTGTTGTTGGATTGGGTGGATTCTTCAACATAGCAGAGGTATTTGGATCCTTCTCCACTTGAAGTGTTGATCATGTTGACACTCTCCTCCTTGTGCTTGTGGGAGAGGGTTATCTTGGACATGCGGCTGATCCGGCTTTATGACCATAGTTTCCCCGCTATCAATCAAATCTTGGATTTTGTGCTTGAGGGACCAACAATCTTGGGTGTCATGGCCCGGTGATCCGGAATGATAAGCACATTTCTTGCTAGGGTCAAAGTTCCTTGCATTAGTGTTAGTTGGCGAAGGAGTTGGCCAATCTTCTTTTGAGCTGGCAGAAGTTTGAAGACGTTCTCGAGTGAATCCCCTAGTGGGGTGAAAGTCCTTCTGCGTCTGACCTCCATATTTTTCTGGAATGAAGGATTTGAAGGCTATCTTGCATCTTAGAAAGGGGATATAGTTCCTCCTTTGAATGGGTGTATTGTTTGAATTACCACTTAAATTTTGTCCTTGTAACACTAAGGAAACTTCTTCATCTTTCTTTTTGTGGACCCTCCGGGGATTACTCTCTTAATTTTTCAGATTAGATATGCTCAGCAACAGCTTCGAGTGTCGTTAGGTCTTTTATTTTCCCGGACTTGAGTCCCATTTCGGCCATTTCGCTGTGTTTGATCATTTCAGGGAAAGGTTTTCCTATGCCTGCTAGGACCCTTTCATAATAAGGAGCTTCTTGAATATCGATGAAAGTCATGACTATTTTAGATTCTGTCATGGCGGGGTTGACTTGTGCTACGACCCGTCTCCATCGCTGGGCATATTCTCTGAATGATTCAATGTTATTCGTCTTGATTTTGGTAATTTGATACCGATCTGGAGCTAGCTAAGATTGAAAACTGTACTGGCTGAGGAAGGCATGGGCCAATTCTTCCCAACTGTGGATTTTGGAGTTGTCCAGACGGGCATACCAGGTTCTGGCTTCTCTAGTTAAACTCTTCTGAAATAGCTGCATTCGAAGTTTCTCGTCCTCAGCATAGGATCCGAGTTCTCCGATGAAAACTTTCAGGTGTGTGTAAGGATCCCCTAATCTGTCATATTTCTCGAACTCAGGGATTTAAAATTTTTCGGGATACCGAGCCCCGGGAAATATACATAGATCTGAGTAGTTGACACTGCCAAATGCCCCAGTTCCTTTGATGGACCGAGGGGTTTCTTCCATTTGTTGGATTTTCTTGAGAAGGTCACCAGCTTCATGTTCTTTACTTAGGATGGTGATTTCTGGTGTTTTGTTGATTGCGTCCTGATTCTGGGGTCCAGGGATCTGAGTTTCGGCATTTTCTGTATCTTGACCGCCAGCACCACTACCAGATGTTCCTGGTTCTGGATGAGATTGTTTCTCTTTGAAGAACTTGCTTTGCTCTCGAAGGAAACCGGCTAGCTCGGCTATCTGATTTTTTAATCCTTTGAATTCTTCCCTAGACACAGGGGTGGATTCTGGTGAAGCACTTGAAGCCATGTCCGTAGATGGACCGTGTGCTTTTCTGGCCTTTGATCTAGTGATAGGACCAATTTTTCCCTACCTACACTAAAACGTAGGCTTGTCAATATCCTATGGTAGGTAATGACTAGATGCATGTGTTTTTAAGTTTATCCTGCAAAACCGAGGTTAGTTATTTTAAAGGTAGGATGATAGGATATTTGACAGGAAAGTAATTAAATCTTTCATTATTGTCATTTACATTGTGCTCCTTAGTAATTGGAGACTTGACATGGAATTGAAAGAGGAAGGCATGAAGAAGCATCCCGTAGGATTCGATTGATCAGAAGCTGACCTATCCTAGGTTACTATCGCGGCTTTTGTTTCGGCATGAAGGTTCCCAGATCATCGCAATCTACTAGAAGGGAAGTTAATCCGATCGTTCAACTGGAGCGAATCTGGGTAGTACATTTTCAGGAGGCAGCCCCAGAGACTTAGTCGTCCCCAGAGTCCTTACTTATCATCGACCGGGTTAGCCTCCTAGTGGAGGAACACACAACATACATTCACCTACATCGGCCTCACCGCTTATGCATGCAATGACAGTTCGTGCGAAGCATTAATATGGGTGCGAAGCACTAATATGGGTGCGAAGCACTAAAGCATTCATTCTCATTCAATCAATGTAAAGGCATAGCATTCATACATTCAATGAAAGATGCAGCATTCACTCATCCATTGACTGTGGAGACGCAGGATTTCACGCATTCAATATTTTTGAAAGGAAAATGTTTGAAAAGATTGGAAGCGGCCTAAGCCCTATACTGTCCCCAGCAGAGTCGCCACCTGTCGACGTTGCAAAATTTAAGAATCTCGCGGGTAGGTTCGTAACCCGAGTTTCCTCAAATCGATCTTCCTAAGTTATCTCTACCCTTATTCTTTTTATTGCAAAAAATGTTTTGAAGGGTTTTTTAGGAAAAAGGCCAACATATGTATATGTCGACGATTTGATTTAAACAGAGTCGCCAGTTGGTAGTTCTGAAGATGGTTGTACTAACTCAACCGAATTTGATTTGAAAATAGGCCCAATTATTGGACACTGTCGAAACTTGATCTTTGAAATCGGAGTTTTGAGTTCGGGGCTTGGTTAAGTGTGGGGAAGGTGTTAGGCACCCCACGACTCTCGTGTAAACACGGTACCGCATCTTTTCAATATTTCCCTTAAAACTGGAATGTGTGAGTGAATGCTGTTTGAAAATTGGGCCTTTGGATTGATTGAAAGCTTTGACAGGCTTCGTTGAGCCTATATGCGAAGGGTTTGATTTGATTTGAAAATCAGTCTTTGATTTGATTTGCAAAAGCATTTAATTTGATTTTGCAAAAGCTTTTGAATTGAATTGACAATGATGTTTTGAAAGCTGGTTTTATCAAACCCTTATGCTGACATAGGAATTGAAGCATATCGCTACTCTCAATTTTATCCTTATAACCTTAAGGCTGCATGCAAATGGTGATTTTTCGGGCTGCGAAGCATCCTCGACCACAGAAATATAAAGTGTCGGTCTCCTCATGGGTATGAAAACCATCGGAGGGACGCTGACACGGCAATTTATATTTTCACTATGTTGAGACCTTAAATCCGGATAACCGTTTTAAGGTCTGTGCATGTACATTTTACAGAAAAAAACTGGGAGGGTACATCTGTAAATCGGAGTTTGTCCATCGTGGGAATCAGATTCTGATCAGTTTGATCATGAATCCCACGATTCCTAGGCTCACATATGAGTGGCTAGAAAACTTGCACAGTTCAAATTTGTACAGAAACAAATAAATATCACAAGATACCCAGAACCAGGGATTCATTCAGTAAATCCCGGTCCGCACGGCCAAAGCATCTCGTTCCCACTAGATAGCGATCTAAGGAATGCGAGGTTGCTTTTGAAGCTGAAACTATAAAAATAACTAGATTTAAAGAAATCTCAGCCATTATAGCTTCCAGGTTTTGTCGGGACCTGTTTGAACCGTTGAAAGCTAGAAGTGGCGAGATTTGGATAAATCTAGTTCGCCTGCGGAAATGTCAATGCAGATTCATATACAAATGAATATTAAATGCAACAGTTGAATAAATTGAGCAAAGTAATATATATAGTTAAATATATATAAAAGCTGTAAAGGGCGATGGGTTTTCACTCGCAAGCTCTGACTGGAATTGAAATATATACGTAGATATATATATTAACAGAAACGTAGTCAATCAAGACTAGAAAGATGACCAGTGATGATGAAGGCTGCTTATATATGCATAAATATATATAAAAACAGTCAAAAGGCCACAGAATGATCCAGGCCGAAGTGAAATGTAAATTGCAGAAAAAATAGTCAGCCAGTGATTGGGGAGAGCACCCAGTATGGCGACGTGTGCAAAAATAGTAAAAAGGGCGATGAGTTTTCACGCCTGTGCCTGGACTGAATTAATATATATATATATAGAGAGAGAGAGAGAGACAGAAATATAGTCAACCAATACTGGTAAGATGACCAATTATGATGAGAGTCGCTTATATATGCGTAAATATATATAAAAGCAGTAAACTACCTCGGATTTGACATCCGGGCTTGACATAATTAAAATGTTAGTACATAAACAGTTAAATATATACAGAAAAAGGCCAAACCTGGATTGGGAAGATAACCCAGTCTGGCAAAGTTGCCAAAACTGTGAGTGCTAGTGCATTGAAGCTACTGGAGCTGACGGATCGTCAATCCGAATTGTAAAAATATTAAAAATAGAGTTTATGTACAAAAATGTATTAATATTTGATGAAAACGGCAACATAACTAAGTTTCGGGCATATTTAGAAGATAAAACTTGATGTGCAGGTGTAAAATAGTGCAAAGTAGTAGTATTGACTTGCTGATCGTAACAATACTTACAATGGGCTGCACTGCGGGCTTTTTGCCAAATCGTAGGCTTTAAACGCCCAAATCTACCGGTGGTGTTTTGATATGTGGTAGTATATGGGTATTTCTATGTGTTGGAGTGAAAATGTTTGGAAGAGGTGTAAAAGTCGGAAAATCAAACTAGCAGGGCTTTGCTGCGTTTTTGAATTATTTCAAATGAATGGGGGGCACGTTTATTTATAGGCCAGGGAGCCTCCACTCTACCTGCGGCAGCCGCAGGTAAAGCCATGGCTCCCCTAGGTGGGGCCCACATGCCCGGCTTGGTCGTCTTGAAGTACATGCACTCCGAGCAATGCGATGTCCGGTCAGAATCTTTCTAACTTTTGATCGGAGCGTCCGTTTGAGGTGTGCGATGCCTTTTCGAAAAGCTCTCGTCGAGAGTGTCGCAATGACATGGGAACAAACATTTTTCGGGTCTAGGAATATGGGTTCATAACCAGATCGTCGATTCCTCGCAGTTTGTCCGTTGAGCTATCTTGCGTAGTTGCCACTCGGGATCGTCGTTAGGGTTTATTCTGACTTTGGCAGCATCGATTTGGCTTGAGTTTGACCAAGTCAGTTGAGAGTCGATGAAATGACCATTTTACCCCTCCCGGGGCTGCCAGTAGTGTCGGCATGGTCGCTGGTTGACTTCCAGGAGCTGATTCTAAGAGTTGGATACTAGTCGAGTCTTTTGACCTCAGGGTTGTCTCTGAGGCTGATGTGGTCATTCCAGGTTTTGCTTTGGAGTTGTTTTGATGCTTTAGCTTGATGTCTGAAGTTGACCTAACGTCCCGGGTTGAGACTGGGGATGACCTGCACTTCCCGGGTTGAGACTATGGTTGATTAATACTTCCCAGGTTGCTGCCGGGGTTGAATTGACTTCCCGGGTTGAGACCGTGGTTGATTTTGACTTCCTGGGTTGAGATCGGGGTTGAACTTGATGATCCGATTGATTGTTAGAACCTGATTGATGGTCCGATTGACTGTTAGAACTTAATTGATGGTCCGATTGGCTGTCGGAACTTGATTGATGGTCCGATTGACTGTCGGAACTTGATTAATGTCCCGATTAACTGTCAGAACTTGATTGATGGTCCGATTGACTGTCGAAACTTGATTGATGGTCCGATTGACTATTAGAACTTTATTAATGGTCCGATTAACTGTCGGAACTTGATTGATGATCCGATTGACTGTCGGAGCTTGATTGATGGTCCGATTTACTGTCGAAGCTTGATTGATGGTCCGATTGACTGTCAGAACTTGATTGATGGTCCAATTGACAGTCGGAGCTTGATTGATGGTCCGATTGACTGTCGGAACTTGATTGATGATCCGATTGACTGTCAAAACTTGATTGATGGTTCGATTGACTGTCAGAGCTTGATTGATGGTCTGATTGACTGTCGGAGCTTGATTGATGGTCTGATTGACTGTCAAAACTTGATTGATGGTCCGATTGACTGTCGAAACTTGATTGATGGTCCGATTGACTGTCGAAACTTGATTGATGATCCGATTGACTGTCAGAACTTGATTGATCGTCCGATTGACTGTCAGAACTTGATTACCGATATTGGGAATCAGATTTAGGTTGAAGGACCGGCGTTAGTGGCCGGATTTGGATTGATTGACGGTTTTGCCCTCCTACCGGGTTAGTATTGGGGCAAGAAAAATTTTGAGTGTCTATAGAATACTTAAGCGGTGAGTTTCTCAATTATCTCAAAGAAAATGGTATAATCTCACAGTGAACTCCACCAAGAACACCATAGTTGAATAGTGTGTCTGAAAGGAGAAATCGAGCACTGTTGGACATGGTTCGTTCCATGATGAGCTTTACTGATCTTCCAGTTTCCTTCTAGGGTTATGCCATTGAATCGGCTGCATACCTACTTAACAAGGTACCTACCAAATCAGTCCCAAAGACTCCATATGAGATATAGACAAGGAGGAAACCAAGTCTTAACCATGTTAAGACTTGGGGTTGTCCAGCTTATGTCAAAAAGTTTGAGAATGATAAGCTGCAGACTAGATCCAACAAGTGTAGATTTTTGGGATACCCTAAATAAACATCATGGTATTATTTCTATCATCCAACTGATCAAAAGGTGTTCGTTGCGAAACTTGATGTCTTCTTAGAAAAGGAGTTTATCCTTGAAGGGGTCAGTGGGAGTAAGATATATCTTGAAGAAATTCAAGAATCACAAATTACTACGGATCAAAGTCAGGTGTCTGACCAAGTAGAAAATCCTACTGTCACACACCCTATTCATAAATCTGGGAGAGTACCGAAGATACCTGATAGGTATGGATTCGTCATAGAGGATGACGATGAGGTACACATCATAAATGATGATGATCCTTTGGATTACGAACATGCTATGTGTAGTAAAGACTCAGAGAAATGGCAAGAAGCCATGAAATTCGAGATGGACTCCATATTTGAGAACAAAGTATGGACTTTGGTTTCATCATCTAAGGGCATTAAGCCTATTGGGTGTAAATGAGTCCTCAAAAGAAAGACTAGAGCAGACGGCAAGGTAGAGACCTATAAAGCCCGACTGGTTGCGAAAGCTTTTAAACAAAGACAAAGTGTTGACTATGATGAAACCTTCTCGCCAGTAGCTATGCTCAAGTCTATTCGGATTTTGCTTGCGATTGCAGCTTACTATGACTATGAAATCTGGTAGATGGACATAAAAACGGCCTTCCTCAATGAAAACCTTGAGGAGGATGTGTATATGACACAGCCAGAGGGTTTTGTTTCAAAGGTTAGAACAAATCAAGTCTGTAAGCTGTAATGATCCATTTATAAATTAAAGCAAGCTTCTCGAAGGTGGAACATCCATTTTGATGAGACAATCAAAGAGTTTGATTTTATCAAAAATGAGGATGAACCATGTGTATACAAGAAGGTTAGTGGGAGCGCTGTATCATTCTTTGTATTATATGTTGATAACATATTACTAATAGGGAATGATATTCCTATTCTACAGTCGATCAAAATTTGGTTATCTAAACACTTCTCCATGAAGAACTTGGGAGAAGTATCTTATATTTTGGGGATAAAGATCTATAGATATAGATCTAAAAGAATGCTTGGCTTGTCCCAAGGAATGTATATTGACACGATGCTAAAGAGGTTTAGCATGGAAGATTCCAAAAGAGGTTTCATGTCGATGAGCCATGGAATACATCTCTCCAAGAAACAGGCCCCAAATACACCTGAGGAGAGAGACCGTATGAGTAAGATTTCTTATGCTTCAGCAATAGGATCTATCATGTATGGTATGATATGTACTAGACCGGATGTTGCTCATGCACTTAGTGTAACGAACAGATATCAGTCGAATCATGGAGAAGAACACTGGAAGGCAGTGAAAAATATCCTGAAGTTCTTAAGAAGAACTAAGGATATATTTGTTGTCTACGGTGGGTCTGAGTTGAAACTAGAGGGCTACACAAAATCAAGTTTTTAAACCGACCAAGATGATAGTAAATCCGTTTCGGGGTATGTGTTTACCTTAAACAGTGGCGCAGTAAGTTGGAAGAGTTCCAAGCAACAAACAGTTATTGATTCAGTGACAGAGGCAGAGTACATAGCTACAAGTGAAGCTTTTTGGATGAAGAAGTTCATAACTGAACTTGGTGTGGTTCCTAGCATTAGAGGAGTAGTACCTTTATTCTGTGACAACACTGGAGCTATTGCACAGGCTAAGGAACCTAGGTCTCATCAAAAATCCAAACACGTGTTGCGGTGGTTTCATTTGATTAGAGAGATCATTGAAAGAGGAGATGTCACCCTGGAGCGTGTGTACTCTCAAGAAAACATTGCATATCCATTTACTAAAGCTTTAACACAACAGCAGTTTGATCGTCACTTAGAGAAGATGGGTATGAGATACCATAGCGATTGGCTTTACTGCAAGTGGGAGATTGAAAGTAATATGCATACAAGCCAATCATGTTTAATGATACAATATTTACTTTGTAACAATTTTATTCATTTATTAATAAAAGTATTATGTAATTAAAGGCAGTTAATTTATCTATATGGTGTTGTTTTTATAATATGTAATAAAATCATAGTTTTAAACAATGCTTTTAGAATCGTGATGATGATCATTCTAATGAGATCTAAATTCTTAGATAGCTTAAAACTAAAAGAGTTCCCAATCGTTGGATTACTAAAAAGGAGATTAGTGAATTCGGATAAATTGGTACATACGTTGCTTTCTCATTGGATGAGGATGATTGATCTCATAATCATTTGTGTGGAGACACTAAAGTAAATATATAGGTGCTTATTAGAGAATAAGTACACTGAACGTGGCTCGCTAATGAATACCTAATGGAGTTTTACTTGCCTATCAATAGGAATTCCTTAAGTGATAGTAGCACAAATAATCCTTAGACTTGAGATTATCATAGTGTCTTATGTTGATGAGTTATACTTTGACATGTCCCTTAAGACCCTAAGGGTATATCAAAGGGTATGATTGGGTATAATGATTTATATATGGAGATAATGAATGATCAATAAAGGATCTACCACTTCTAGTAAAAGAAGAGAATGTCTTATGTGATTCGATTAATGACAACCCAGTAGTCCTTGGCCAAGGCAGAATGAAATTAGAAAGTAGTTTCTAATTTATATTATTTGGTGTTGTGCATTTTAGAATCGAAATACATATAATTAAATAAAATAAAACTTGATAGTAAATTCATGTCTTATATTTAATTGGGACATTGTATGGTGGAAGGAATGAATTGTACGATAACTATTTACTCACGGGTTCTTTTATGATTAATGTTGAAATCTATATTATCTTGAAAGTCGTTGATCGCTAAGGGGGCTTACCCTTATTGTAGAATAAATGTTATTTATTTAAATGAATTATTAGTTTAATTTATTTATTTAAATAAGATTAGAATTGTTCTAATTGATTTATTCACAACCGGTTTAATATGGATAACCTAAAGGGTCACACTATAAAAAGAAGAATATTTATTAAAGAAGCTAATGGCATAATCGTAATAATAAGTTAAGTATGTTTAACTTAATCTATGGTGATAGAATAAATTAAATAGCTTAATATTTATTATTTAATATTTTGAAAATATTAAATATAAATTAATAAGAGGAGTCTTATTATTATTATTAAAGGAGTTTAATTATTCCCAATAGGATTGGGAAGCCTAATTAATTAAAAAGTTTAATTAATTAATATGAAACCCTATGTCTAAATGGTTTAGGAGGGTTGCCTACATCTATAAATAAGAAAGTCTTATTATGGAACGGGGACACGTGAGACACTACACACTATTCCAATAATTGGGAGAGTACAGAGAATCTATAGAGATAGATGGGAGCTGTCGTTTACACTCCTAAATTAACCTCACTTTCACTTTACAAATTCAAACAATTAGCACAGTAGTAAGCAAGGATCGATCCCACAGAGAGTGATTTATTTTATATTTATCTTATAATTTTTAATGAAAATGAGATTTTGAATTGATTAACTAAAGTAACAAAAATAAACTAATAAGAATTAACAATAAATAAAAAGCTTCAGTTCTTCAGTTCAGTATCACCTTTTTACAACAATAGATTAATCAAGTGTAATATTATTTACTCTTCATTGAAACTAATAGTCCTAGGTAACAACAAGCTCTGCTACCTGAAACTCCCCTTAGATTTTCACTCAATGAAACAAGTTCTTCACAAGATTCTAACCATTATATAACCTAGAACAAGCTCTCTAGATTTAATATAACAGCAGCATTAAGAACTAGGGAATTAGACTATTCCAAGCAACAAACACATAAGCACGGATTGTTTAACTTGTCTTCTGGTAATTATAGCAATACTCAAAAGCTTGTCCACAATCAAGTATTACTAATTGCTACTTATGATTAGGAACAATATCAATTACACGTAATATTATTCCTTGATCTAGCATATGATATGCATTAACTAATTTAATCCTGCAGAAATCAAATTAGTTAAACCAAATAGCATTTAGAAATTAAATCAGATTATCAAGAATTAATTTCATGTGAGAAGAAATAAATAATGAATACTCAATTAACCATTAATTATAAATAAGGTTCAACATCCCTTCGAACTGAATAAAGAAAACTAGTCTGACATGCTCCAAGTCTACACTCCAATGGTGTAGATGAGAGAATGTAGTAAATGATTAAATGGTAGAATGAATAATATCCTGACTATTACATCTATTTATAGTGCTAGACAAAGTTCTAAATCCTATAAGAACTAGAAATCCAAATCCTAAAAGGAATTACAAATCATAATTAGTTTCCATAAAAAAAATAGAATCTAATAAGGAAATAAAATCTTAGTCCAAAGTAATCCTAATTCTAATAGTAATATCAATCCAAATCCATGTAGAAAGATGCCAAAATCTACTTTTAGAAACTTTTCAAAAATCCAAGATTTCCAAATTTTCTTTTTCTCTTCAATTTAGCTCCAAATCAACTTGTTTCCATCCTTTTAGCTTTAATTCACTTGAAAACAATAAACAATTTATTAAGCTCATATACACATGAAACATGCAATAAAACCAAACGTCATGAATATTGTGTACTTATCAAATTTCTCCACACTTAGTCTTTTACACGTCCTCATGTAGACCAAAAGTTTGATTTCCAAAAAAACTCTACTCAGCCATAATGTCAAAAGATTTCAAGATCAAATCATGATTATCAACACTAAATCCACAAAAACATAATCAAAGCTTCATCAATTAACTCAAAACAACAACCATACCTTCTCACCATTGAATTTCATTAAGTCAAATTGTATCCACATAAGCACTCTTCTATGATCCACACACTTACTCAACTTAGTTATCATGGAGCAAAAATGTGCACACCACTCAAGACTCAATACATATTTTTCCTGCTTTATTTTTTTTACCAGAACCCTTTCATTTTCCTCTTTGTTTTCTGTGAATGCATTTTATACTCCGTTTCACCTTCCTCAATCTTTCTTTTGTAAGTGAGTGCATTTTATGCTCCATCTCACTTATTCGCACGTGTTTATGGGAGAGTACGTTTTACGCTCCATCTCATCCCACCACATGGTTTCTCTTTTGCTTCTTTTGCTCTTTTTCAACAATTTCTTTGATTTTCGACTTTTTTATTTTTTTCACATGGTCCTGCAAAAAGTATAAGCAGTTCAATAGTTCTAAAGCATGAGATTAGTGCATATAGACAACTACACAGATAACTAAGCCAAATGAGCATATATCATATGTTCAAGTACTCATGCGACACAAATTCAATTCAAATCAATTACTATGGATCATGACTTAGCTTTTCTCAATCATTAACTAATTAAGCATCAAACATATTTTGAAATTTAGCATTGACTTTCAATTTTTGACTTTAACCTTCGAACACATAGGCAAATAGAATTATGAAACTTAAATTTTTCAAAAAAATTCAAAAAGCATCAAATTTTCAAATTTCCTATCAAAATCGGATCAATATCCCTAAATAAAATAAAAACCTAAATCTTTCCCCCCACACTCAAACCTTATATTGTCCCCAATGTAAGAAAATCATGCAATGAAGAAAGAAACTACAAACAATTAAAAAAACTAAAAAGTAAAAGGATAGAAAAATCAAATCTGAGTTCTTAGGTTGCCTCCCAAGTAGCTGCCCTTGTTTAATGTCATTGGCTTGACATCATCCTTCTTATTCTATGTAATCGGACGTGTGAACTTCAAGTGAGATGGTAACAGTTTTGATTCATCAGTAGCATCTCTTAGATCTTAATTTTGCTCCATTCCAGCCTTCAAATCCTTCTTGTATATTTGCTCAAGAGATTCCTGCACTATAGAGTCAACAACATCAGTAGCAAAAATAAAATTTATATTACCAAGATACCTTTTTGTCTCATATATGCTGAACTGGATATTTCCATCATCCAATTCCATGGTAAAAGTCCCATGGTGTTTATCATTTAGTGTCTTCACTGTTTGCACTGATGAAGTTGTAACATTATCCTCCTTGTAAAAATCTGCATAAATTATCAAATCATCCTCTTGTTCCTTTTCATCAAATTCCATGTTCACTTCATTGTCACTCATAGCACTATTGCCCGTTTCTGAAGCAAGCATTGTCTCCTCTCGCTCCTCATCTTCACATCCCACGGTAATTGCACTTACGTTCTCAATAGTTTGAGAGGGTGACCTCCCTAAGCCTTGAGATTCTAACCTCCCTACCGTGGATGCAAGCTGACCCACTTTGTTCCTCAATTCTTGAACAAAAGTCCTTATATCCTGCTGGAACTGCTGTGTCTGACTCATGAATACTTTGAACATATCCTCAAGAGATGGTGCAGAATTGGTAAGTACGTCTTCGGTATATGTGTGGTACTGAGGTTGAGTCTGCTAAAAATCTTGATGCATACTTGAAAAGACAAGTTGCATTGGTGGCCTAGTACATTTATAGCTCAAGTCAGGATGATCTGTCCATCTGGAATTGTGAATGTCTGCCCAAGGATCACATTGATGTGGATTTTGTCTAGAGAATGTCCCCACAACATTAACTTGATGAACAGTTACATCCTCTTGCACTATGGGACAATCATTTGTCGCATGCCCTGATTTTGAGTAAATTCCACATACTTTTGCAACTTACATATTCCCTGTAGCCATTTATCGAACCATAGCAGTTTGTTAGTTCCCAAAGGGCACACAATAGATCTAGAAGAGGGGTTGAATAAATTCTTTTAATTTTAAATTCTTTTTTCCTTTCTTTTGTATTGCTAAGTAATTAGCAGATGACAGACATAAGAATCAGTTCATGCACAACGAAATAAGTTAAAGATCCCCTTCAAAGATATCTTGATAAATATAGTTCTAATGTTAGTTTAGGTATAAGTGGTTCTAGCAGTTATAGTAATTTATAGTGCATAATATAAATAACATAGAGTAAAAGACACAAGAGTTTTAAGTGGTTCAGAGACTAAAGCTCCTACTCCACTCTTCTATTTCAACAAGCAGGGATTCCACTAAGGAAGGGGTACCTCTGAATCAATAAGATTCCTTCAAGGCCAGCAGCCATGGAACTCTAGTTCACTAAGCCCAATAGACTTGGAACTGTAGACTAAGTCCAGCAGACTTAGAATCTCTTGTACCCTCTAGTACTCAGCAAGCCCAGAAGACTTGACTTGATTTAGTCATGAAGACAAGGACCCCTCAGGCCCTGCTTGTTAGTTTGTTTGTTGTTGGTGCTGAGCTGCTAAGATGACTTTAAGCTTGTTCATCTTCTAGTTCTTAGTAGCTTCTTATGATCTTCTGGCATTCAGCATTAAGGCTTGATGACCACTGATGGACTGCTAAGATGTTCATGAAGCTTGTCATCCTTGAGTAATTAGTAGTCTGATACATCTCCTTGGTGCAGTTGATCTTTGTTGTTGATACTTGACTTCATCTGATTTCAGCATAGCAAACTATCACCACTAAGGAACTGTTAAGTCTTTGCACATCAGGTAGACTTCTTCTGGTACTTAGCAGCCTCTGAACACTGGTTGTCTTGTGTGCATATTTTGCTCTACATCTACTTCTCTTCAGCTCAGGTTGTTGGCAGTGAATCATTGAGTGGCCCTGGAGATCTGCTTTTTGGTCTGCCACTCTAGCTCTTGTCTTCTTGGCCTTCTCAGCTCTCAGCTCAGATGCCATTGTGGTTGGCATTCTCTTTGTGTTGAGTGAATCCTTTAGCAGTTAAAGCCCTTCATCATATTTGCTCCATTCCCACTATGGTTGTCTCACTGCCACTGAGACATTTTTCTCTTTTAAGCTCGGTAGAACTCTTGTTGAGACAACAACTCTTCACCTTTGAAGCTTCAGCTGTTATATACTCCTCCATCAGCTTCCCGTTGGAATATAGTCGTTGAAAGCTATTTGAAATGCTTCAAGGATTCTGAGTTATTTGATGCAGACTGCTGAGTTGACGTGGCAGCCCCTTTTTGACTTTTCTGACACTGCAGTCTGCTGTTTCACCTAACACCTCTGAGATGTCACTTTCAGAAGTAAGGTTGGTACTCACCTTTATTTCTCCTTTTCGTTTCCTTGATTCAAATAAAGGAAGTTGACTACTGCATCTATAATTTCAATCAGCAACGTTCGATTGTCAGTCTTTATATTGACACATTACTGAGACTCAATAATCAGACGACCGAACTCCACGATTCTGATGTAGACGTTCATGAGATAGATAGTAGTTCGTCTATGGATGTTGCAAGATGACTAAATTTGACAACACTACTATTCTGAGAGTGTTCTCTGATCTGACAATGTAGCACCTCTTGCTCTACACTCTTGCAGTGCTTCTACTTTTCTTCTTGCCTTGACTCACATCAGGAATTAATAACTTAGCTGATTGCTCTGACCCTTCTGGTTTGTAAGACTCATCTGATTAGTCGTGCTCAGCTCTCTCAACTTTCTGCTCTGTGATCTCCCGTTCACTCTTCATGGTGAGGCTGAGCATTGACAATCCCTTTTGTCTGTCTTCTATAGGTTGGCCAGTATCTCTGTAGATGCTTTATCAGTTTCTACTGCTTGTTGGCAAACACCACGATCGTCATAGACACCACTACAATTGTTGTCTTCTGTTGGTTTGACAGACACTGCAATCGTTGTCTTCTTTTTTACGGTCACTTCATTCATTGTCTTCTAATGGACGCTTGTAAAAGACTTCTTCCGAATGGCTCTTCACTTCTCAATCAGCCTTTCTGATAGAGTTGGTGCTTCGATCTTTTGTTTGCTTGCTGGCCATTTAGAAGGTGCTTTTTGATCCTTTCTAGGTAGACTGCTTTCTTAACCTTGACTACTCTTACCAGAGTGAGATCTTTGTGTAAACTTTAGGAATGCTCAACTGTTGAGAATCATGTAGCCTCTACGATTCTTCCTTGGCATTGTGAGCAATTGCCTGACTATGCTTTGGCCTTTATTCTGCAGACTATGATCTGTCTTTGGTTCTATAGATCATGATCTGGCTTTGGTTCTGTAGACTACGATCTGGCTTTGGTTCTGCAGACTACGATTCTGCTTTGGTTCTGCAGACTACGGTCTGACTGGCTCTGCAGACACTACAACTCCGAGTGTAGTCTGCGACTCTGAGAGTAGATTATATGACAGACTACCATTTTTGCCTTAACAACTGCAGTCTCTTGACTGATCTGTTCGACTTTGATTTCTGCCTTGGTTATGATCTACAGACTCCACGCCTTCAAGTGAAGCCTACGATTCTTGACTTGGCTCGACAAGCGGTCGACAGGCCCTTGGCAAGTTATCTCCATGATCTTGGAGTGACTTTGTTAGCATACTACGATTCTGCCTTGACTCTCTCGGCAGACTGCGATTGCTGGTGCAGTGCTCCATGATCAGACAAGCCTATCTATTACATTTTATAAGATCAACCTAACAAGTTTGATCTTTCTATTCATAGTCCTTGTACATTGTAATCTTTTGAAGGACTTTACAAAGCTGTTCATTTATGTAGGATCAACCTAACACATTTGATCTTTTCAGTTTAAGTCCTTGTACATAGATGTCTATCATCTATCAAGGACTTTACAGCTTTCATCAATGCAGACATATTTGCATATTCATTCATTTAGTTCATAATCAAATCTAATATAAATAGGAATAACATTCTCATACATATTCCTAACAATCTCCCCTTATTTGATTATGACAAGAACATTAAATGCATATGTATGAGATGAATGAATCTTAATATACAATGAGATGTTGTATTACTAAAATAGATAATCATGAATGTTATTAATGAAAATTTAACTTACAAATGATATGACACTCTAAGTTCTGGATTCAGAGCATACTATTACAATTAGAGATGTACCTTCTCTTTTTCATTGTCTGCTCCTTGTATGTCTTCTGGATGAACTTTCTATGAACTTTCTGTTTGCAGCTACTCATCTTTTTGTTCTTCTCGATTCTGCTCCCCCTTAGATGATTGCTTCATTACTTCATCTTGCTTTAGCTCCCCCTCACATCTTGTCTTCATGGAGTCATCTTCTTTCGGCTCCCCCTCAGATGATGACTCCACTGTTGCTTCCTTCTTTTGCTTCCCTTTCAGGTCCTTTGCTTTGATGCTTCGGCTCTTGCTCTTGCTCTTGCTCTTCTCCTCTGTCTTCATTGTCTTCATTTTTCTTTTTGATTTCCTCCTTGAGTGCCTCTTTTTCTCCCACTTTTTGTCATCAATCACTTGAGAGAGATGCTGGACATTAGACATAAGCTGCTCCATCAGGTGAAATGTGTTGCCAACTTCAATCTTGAGTTCCTGTTGGCTGAGCTCTAGCTTTAGGGAAAGAGACTGGTTCAAAGTGTCTATTTTCTCAGAGAGAGAAAAAATAGATTCTTCACTTTTCTTCTGAGCTAGCAGAGCTTCTCTCCTTTGATCCTATATAGATTTCAGATATATTTGATCTCTCTGTTGAAGCTTGAGAGATATATCTGAGATTATGGCCTGAAGTTTGTTGTGAAACTCACTGTCTTCTTCGCCTGAAAGGATCTTAGCTTCTTTAGCATTGAGAGAGAATTTCTCAACCAATTCTTCAGAGTTTTTCAGTAACTCTACATCTTGAAGAATTTAAGCATCTAGTTGGATAGCCTCCTGCTGAGCAGCTGGTTGGACACCACGTATCTCACTTTTAGAGAGGCTTTCGAACGTAGTGAGAATCTCAAATAGATTTGAATACCAGTCGCTGCTTGAGGAAGAAGGGATATCAGATAGCATTGTTGGAGCAAGGTTTGACTTGTCAGGCTGAACTAGATCACTTGCAATGGTAGAGTGCAAAGGCTCTACGATCGTAGACTTTGATGTGATCCTTCCACCATCTAAGCTTTCTCGTAGATCGTAGGGAATGTAGATGTTGCTGGCTTGTCGGTAGACCTTGAAGTGAGGCTTGTCTCTGATCAGCTTGGTAGGAAATGACTTAACTCTTGGAAAGTTTTGCAAGATTAGCTCTATGTTGGGAACGTGTGAGTAACACCAGCTGAGGTAGCTTTTATCTCCACCAGTGTAAGCCTTCAGCCATGGCATCAAAGGGTAGAACCACCTTATCAGATGATTCTCAGAGTCATACAGCACTGTTGTAAGGTCCAAGTTCATATCTTGACAATTGTTGAGCAGATCGGCTGTGGACTTCCTTACCATACTGAGTCTTTCATTTCCATGTTCTACCCATCTGCTTGGTAGCACATTTTGTGGTTCATCAATTACTTCCACCACAATTCTATTTTTAACATTTGCAGGATAAGGAACATGATAGTCTGCTGACTCCTGATCTTCAAAGCTAGAGTCTGCTTCCTTTCCTTTATATCATGATCTAGAGTCAGACTGGTGCAAGCTCACTTCAACTGACTCATCAGTAGATTCCTGCATATGATCATTGTAGACACTCGAAATTTTGTTTCCTTGTTACTAACACTGTAGGAGGGCAAAACTGTAATCAACTCAACCCTAATCTCAATATCGGGCCATCAAATCAACCCCGGTAGCAATACCGGGTAGTCAAATCAACCCCGATCTCAATACCGGGCAATCAAATCAACCCCGGTCTCAATACCGGGCCATTAACTCAACCCCGATCTTAATATCGGGTAGTCAAATCATCCCTAGTCTCAATACCGGGCCATCAACTCAACCCCGAAAGTACAGGTCAGCTTCGGTCTCAACCTGAGAAGTACAGGTCAACCCCGGTCTCAACCCGGGAGGTACAGGTCACCCCGGTCTTAATCGGAGAGGTACAAGTCAGCCCCGATCTCAACTCGGGAGGTACGGGTCAGCCCCGGTCTTAATCCGGGAGGTACAAGTCAACCCCGGTCTCATCCCGGGAGGTACAGATCAACCTCAATCTTAACCCGGGAGGTACAGGGCAGCCCCAGTCTCAACCCGAGAGGTACAGGTCAGCCCTGGTTTAGACCCAAGAAGTATAGGTCAGCCCCAGTCTCAACCCGGGAGGTACAGGTCAGCCCCGGTCTCAACCCGAGAGGTACAGGTCAGCCCCGGTCTCAACCCGAGAGGTACAGGTTAGCCCCGGTCTCAACCCATGAGGTACAGGTCAGCCCCGGTCTCAACCTGGGAGGTACAGGTCAGCCCCGGTCTTAACCCGGGAAGTACAGATCAACCCCGATCTCAACCCAAAAACTACAGGTCAACCCCGGTCTCAACCCGGGAAGTTAGGTCAACTTCAGAAATAATCCTGACGCATCAAAACATCTCCAGAGGAAAACCTGGAGCGACCAAGTCAGTCTCAGAGACAGCCCTGAAGACAAACAGAATCAACTGGGATCCAAACCTTGGAAACAACCCCAATAAGTCAGACGAAGGCTATGCCGACATTGAAGGCAACCCTGGGAGGGGCAAAATGTTCATTTTACTAACTTAAAGCTGATTCGGTCAAACTTAAGCCGAATTGATGCCACTAACGTCCGAACGAACCATAACAATGATCCCGAGTGAAAACAGCGCAAGACAGCTCAAAGGACAAACTGCGAGGAATCAAAGACCCAGTTATGAACCCATCTTTTTGGACTCAAAAAAGGTTTTCTCCCATATCATTGCGACACGCTCGGCGAGGGAACGCCTAAAACGGACGCTCCAATCAAAAGTTAGAAAGTTTCGAATCGGACCTCACATTGCTCGTAGTACACTGTACTTCGAGACGACAGAGCCCACCTCGAGACCCATGCCACGTGGAGCCACATGTAGAACCGCGGCTGTCGCGGGTAGGTCCGCTTCTCCCAGGTCTATATATATGAAGTCACCCCCAGCTCATTTCATAATTGAGAAACGTTCCGAACCTCTGCCCGTTTGGTTTTCCAAATATTTTCTTGTCTTCCAAACCCAAATTTTTTAACTCTAACACGTAGATATACCCACATAATACCACATATCAGAAAATAACCGGTAGATTTGGACGTTTAAAGCCAACGATTTGGCAAAAAGCCCGTGTAGCAGTCCATTGTGAGTATTTTTACGATCAGAAAGTTATTATTACTTCTTCGCACTTTTATATACACTTGCATATCAAGTTTCGTTTTCTAAATATACCCGGAACTCAGTTCCGTGGCCGTTTTTGTTAACTTTTGGTACATTTTAGTACCTAAACGTATTTTCTGGCATTTCTACAACTCGGATTGACGATCCGTCGCTTCCAACAGCTTGCATATACTAATATCTTCGTGCTGAGAAACTTTCGCCAGACTGGGTTATCTTTCTAGTCCGGGTTTGGCTTTTTTTGTATATATTTAACTGTATATACGCTAACTTTTCAATTCTGTCAAGCTCGGATGTCAAATCCGCGGTAATTTACTACTTTTATATATATTTATGCATATATAAGCAACATTCACCACACTGCGTTATCTTCCCAGTCTTGGTTGACTACTTTTCTGTCTATATAAATATATATATATATATATATATATATATATATATATATTTACATTCCAGTTTGGCCTAGATTATTATGTGGCCTATATACTGTTTTTGCACCATTCACCATTACTGAGTTATCTTCCCAGTCCTGGTTGACTACTTTTCTATATATATTTAATTATAAATACATATATTTACATTCCAGTTCGGCCTGGATCATTCTGTGGCCTTTTTACTGTTTTTTATATATATGCAATCTTCACCACACTGGGTTATCTTCCCAGTCTTGGTTGACTACTTTCCTGTCTATATATATATATATATATTAATTTCAGTCCGAGCACAGGCGTGAAAATCCATTGCCCTTTTTATAATTTTTATGTATATATTTACATTCTGTCCAGCCTGGATCATTCTGTGGCTTTTATACAACTTTTATAAATATATATATATATATATATATATATATTTGCATTTCAGTCCAGGCACCGGTGTGAAAACCCATAGTCCTTTATAGCTTTCGTATATATATAATTATATATATTGCTTTACTCATTTTTATTAAATTATTGCTTTAAATATTCATTTTATATGAACCGGCACTAATATTTCTGCGGGCGAACTAGATTTATTTAAATCTCGCCAACTCTAGCTTTCAAACGGTTCAAAATAGGTACAGACAGAACCGGGAAGCAAGAATGGCTGAGATTTATTTAAATCTAGCATTTTTTTAGCTTCAGTTACAAAAGCAACCTCGTGGCCCTTAGATCGCTATCTAGTGGGAACGAGACGCTTCGGCCATGTGCGAGCCAGGATTTACTGAATGAATCCTTGGTTTTGGCGACATTTTGGATATATTTCTGTGCAAATTTGAGCTGTGCAGGTTTATTGGCCTCTCTATGTGAGCTTAGGAATCGTGGGATTCACGATCAAACTGATCTGAATCTGATTCCCACAATGGACAAACTCCACTTTACAAATGTATCCTACCAGTTTTTCTGTAAAAATATACCTACAAAAGACCTTAAAACGGTTATCCGAATTTAAGGTCTCAACATAGTGCAAAATATGGTTTGTCGTGTCAGAGACACTTTGATGGCTGTCATGCCCATGAGAAGACCGACACTTGTATTTATTTTGTGGTCAAGGATGCTTCGCAGCCCAGCAATCACCATTCAAATTAAGCCAAATGACTGAAAAGATAAAACTAAAGTATCAATATGCTTCAATTCCTATGTTAGCGTAAGGGTTTGAAAATCGGCTTTCAAAACATCATTTTAAATAATCTTATCGAAAAGATAAGATTTTGCAAATCAAATCAAATACTTTTACAAATTAAATCAAAGACTTTTTGCAAATCAAATCAAACCCTTCGTATATAGGTTCAACGATGTATACACATGCTTTCCATCAAGCATAGGCCCAATTTCTTTCAGCATTCACACATACACATTACATATTTAAAAGGGAAATATTGAAAAGATGTGGTACCGTGTTTACACGGGAGTTGTGGGGTGCCTAACACCTTCCCCACACTTAACCAAGCCCCCGAGCTCAAAATTTTGTTTTCAAAGATCAAGTTTCGATAGTGTCCAGCAATTGGGCCTCTTTCAAACAAACTCGGTTGAGTTGGTACAACCCTTTCAAATCTACCAACTGGCAACTCTGTAGAACGTTCAAATCGTTGACATAATACATGTTGGCCTTTTCCTAAAAACCCCTTCAAAACCTAATTCACAATAAAAAGAGTAAGGGTAGACATAACTTAGGAAGAGAAAGATCCGAGTTGTGACCCGACCAGAGGATTTTTTCCCGACGTCGACAGGTGGCGACTCCGCTGGGGACAGTAGAGGGCTTAGGCCGCGTTCAAATCTTTTCAAAAATTTCCCTTTCATATCTGCATATGTATGAAATGTTGCATCTTTACATTGAATGAATGCGTGAATGCTGCATCTTTACATTGAATGAATGTGAATGAATGTTTTCTGCTTTTTAGTGCTTCACACCCATATTAGTGCTTCGCACCCATGTCATCATATGCATAATGGTGAGACGCGATGTATGTGAATGTATGTTGTGTGATTCCTCCTCCAGAAGGCAAACCAGTCGGTGATAATTAATGTCTCTGGGGACGGCTAAGTCTCTGGGGCTCATGAAAATGCACCACCCAGATTCGCTCCAGTTGAAAGATCGGATTAATTTCCCCTCTAGTAGATTGCAATGATCTGGGGACCTTCATGCCAAAAATCCGCAAGAGTAGCCTAAGATAGGTCAGTCTCTGATTAACCAAATCCGATGGGAAGCTTCTTCATGCCTTCCTCTTTCAATTCAATGTCGAGTTTTCAAATTCCAATGTAAAAGGAGCACAATGTAAATATTATAATGAAAGATTTACATTCCCTGTCATATACATCTTATCATCCTGTCATCAAAACAACTGACCTCTGTTTTGCAAGATAATATTAAAAACCACAAAAACACATCATGGTATGCATCCTATCCCTACCCACCTCAGGAAATTGACACACCTAAGTTTTGTTGTAGGTGAAAAATTAGTCCTGTCACTAGATCTAAGTCTAATAAAGCACTAAGTCCATCCACGGACATGACTTCAAGTGCTCAGCCAAAATCCACCCCTGTCTCTAGGGAAGAGTTTGAAGGATTGAAGAATCAGATAGCCAAATTGGCCAGTTTCTTGAGAGAACAAAGTAAGGCTCTTAAAGGAAAGCAAGCCCAAGCTCACACAGAACCGGGAACACCTAGTGGTAGTGGTGACAAACAAGAGACTGAAAAAACAATCACTCAGATTCCTGGACCACAAAACTAGGAAACAACCAACAAAACCTCTGAAATCACCACCCTCAACAAAGAATAGGAAACTGGTGATATTCTGAAGAAAGTACAGCAGATGGAAGAAACTCTCCGGTCTACCAAAGGAACTGGGCCTTTGGCAGCGTCAATTATTCAAACTCTGTATATTCCCTGGGGCTCGTTATCCTGAAAAGTTATAGGTCCCTGATTTTAAAAAATATGATGGATTAGGAGACCCTTATACACACCTGAAAGTATTCATTGGAGAACTCGGATCCTATGCAGAGGACGAGAAACTTTGAATGCAGTTATTCCAGAAGAGTTTAACCGGAGAGGACAGAGCCTGGTATGCCCATCTAGACAACTCCAAAATTCACAGCTGGGAAGAGTTGGCCCATGCTTTCCTCAGTCAATACAGCTTCTAATCTCAGCTGGCTCCAGACAGATACCAGATAACCAAAATCAAGAAATAAAATACTGACTCATTCAGAGAATATGCTCAACGATGGAGGCGGGTTGCAGCACAAGTCACCCCAGCTATGACTGAGTCTGACATAGTCATGACCTTCATCGATATCCAAGAAGCTCCATATTACGAGAGGGTCCTAGCAGGCATAGGAAAACCATTCTCTTAAATGATCAAACATGGAAAGATGGCCGAAATGCTGTTGAAATCTGGGAAGATAAAGGACCTGGCTGCCTTAGAAGCTGTTGCTGAGCATATCCAGTCCAAAAATTACGGGAGTAATCCCCGGAGGGTGAACAAAAAGAAAGACGAAGAAGTGTCCTTGGTATTGCAAGGACAGAATCAAAGAGGCGAGTCAAACAGTATGTCCATTCAAAGGAGGAATTATACCCCTTTTCAAACTCCTGCATAGTCTCCAAACCCTCCATTTCAGAGAAATATGGAAGCCAGACGTCGAAGAACTTTCACCCCTCTAGGGGATTCACTAGAGAATGTGCTAAAGCTATTGACGGCACAGAAAAAGATAGTGCAACTCCTTCCACCCACCAATACTGGTGGACAAAAGTTTGATCCAAGCAAGAAGTGTGCTTACCATTCTGGATCTCTGGGCCATGACACCCAAGACTGTTGGTCTCTCAAGCATAAAATTCAAGACTTGATTGACAACGGAGAGATTGTGGTAACAAAACCCGAGCAACCGCACGTGCAGGATAATCCCCTCCCTCAGCACAAAGAGGAAAATGTCAATATGATCAGCACTAGAAATGGAGAAGGATCCAAATACCTCCGTTATGTGGGAGAGTCAACTCCATTCAGCAACAACAGCCCAGATAGTTGGGAGTATTCAGAAAGGTAATTCCTGATCAACAGGAGATCAAGTATGTCAAAGAACAGATAGAACAGTTAGCAGAGCTGGTTATATACCAACATTAGATCACCAGACAGATGATGAACCAGACCAACCAGTCTGATGCAAGTCCTCCCACACCGGAGATCAGTCCCATTCCTATGAGGGATCACTATCGGTCTCATGAGCATGAACCCTGGGCCGAAAAGATAACCGAAGAGAAGAATTTCCAAGCTGGTAGGAAATTCACTTTTCAAAGGAATTTCACTAACCTGAACCAGCCGATGAAGGAGATCCTCCAAATGTTAATCAATGAGGGAATGGTTGCAGACTTATTACCTCCATTAAACCCTCGATCCATGAAATTCAAGCCTGACCAAATCTGTCAGTATCATTCCAATGCACCCAACCATGATACTGAGGATTGTTGGGCGCTTTGTAACCTGAATATGATCGAAAACGATGAGTTAATAAAAGGGAATCAAGATTACAGCCTCCCAGATAAGGAAACTCTCTTTATTCCCACTGCATGGAGTCAGGATACAGTAGCTATCATTTCCTATGGTAAAGAGCCAACCCTCACACCCTTAGTACTGCCAGGGAAAGGGGTCCAAGAAATACAAAATCCTGTGAAGGTGGCCGCACCCAAGCCTTTGATCTTGCCCTTCAGACCTCAATATCCAATTATCAGTCTGAAGAGGGTCCCATAGAACTACGAGAATGATGAAGGTTCCACCTCAAAAAACATTGTCGTTGTGCCAAAGGACAATCCATTATCCCTGCCTCAGCGGGTGATCAAATCAATCATCAAAACCAAAGAAAGGGTGGCTGAAGAGAAAATCAAAGAGTTCCTCAACAAAATGGGATACAATGAAATCAAAGTGGTGCAAAGCCTGAAAGACACACCCAAGAAGATGTCCATCCTAGATCTGGTCCTATCATCGGTGGAGCATCGTGACATTCTAGTGAAAGTACTGGAAGAAGCCTATCTGCCAAATACAGTGGATGCCGAGAAATTCCATCATGTGGTAGAACACATTTTCAACAGCAATGTGATATCATTCACTGACGATAATATCCCTGCAGAATGGATGGGCCATTGTAAGTCCCTGCATATAGCCGTAATATCATCCAGGTATGTGATCGGAGGTGTGTTCATAGATGGAGGATCATCCCTCAACATCTGCCCCTATGACACCTTGGAGAGAATGAAGATCAACCCGAACCAGATCAAAACCAGTCATATGGTCATCCGAGCTTTCGATGGATCTCGATGACAAGCTATGGGAGAAATAGAGCTTCCCCTCGAGATTGGTCTGCACACTTTCTATGTGTCCTTTCAGATGCTCAACATCACCACTAGATACAACTTGTTGCTGGGCAGGCCATGGATCCATATGGCAGGGGCAGTGCCATCCACCCTCCATCAACAGCTCAAATACATCATCAATGTTAACCTCATCACGGTCAATGCCGAACCAGAATACCATGTCTGCATATAGGGAGACATGCCGGTGATCAGCCTGGATGCAGGAATTGAACTTGCTAGCTTTCAAGCCCTGGAGGTGAGTGATACTCAATATCTACCAGTAGGGGCACCAGCTTTAAAGCCTAAGGTATCCCTTGAAGTAATGACAATAGGCCAAGAGATGGTATCTTTGGGTTTCCAGCCAGGAGAAGGGTTAGGAAAGAACCAGGAAGGTATTACAAGTCCAGTGCAGATCCCGAGTCAATCGGGGAGAGCCGGATTGGGATATTCATCCTGGTCAAACCACCGGAACCCACACAAACACCCTAAGGCTCATGCTTCCCCCATACTGCTACCGAACCTTAATGATGCTGGCTTTGTAAAGCTAATGAGGAAGATCCCTACTGTGGTATCAGCCATGTTGTTTCCTCCAGTCATACCAGTAGGTGAAAGAAAGACCCCAAAGCCTGAAGGTGATAGCAAAAAGGGAAAGAAAAGAATATGTACGAAGGACGAGACCCATTTGCTAACATGCGGGTCATCATAAACTACGAGGGTATGAATGATGAGATTCCAGACAGTAATGCATCAAGAAGGGAAAAGGGGGCAGTTCAAAGAAAAACCCCGGCCTTATTATGAAGAATATCTTAGTCATTATCCGAGACGAGGCAGACGAGCGCAATTCCTTGATCCTCCCTGTTCATGAGAATCTAACCCTGGATAACTGGAACAGCGTCCCTTGCCTCAAGTCAAAAAGGGTAAAGGGGTAGAGAGTCCGTCTGCCTTGTAACATGCTTTCATTTACTGCTTACTTTATATTGCACAACTATAGCAATAAATTTTGTCATGCTTTGCCAAATGTTTTGTATATTTAAGCAGTTGCATATATTAAAGTGAAAGCATTTTTGTTTTTAGGACTCTAGAGTTGGATTTGTTTGTTACTACTGATGAGATGCCAACCTGTCACAGTGACTATAACTTTGATGTAGAACTGAACTTCGACTTGATGGATATTGATCAGGAGGAGGAAGATGATTATAAGGTGCCAGAGAAGATCAAAGAATGGGTCGAAGATAAACCTAAACCAAACCTCCACTATCAACATAGGAACCTCAGAAAACATCAAAGAAATATAGATACGCATAGACCTCACACTAAACCAAAAACTTGACCTGATCAAACTCCTAACACAGTTCCAGGATGTATTTGCATGGTCACATGAAGACATGATTGGCCTATCTATTGATATTTTCATCCATCGAATGCCCATCGAAGATAGATTCAAGCCAGTCAAGCAGAAGCTCGGGCGATTGAAACCTGAATGGAGTCTAAAAGTCAAAGAAGAAGTCGTTAAATAATTCAAAGCCGGTATCATCATGGTATCAACATACCCAGAGTGGCTGTCAAATATAGTTCCCGTGCCTAAACCCGAAGGGAAGGTACGAGTATGCGTAGATTATCAAAATTTGAATAAAGCCTAGCCTCAAGGACAATTTTCCTGTGCCTTTTATCCACATCCTGATCGACAATACGGCGCAGTACGGCATGTATTCTTTCGTGGACTGCTTTGCTGGTTACCACCAGATTATGGTTGCTAAAGAGGTTAGGGAGAAAATTGCTTTCATCACTCCCTGGGGAACCTTCTGCTATAGACGATTGTCCTTCGGCCTCATCAATGCTAGAGCCATATATCAGCGAGCCATGATGGCCCTATTTCATGACATGATGCATAAGGAGATAGAAGTCTATGTAGATGACATCATCATTAAATCCCGGAGGGAGAATGATCACATCGACCATCTCAGGAAGCTGTTCAACAGGTTGCGTAAGTACAACCTCAAGCTAAATCCGGCCAAATGTGCTTTTGGCTTCAAATCAGGAAAGCTGTTAGGATTCCTGGTAAGTAATCGAGGCATAGAGCTAGACCCTGCCAAGATTAAAGTCATTACTGAGATTCCAATACCTAGGACAGAGAAGGAGATACGTGGGTTCCTGGGGAGAATTAACTTCATAAGTCGGTTCATTTTCCAGCTCACAGCAACCTTTGAACCCATTTTCAAGCTATTAAGGAAAAATACCTCCACCAAATGGAATAAGGATTATCAGAAAGCCTTCCTTGCTACCAAGAAGCAGCTGAAATACATATTCAACGAGCCAATATTGAACTGTAGACTGTCCAAATGGCAGTTGATCCTACAACAGTTTGACATTATCTACGTGACTCAGAAATCCATCAAAGGTCATGGCATTGCAGATCAACTAGTCGAAGCACCATCAGGAGGGTTCGAGCCCCTGGAGACTTATTTTTCGGATGATGGGATCATGATAATTCAGTAACTCCAACAAGAGAATACACTCCAACCATGGAAAATGTATTTCAACGGAGCAATAAACATGGAAGGTGCCAGAGCTGGGGCAGTCCTTATCTCTGATACAGGAGAACAATATCATGTGGCAACCAAACTGTAATTTGGCAACACCAACAACACAGCCGAGTATGAAGGCTACAAAATGGGGTTGAAGTTAGCCCAATCCATGGGTATCAAACATTTACTGGTCTTTGGAGACTCTGAATTGGGTATCAGACAAACCACTAGGGCATATCACACCAACGAACTGCATTTGCTGCCTTATCATCGGCAAGTCGTCAAAATATCTATGGATTTTGAAGACATAACCTTCATCCATATACCTCAGGGTAGGAATGACTTTGCTGATACATTGGCAACGTTAGCTTCCTTGATCGGTATATCAGATAGGAGTGGGATTCCCGACATCAAATTCACAAATCAGAAGGCCCCGATATACAGGTATTACATTGGAGAAGTATCAGATGAAATGCCTCCTATCAATCAGCCTTGGTATCAAGACATCAAGGAATATCTCCGAGATGGATCTACACCCGCTGGGGCAAGCCACTTGTTGCGCTATTACGGTGTTAACAAAACGGGCACAAAACACGTGCAAGCATACACGGTCGACAAGTAATAAAATTGATAAGTAAAGATCGTTCCCACGGAGAAAAGAGGTTAGGTTTAAACTATCATGCAATAATCCTATAGTTATTTTCGACTACTTAAATGAGTATCAAAGTGTGCTATAATAACTAGACTGATTTTAAAGTAAACTTAACTAATTTATAGACAAGGGATTCAAATTGGAGAAATATGGGATCCTAACTTCACCTATCGCATCACCTAGATTACACACCTCATGTAAAGTATGATTGATTACTTGAATGCTAGCCGGGAGCACGAATGTGAGAGAAGGCTATTTTTTAATAAACCAAAGCCATATCATATAATATCCACAAAAGAGATAGAAATCACATGAACATCGACAAAGCCTAAATCACTATATGTCTATGCAATTTACAAGCAAAATTGAATTAAGTGCAAGCTCCCAATTGGCTACATATGGCAAGCCGGTATATTTCTATCCGGATAACGAATCATAAAATTCATCACATGCAAATTTTACGAACATATGCTAGCATGGAAAAATCTAAGCTTATACATCCTCTTTCAATTTCGTATAAACTATTACAGTAGATGGTGATGAAACATCTAAACATACAACACAACCATGCTAGGAAAACCATACATTTTCAACCATACATTTCAAAAAGGCATAAAACCCTAGACTAAGCAATAAGATCTATTAGAATCCCATAATGGTAGTTAGTTTATTTCTAAACCACCAACCATTATGGGATTTAAGCCAAGCATTAGAAGCAATAATGAAAATAAGAGAGTAGAGAGAATGGAAATGCAAATCTTGTGGTTCTCTTTCCAATAGAAGCCTTTAATGCTCAAGTTCAGACCACAAACCCAACCAAAGTGAACCCTAGAAAATGAAATCTACTTAGAACTAGAAGAGAAGAAGAGTGAAGCTCTCAACCCCTCTAAGCTCTCTAAACCCTAAAAATGTAAGAAACTTTGTAATAAATGAAGTTTGATAATCAATCCCCTCGTCTCTTGCAACATACACCATATATATCAAATACACTTTAGCAGGAAAAATAAAAATAAAAGTCAATTTCGAGACCTGCGCGGCCTCGCTTTGTTCCCCCGGCACAGGCGCGCACTTATCCGGAGCAGGCCTCTGGCCCTGCCACTAGGCGCGGGTGCGCGCTTCTTACTTGCTATCCTGGCGCGGTCGCGCGAACCTGTTTCTTCTGCTGGTGTATTTTGGTTTTGGTGCTGCTTTCCTTGCTTTCTTTCATGCTTCTTGTTCCTTCACTTTTGGTGCTTCTAGGCCATTTTTCATCCAAGTCCAATCCCACCTTGCCTTTTTGCCAGCTTCATACCAAATCATGCCAATATAATGCCATTTCTTGCCATTCTGTGCCAAAAGATTTTCCTGTCTGAAATATGCAAAACAAAAACAAAACATATTAAAAGACACTAAAATGCTCGAGTTTAAGCCATAATCATAGCAAGTTGATATCCAATAAGTAGGTATAAAACCTACTTATCTCCACTCCGAACGAAAATGGATTCACAAGATGGCCATGAAGTTCTATCTGAGCAGAGATGCACTCTACAAAAGAGATGCTGGGATAGGCCTTTTAAGATGCCTTGATATAGATCAAGCCCATAGATTGATGGATGAAGTCCATAGTGGAGTCTGTGGTCCACACATGAGTGCTCATATGCTGGCCAAGAAGATATTAAGAATAGGGCATTATTGGATCTCTCTTAAAGCTGACTGCGACGATCATGTCAGGAGATGCTTTCAATGCCAAGTACATGGAAATGCCATACACGCTCTTCCAAATGAGCTACACAACATAAGTTCACCATGGCCTTTCTCCATATGGGGAATGGATGTGATAGGCCCAGTAGAACCAAAAGCCATTAATGGTCATCGATTCATCTTCACCATGATCCATTACTTTACCAAATGGGTTGAAACTGCCTTCTTTCCCAAAGTCATGAAAGAGGTCATCATTGGTTTCATCAGGAACAATATCGTCTGTCGATATGGACAACTGGAGGTGATCATATCAGACAACGCCAAAAACTTGAACAATCAGATGATGAGAGAACTATGCAGCAAGTTCCACATCAAGCATCTCAATTTCGTCATTTATCGGCCCAAGATGAATGGTGTTGTAGAAGCGGCCAACAAGAACATCAAGAAGATCATGCAGAAAATGTCCGCCAATCACAAAGACTGGCTTGACCTGCTGCCTCTCACCCTGTTAGCATACAGGACATCAATGCGGACCTCTACTGGGGCTACCCCCTATTCATTGGTCTACTATGGCATGGAAGCAGTCCTTCCCATAGAAGTAGAGATGGAATCCTTGCGAGTGTTAATAGACGCTCAAATGGTAGAAGATCAGTGGTTGCAAGATCGGTACCACCAACTATCCCTGATAGATGAAAGGAGGGCTACAGCTATTTTCCACGGGCAGTTATATCAGCAAAGGATTGCTCGATCCTTCAACAAGAAAGTTCGAGTACGGCAATTCAAAGAAAATGACTTGGTGCTAAAGAAAGTTTTGGCCAATAAAGATGAAGCCAAAGGAAAGTTTGCCCCAAATTGGGAAGGCCCTTTCATTATCAAGGAGGTGTTGACGGGATGAGCTATAAGATTACAAGAAGTGGACGGGAATGAATTTCCCCAACTCATCATTTCAGACACCGTGAAAAGGTACTATGTCTGAGACACATGCATATCCGCATCTTGGCCCTGCAAGTTGATCAAATCAGGTTCGATTTTCGCTAGAAACCGGAACTACGAATGACCTGATCTCCCTCCACCCGAGAGTACATAGGCAGTCATTTCTGGTGCGGTCAAACCAAACAAAAAACTCAAAAACTCATCAAACCAAACTCAAAACACAAGATAAATACTTTTCAAACCTCTCTCACACAAAACAGAACTACAAATGACCTAATCTCCCTCAACCCGGGAGTACGTAGGCAGCTATTTGCTACGTGGTTTGACCTTCAAGGAAAAAAATAATAAAAACCAGTCCCAAGACACCAAAACCGTATAAAACTTAGATTATATCAAGCCTTCCTGGTCAACAGGCCCATCTGAGACATTCTCTGACATCTCACTGTCAGTTCATCAAGGAGGAGCTCAAGATACATCCACAACAGCAAGTCATGAGAGAAGTGGTAATAACTCAGCAATGACAATACATATCCAAACAGGGAAGTGAATCAAAATACATTTCTCTCATATATAATACTGTTTGATATATATATAGTGTCTTGTACATGACAAAAATAGCTGATCTAGTATGTGCAGGAAAAATAAAGCTAGTCTATGGACCCATGGATAAATGGGACAGCAATGCCAACATGGCATCTCTCTCTGAAGATGGAGGAGCTGCTGCAAGCGTAATACCCTCAGCCTCCATGCGAGTCAAAACATCCACAGCCATCTGTATAGTCTCGCTGTGATCATCAATATAAGCACTCATCTCGGTAACCAAACCATGAGTGTAAGAACGGAGTGCAGTACTATCGGTAATATGGAAATTTCGGGAAGCTATGGCCTTATCCCTCTCCAAAAAGGCAGCATCCCGAGCAATCAAAACCTCCTCAATCTCCTCAAAGGCTGCGTCTCTGGCAGATCGGATCTCATCCCTCGCTGCAAAAGTTACTACCCTAGCAATCAATGTTTCCTCAATATGAATTAAAGCAGCGTCTTAGGAAGATCGAGCCTCGTCTCTCTCAATCAATGTCATATCCTGAGCGGCTCAAGCCGGATCCCTCTCAGCAAAAGCTATGTCTCTGCCAGACAAGGCGTTTAACATCAGGGTTCTAGCCTGATCTCTCTCAAAGGTGATCCTAAATAGTGAGTCCGCTAAAGCCGGATCTGTCCCTGCAGGAATGATTGGCGGATCACTAACTAGTACTGCGGTCAGACCCATGAATAACTCATCCTTAGTAGGAGACTCAGGATCCTCCATAGGCTCCTCTCCGTATGAATCCACTATCGGAGCTGACTGGATGAATGCAGCTGAGGCTATATCTGCCTCCAACCGCGCTAAGTACTCTAAAGAAAGGTCCGGATGGCTACTGGAGAAATCAGCCCTCTCTGTATGAGCCCAAAACTTATACACTTTAATCAAATCGGCAGATAACATAGACGAAGCTGACATCCTCTGATCAACCGCCCCCTCAAATCGGTGCAGACTCTAAAACTGATAGAACTAGCTCATAACAGCCAGAGAATGGTAAGTAGTTACTCCCCTCAATCCCGCTAGGGGCAAATAGTCCATGCCAGATGATGGGTAATAAAGCTATAGGGGGAGACTAGTCCTGTGCAGGGCAGAATTAAGAACGAATGCACAATATCAGATAAAAAAGCTGACCACGTCTCTGCATCATTACACTCCTCAGGCTAGAATGAGAGTGACATGGCTATCTTATGGGTGAAGTAATACCCCTGATGTCTGAAAAATACAATCGATCGTAGATGGGACATGAACCATACATACAGCTATACCGAACTACCTCTAAAAAACCCCTCCGGGTGGGTACTGCAGTGGGTGGCCTCTCTCAGCGTCTAGACCAATATCATTGGTATGATGGTGCTACCCTGCCTAAGGGCCCGAACCACAACTATCAATCCCACATATAAATGGTCCAAGCGTAGAGGCATATAGACGTAAGCTACAATGCACATCAACAAAACGTCTATCCTGGCCGAACGAATATCTACAATAAACTATCTACTGCAAGCATCATCCCTGTCTGATAATACAAAACAAAATAAAAGATACAGGGATATGGGGCACCACCACCCAACTACTAACAGTGGTCAATCAAAATGGGGCACAGCCGTCCAATAGCCAAAACAGTAGCTGACCAAAAGATATAGCTGCCATAGCTATCCAAAAAGATATAGATAATCTACACTCAGGCTATTAACCTGCTCCATCTCCTCCGTGGACACAAAGCCGCGGTCATCAGGCATGTCTGGGCAGTACAAGGGAGGATCAGCCCCTGCAAAATTACTGGAAAATAGACCTGAAGAGGGCCCGTTGTTAAGCTAGAAGGGTCAAAAGAAGATTCCTCTGACGGATCTCGGTCAAGATGCCTGATAAAAAAGCGAGCTCTCTCCAACTCTCAGGTCAGCTCTACGATCTGGTCTGAATGAGTAGGCTCCCTGAGGAAAGCTATCCAATCTGTAATCATCACAGACCCAGGCACCATGTCTGCTGTAGATGTTGGTTTAAAAAATCCGCGGGACGGGTCACAACCCTGATCTTTTAATCACTTTTCCTAAGTTCTCTCTCTACCCTCACTCTTTTATTTAGGAAAAAGGTTTTGAAGGGTTTTTTAGGAGAAAGGCCAACATGTATCATGTCGATGATTTGAATGTTTTACAGAGTCACCAGTTGGTAGATTTGAAATAGTTGTACCAACTCAACCGAGTTTTGTTTGAAAGAGGCCCAATTACTGGACACTGTCGAAACTTGATCTTTTGAAAACAAAGTTTTGAGCTCGGGGGCTTGGTTAAGTGTGGGGAAGGTGTTAGGCACCCCATGACTCCCGTGTAAACACGGTACCACATCTTTTTAATATTTTCCTTTAAAACTAGAATGTGTGAGTGAATGCCGTTTAAAAATTGGGCCTATTGATTTGATTGATTGAAAGTAATGCTTTGCTTCGTTGAACCTATATACGAAGGGTTTGATTTGATTTGAAAATCAGTCTTTGATTTGATTTGTAAAAGCATTTAATTTGATTTTTCTTGAAACGCTTTTCTTTTGAATGATTTAACAATGATATTTTGAAAGCTGGTTTATCAAACCCTTACACTGCCATAAGAATTGAAGCCTGTTGATACTTCCAATTTTATCTTTATAGCCTTAAGGCTGCATGTGAATGGTGATTTGTCGGGCTACGAAGCATCCTTGACCACAGAATATACAAGTGTCGGTCTCCTCATGGGTATGAAAACCATCGGAGGGACGCTGACATGACAATCGATATTTTTTTCATTATCTGCAGACCTTAAATTCGGAGAACCGTTTTAAGGTCTGTTTACATATACATTTTCAAAGAAAAATTTACAGGGTACATTTGTAAATCGGAGTTTGTCCATCGTGGGAATCAGATTTCGATCGTTTTGACCGTGAATCCTACGATTTCTAGGCTCACATATAAGTAGCCAAAACCTGAACAGTTCAAATTTGTACAGAAACAGATAAATATCCCAAAATTACCAGAATAGAGGATTCATTCAGTAAATCCTGGTCCGCACGACCAAACTGTCTCATTCCCACTAGATAGCGATCTAAGGGACGCGAGGTTGCTTTTGAAGCTGAAACTAGAAAGAAAGCTAGATTTAAGAAAATCTTAGCCATTCTAGCTTCCCGGTTCAGTCTGAAGGTTTTGAACAGTTTGAAAACTAGAATTGGCGAGATTTAAATAAATCTAGTCCGCCTGCAGATATATCAGTGTCAATTCACATAAGATGAATATTTACAGCAGCAGTTGAATAGAAAGCGAATAAAGCAATATATATATATATATATAAGCTGTAAAGGGTGATGGATTTTCACGCCGGTGCCCAGACTAGAATTAATATATATATATATATATATATATATATATATATATATATATATATATATATATATATATATATATATATTGACAGAAACGTAGTCAACCAAGACTGGGAAGAGGACCAGTGATGGTGAAGGCTGCTTATATATGCATAAATATATATAAAAGCAGTAAAAAGGCCACAGAAAGATCCAGGCCGAACTGGAATGTAAATGTACAGAAAAGTAGTCAATCAGTGACTGGGGATATCACCCAGTATGGCGAAGTGTGCAAAAAAATGTATAAAGGCCACGAAATAATCCAGGCCAGACTGGAATGTAACTTGTAGAAAAGAAGTCAACCAGGGAATGGGGGGATCACTCAGTATAGCGAAGTGTGCCAAAATAGTATAAAGGGCGATGGGTTTTCACGCCGGTGCCCGGACTGAATTGAAATATATATATATATATATATATTAACAGAAATGTAGTCAACCAAGACTGATACGAGGACCAGTGATGGTGAAAAGCGCTCATATATGCGTATGTAGACACTCAAAATTTTTCTTGCCCCAATAATAACACTGTAGAAGGGAAAAATCGTTAATCAAGCCAACCCCGGTCCAGACACTAGACATCCAATCTAAATGTCAGTCCTTCAGCCTAAATCCGATCCCCAATGTCGGTCAACTCCAGTCAAATTCGATCATCAATATCGGTACTCCAGCCAACCTCGATAGTCAATCGGACTGTCAATCCAGCTCTGATAGTCAATCGGACCGTCAATCCAGCTCCGATAGTCAATCAGACCGTCAATCCAACTCTGATAGTCAATTGGACCGACAATCCAGCTTTGATAGTTAATCAAACAGTCTATCCAGCTCCTATAATCAATCGAACAGTCAATCCAGCTCCGATCGTCAATCCGACCGTTCATCAATTTTGATCGTCAATCGGACTGTCAGATCATCCCCGATCTAAATATCAAGACATCAGCTAAAACTCGGTCACAGATATCGAGACAACCACAGCACCGATCAACCATATCGGGATGTCAATACAGCCCCGGCAGTAACCCGGGAGGTACAAATCAACCCCGACAATAACCTGGGAAGTACAGGTCAGCCCCGGTGTCAGTCCGAGAAGTCAGGTCGACTTCAGACATAAACCTGAAGCGTCACAACACTTCCAGAAGAAAACCTAAAATGACCACGTCAGCCACAGTGGCAACACTGAGAACAAACAGACTCGAATGGGATCCAAGTCTTGGAAACAGCTCCCGAAAGTCAACCAGAGGCCATGCCGACACCCAGGGCAACCCCGGGAGGGGCAAAATGGTCATTTTACCAACTCTCATCCGATTCAGTCAAACTCAAGTCAAATTGATGCCGCTAAGGTCAGAAACGTAGTCAACCAAGACTGGGAAAAGGACCAGTGATGGTGAAGGCTGCTTATATATGCATAAATATATATAAAAGTAGTAAAAAGGCCACAGAAAAACCTGCACAGTTTAAATTTGTACAAAAACAGATAAATATCCCAAAACTGCCAAAACTGAGGATTCATTCAGTAAATCCTGGTCCGCACGGCCAAAGCGTCTCATTCCCACTAGATAGAGATCTAAGGGACGCGAGGTTGCTTTTGAAGCTGAAACTAGAAAGAAAGCTAGATTTAAGAAAATCTCAGCCATTCTAGCTTCCCGATTCAGTCTGAAGGTTTTGAACCGTTTGAAAACTAGAATTGGCGAGATTTAAATAAATCTAGTTCGCCTACAGATATATCAGTGTCAATTCACATAAGATGAATATTTACAGCAGCAGTTGAATAGAAAGCGAATAAAGCAATATATATATATATATATATATATATATATATATATATATATATATATATACAAATATATATAAAAGCTGTAAAGGGCGATGAGTTTTCACGCCGGTGCCCAGACTTGAATTGAAATATATATATATATATATATATATATATATATATATATATATATATATATATATATATATATATATATTAACAAAAACTTAGTCAACCAAGACTGGGAAGAGGACCAGTGATGGTGAAGGCTGCTTATATATGCATAAATATATATAAAAGCAGTAAAAAGGCCACATAATGATCCAGGCCGAAGTAAAATATAAATGTACATAAAAGTAGTCAACCAGTAACTGGGGAGATCACCCAGTATGGTGAAGTGTACAAAAAATAGTATAAAGGCCACAAAATAATCCAGGATAAACTAGAATGTAAATTCCAGAAAAGTAGTCAACTAGTGACTGGGGAGATCACCCAGTATGGCGAAGTGTGCAAACAGTATAAAGGGCGATGGATTTTCACGCCGGTTCCCGGACTGAATTGAAATATATATATATTGACAGAAATGTAGTCAACCAAGACTGATACGAGGACCAGTGATGGTGAAAATCGCTCATATATGCGTAAATATATATAAAAACTGGTAAACTACCTCGAATTTGACATCCGGGCTTGACAGAATTGAAATGTTAGTATGTATACATTTAAATATATATAAAAAAGGGCCAAACCCAGACTAGGAAGATAACCCAGTTCGGCGAAGTTGCCAGAACGTGTGTGCTAGTGTATTGAAGCTGCTGGAGCTGACGGATCATCAATCCGAGTTGTAGAAATGCCAGAAAATCAGTTTATGTATAAAAATGTACCAAATTTTGACGAAAATAGCCATGAAACTAGGTTTCCGAAATTTTTAGAAAACGAAACTTAACATGCAAGTGTATAAATGTACGAAGAAGTAATATTCATTTTCTGATCGTGAAAATACTTATAATGGACTATTATACGGGCTTTTTGCCAAATTGTAGGCTCTATACGTCAAAATATACCGGTTATTTTCTGATATGTGGTAGTATATGGGTATATCTACATGTTAGAGTAAAAATATTTGGGTTTAGATGAGGTGTAAAAGTCAGAAAATTGAACTTCCAGAGCTTCGCTGCGTTTCTAGATTCTTGAAAATGAGGGGAGGTGGCCTCATATTTATAGACCAGGGAGCCTCCACTCTACCTTCTGTTGCCGCAAGTAGAGGTACGGCTCCCCTGGTGGGGCCTGCGGTGCAAGGTTCTGTCGTCTCGAAGTACGGGCACTCCAGACAATGCACAGTCAAAGTGTAAACTTTCTAACTTTTGATCGGAACGTCCGTTTGAGGCGTGCGATACCTTTTCAGAAAGCCCTCGCCGAGAGTGTTGCAATGACATAGAATAAAACATTTTTTGGGTCTAAGAAGAAGGGTACATAACCAGGTCTTCGATTCTCCGCAGTTTGTCCATTGAGCTGTCTTGCGTCGTTTGCACTCGGGATCGTCGTTATGGTTCATTCTGACATCGATGGCATCAATTCAGCTTGAGTTTGATCGAATCGAATAAGAGTTGATAAAATAACCATTTTGCCCCTCCCGGGGTGATCCTTGGTGGATCTGGCTTCCCAGGGTTATCTCTGGGGCTAAATTGCACTTTCTGGATTGACACCGGGGCTGACTTGTACTTCTCAGACTGAGACCAGGGATGACTTGACACGTCCTAGGTTGATGTTAAGGTTGAACTGTACCTCCTAGGTTGATGTCGGGGCTGACTTGAAAGCTCGATATTGAGATCGGGGTTGATCGATACCTCTCGGGTTGATGCCGGGCTTACTCGTACCTCTTGGATTACCACCGAGGCTTGAAGGCCCGGTATTGAGATCAGGGTTTGACTTGATGGCCTAATCGGAGATCAGCGTTGATTTAATAGCCCAATATTGAGATCGGAGCTGGATTTAAGGTCCGATTGGAGATCAGAACTGGATTGACGGTCCGATTGGATATCGGAGCTGGATTGACTGTCTGATTAGAGATCGAAGCTGGATTGACGGTCCAATTTGGAGATAAAAGTTGGATTAACGGTCCGATTAGAGATTGGAGCTATATTGATGGTCCGATTAGATATCAGAGCTAGATTGACGGTCCGATTAGAGATCGGAGCTGGATAGATGGTTCGTTTAGAGATTGGAGTTGGATAGACGGTCCTATTGGAGATCAGAGCTGGATAGATTATCCGATTGGAGATCAGATTTGACTGGAGTATAGATATTGGGGATCGAATTTGACTGGAGTACCGATATTGGGGATCGAATTTGACTGGAGTACCGATATTAGGGATCAAATTTGACTGGGGTACCGATATTGGAGATCGGATTTGAGTTTACCGATATTGGGGATTGGATTTAGATTGGAAGCCTGGTATAGGTACCGGGGTTGGCTTGATTGACGGTTTGTCCTCCCACAATGTTCGTATTGTGGTAAGGAAATTTCGAGTGTCTACAGATGCCCCTCTTTATCATGTCCATGCAATGTAGTGGAATGGACAGGATAAAGAATAGTATACACTGTAAATAAGACAAATGCCAGAATCACTACGGAGGCTGGATGTCTTTGAGTGGAACGGGGCTGCTCTTGGCTGCTTACGTCATCTATCTGTTGGGGATAACATTGTCATGGAAAGTCCTTGATGTTATTGATAGGTTGCAGTGAACTATATTCACGGTAGCCTGTTTAACTCTGATGGGGATGCTATTATGTTGATGTTACCATGGTTTGAAACTCATGGTTTCCCGCATCTGTCAGCATTATCAGGGGGCAGATTTCCTCTCTTGGCTGATGTCGTTTGTGTGTTCCGGAAGCTCCTCTGACGGGGTTGTCCCTCAGGTATCGAGTCACCTTGCTGGGATCTTCTGATGTTTTATCCGGATGATAGGTTTCACTTGGCAGATTGCAGTAGGGAGCTGAATATCCAATCTTTTACCTCATTCTCTTTTGAGGATGTGTATAACAGATTCCCTCATTGGCGATGGATTACTATAATTTCCTTCATCACCGGATCACTCCCAAAGCTTTGATAGGGCTGAGCAATCGGTTAAACTATATTGGTCAGTACCCGACACTTGCTGAGGTTGTGCCAATGGCTGAACTATCATTAGTCAGTACCCAACGCTTCGCTGGGGTTGTGACAACAGTTGAACTATCATCGGTCTGTACCCGACGCTTCACTGGGGTTGTGCCAACGGTTGAACTGTGATTGGTCAGTACCCGACGCTTCACTAGGGTTGTGTCAATGGTTGAACTATCATCGGTCAGTACCCGACGCTTCGCTGGGGTTATGCCAATGGTTGAAATGTCATCGGTCAGTACCCGACGCTTCGCTGAGGTTGTGCCAAAGGTTGAACTGTCATCGGTTAGTACCCGACGCTTCACTGGGGTTGTGCCAATGATTGAAATGTCATTGGTCAGTAACAGACGCTTTGCTGGGGTTGTGCCAATGGTTGAACTATCATCGGTCAGTACCCGACGCTTCGCTGGGGTTGTGCCAACGGCTGAACTGTCATCGGTCAATACCCGACGCTTCACTGGGGTTGTGTCAACGGCTGAACTGTCATCGATCAGTACCCGAAGCTTCACTGGGGTTGTGCCAATGGTTGAACTGTCATCAGTCAGTACCCGACGCTTCGCTGGGGTTATGCCAACGGCTGAACTTGACTTCGGTCTGTACCCGAACTTCCGGAAGTGGCAGCTTTATGTAGTTTTTGCGCAGTTTTTCTGTAATTTGCTTTGTTGATCCCCGAACATGGCTCTGGGATGAATAACAAGGGTCTCTGTGGGGTTTCCTTTTCTGTCAGATTCTCGCTGCTTAAACACAGATTTTCAGGACAAACCGCTTAATCGCGTAGCGATTTTTCTTCAGATTTGACTCGGCAGCACATAAGAACTCCGTTTTGACCCGAACTGAACTGAGCCCGGGGGAGTGGGACCCACCTTGGGCTACTCCAGGTGGAGGTGCAGCAGCCACAGGTGGGCCCGCTTCCACCTGGGCTATTGAATGGGCTGCAGGATTTTCATTTTTTAAGTTTCAATTTTGAGTTCCAAACAGATTTCGATCTTCTTTTTCAGATCTACGGAGCTTGGGCAGCTGTTTTCTGAATCCGTCAGTTCCTACGCGATCAGCGCAGCGCAGATAACGTTTTACATCCTTTTTTCGCAACTTTTGACCATTAAAAGTATGCGAACCACTCAGGGGACTTTCAGAAGCAATATATGAAAAATGTATGCCTATATGACCTGCTAAAAATTTTCTGACTACATATGTATGCATATCTTACTGTAATGCACGTTTGGATGTAAGAAAATTCAGGTTCTGAGACAGTGATATTTTGCACTTTTTGACATGTTTAGTCATCCTTTTTGAGGCCTACTGAGCCTGGATTTTTAACTAAAAATGTTCATGGTAATTTGGCTACCATGTGAGGTTGACTTTTGATTTTTCTTCATAAATATGAACTATTTCTATTTTTGGATAGGTGTGCTACTTAATGGCCACCTAGGCATGCTTGTGTGCATGTGGACAGTCCATTTTACAAAGGAGACTCTAGCGAAATTTTTCCAAAATCTTAGGTATTGAAAAACATGCATTTTTGACTCTACTGGGGATTTTTGACTAACCCATGCAGGTTTTTAGTTTCTAGGTTTTGAAAACATGTAGTTTTGACTTTATTGGGTATTTATGACCGACCCATGCATGTCTTAGGACCTATAGATATATGCTGGACTGATTGAAAATGATAAGCCACAGGTTTTAGGCTTACCACACCCCTTGTGAGGTGATTTGGAGTATTGGTGTATGCGATGGATCGCGAAAGACCCGGCAGTTCCAGCAGAGTATCCTCAGGTATCAAACGGAGGAGGGCTTCTGATGTTCCTCAGCCTCGTCCAGCTCGTACGCCTAGTAGATTGGTGGAGGCGGTGATTCGTCCAGCACAAAATGAACAGCCACTTGCTATTGACGATGAGGAGGCTCCTTTTGTTGCTCATGTTCCAGCTCAGGCTCCACGTGCGGAGGTCCCGGGCATTGTTGTGCAGACGCAGGAGTTGCTGGGCAATTTGAGTCGCCATCCATCAAGATACCTTCACGCCAACAAAGTGACTTAAAGTTTTTCTATTCTTGGATTCTTTTTCTTCCTTTTTGCCATTCTCGGGGTACAGGTTTTTGACATTGGTTGGTTTTTGATGCAGGTTCCTGGCTTTACACAGCCTCAAGGGAACTAGTTCAGTGTGCACTCCCTGTATTATACTTTGCACGAGGATTATAGGGAGATCGTAGATGGCTGGGGCTTTTAGGCCTTTTTCTCGATCCTTCCCTGCCGTTGCCCTTGGGGGTATATGAGGGCTTTGTCTGAGCGCTGGTTCCACCAGACTCAGTCCCTTCATCTGCTAGATTGTGAGGTGATGATGACTCCTATGGATTGGAGATTTATCACTGGCATTGACTTTGAGGGTGAGCTAGTGCCTGTTGTGGCCGATATTATGCCCACTATTGTTCGGTCCCTGCTGGGAGTCCCTACGACGGCATTCAAGGGTCAGACGATTCGATCTAGTCTCTTGAGTTTAGATGCCCAGGATGGGACTTTACAGGAGCCTCCGCCTGATGATCAGAGGGCTAGAGATCGCATTCTGAGGCGATTATTTTTGTCAATCATCAGGGGTTATTTTGTGGCGGACAACTCATCTACTGTGTCCTACGCCTTGATTAGCGCCACTCAATATGTAAAGCACCACAGTGACTATGATTGGGCTCCTATACCTTTGCCTATTTTCTCCGTGGCATGCGCATGCTTTCGGGGGGTGTAACGGAGGCTTGGCTAGGATTTTACCCATTTTTGCTGGTGAGTACATCTTTCTGTACCTTTTTTATTTCAGCATCCATTTTTGTCAGTCTTGGTCACTGAGGACTGTTGCTATTTGTATGATCAGCTTTGGGCATTTGAGAGGCTTCCTTGCCTATGGCCCGCTTCTGCCCTAGGTCTGGAGACCCATCCTCAGGGACGGAGATGTCATCACTCCACTTTGACGGAGGTCCCTGTTGCTGAGGGATTCCCTCACACCCGTTTATAGTTGGAGCTTTTGACGGCGGGTTCGATCACCTGGTCGTCGTATACCTTCGAGTTTTTGACCGTCAAATTTGATAAAGGCGTCCCTACAGGTTGGGAGTTTGTTTTATCGACCCGCAGAGTCCCTTTGTTGACGGTGGGAGGCTAGGAGCTCTATCTTGGAGAGTGTGCCATTAAGAGCATTACGGGGGAGATTCCTATTCCTATTATTCCTCCTACTTAGCATCATTGGCCATTGACCGTGCCATTGATAGATATCCCTATGGAGGGTATAGATGGCTTCGCCTTATCAGAGGGCCCGTACAGCTAGGAGGCTTTTTGCAGTTGGTGGAGTCCTCGCACTATTAGAGCTCAAACTCGTGCCACCCAGTTCATGGCAGACATGGTGCCAGGGTCCATGATGATGAACTAGATAGCTTGCCTTAGGTAGCCCACTCATGCAGACCAGATAGCAGATCTGACCAAGGAGTTGGAGAGAGCTCGTTTCTTTATCAGGCACTTTGGCCGAGATCAGTCAGAGGCATTTTCTTTTGACCCGTCCAGCTCTGGAGCAGGCCCCTCTTCAGGTCCATTTAGCAGCAGCTTTGCAGGGGCAGATCCTCCTTTATATCGCCAAAACATGCCTGATAGCAATAGTTTTGTATCCACTAAGGAGATGGAGCAGGTCGATCGCTTTGACACTGATATCTTCGACTTCCTCTGATAGCTATTAGAGCTATATTTTTGATCAGCCACTATTTTGCCTATTTGGCATTTGTGCCATCATTTTGATAGACCACTATATTAGTTGGGTGGTGGTGCCCCCATTTCCCTATATTTTCCTTTCTATTTTGTATTATCAAGCAGGGATGATGTCCTGCAGTAGATAGTTTGTTATAGATATTCATGATCTTCTCTATCTATCGCATCATGTTTATATTTGTCATCATGCATATATTATGTCATGTGTATACATTCAGACAGCTGCGACTTGATTTAACCTCTGGATGGTCTTGTGGTACGGTGCTACAGATGACGTCGCCAGCGGTCAGCTGTATTAAGCATTCACCACCATCTGAGGTGGCCACATCATTGAGGTCGTGGTATGAGAGCCTGCCCTACCCAGTCAGAGGGACAGTGGACCACATGCTGGGGCATTCGTTGGCCCTCACAGATTTTCGGGTGCCATCTGAATTTTTTGATGGTATTCTACCCTTCTAGATACCTGAGAGACAGGTGTTCCGCTTCAGGCGGCATGAGTTGACGCCGACTCATGAGGAGTATGAGCGATTTCCTGGATTGGCTCTAGATTTACCTTGTGGTCGTACGGCTATTAGTGATATGAGGAGACCGTTTACCCGTATATCCGGTCTCCGTCAGAGTGTGATCAGGGATGAGATTATATCTGGACACGTGATCTCGATTGATTTCCTGATCGATCGATTTGGCGAGCTCGATAGCTATGATCGCCATGTCGGAGATTTTATTATTTCAGCAGAGGCCTAGCATTTGGCCAGAGTAGACATTCTAATAATGTGTATTGTGGCATACGTCTATATGCAGCTTCACTTGGATCATTTGGACGTGGGATTGGTTGTTGTGGTTCGGGCCCTTAGACAGGGTAGCACCATAGTCCCGATGATATTGGCTGAGACATTTAGATCCGCCACACATTGTAGTACCCATCCATAGGGGTTTTTTAGGGGCAGCTCGGTCTTGCTGTATATATGGCTGATGTCCCATATATGGCCAATTGGATTCTTCAGGCCTCTGGGTTTTTGCTTTACTCATGATACATCCACAGTTTACTCTTTTCATTCTACGGAGTGCATTGATGCAGAGTTATAGTTGGCATTTCTGTCAGATATTGAGCATCCGTTCTCAATCTTGCCATGCTCAGGGCTAGCGTCCCCATATAGCTTTATCACCCATTCTTCTGGCCTAGATTATTTGCCCCTGGCGGGATTGAGGGGAATGACTACCAATCATCCCCTGGCAGTCATGTGTCAGTTCGATCATCTGCAAAGTTTGCACCATTTTGAGGTGTCTGCTGATCAAAGGACGTCAGCTTCTTCTATGTTATCCACCGACTTGGTTAGAGTATATGAGTGTTGGACTCATCGAGAGAGGGCTGATTTCTCTGGTAGCCATCCGGGTCGTTCTCTGCAGTATTCTGCATGGTTGGAGGCAGAGATCGCAGTTGCAGCAGCAGAGCCTCATTTATCTCTGATTATAGACTCCGACGAGGAGGAGCCTATGGAGGATCCGGATTCTCTTACCGAGGATGAGCTGTTTACGGGTTTGACAGTGGCTCTAGTGAGTGATCCGTCAGTTATTCCTGCAGAGACGGATCCGACTTTAGAGGACTCACTATTCAGGATGACCTTTGAGCGAGATTCAGCTAGAGCGCAGATGTTAGCTGCCTTGTCTGGCAAAGATTTAGCTTTTACTAAGAGAGATGGACTCAGGGCCGCTTTGGATGCTGGAATGATTGAGCGGAAGGAGCTCCGCTCTTCCAGAGACGCAGTGGTTGTGGAGCAAGACGAGATCCGCTCTGCTAGAGACGCAGTATATGTTGAGATCGATGAGACTTTGATTGCTCGAGATGCAGATTTTGCGGGGAGGGATGAGGCTATAGATTCCCATAATTTCTACATTACTGATAGTACTGCTCTTCGATCTTACACTAATGGTTTGGTCACCGAGATGAGTGCATACATTGATGACCACAGTGCCACCTTTTAGATAACTGTGGAGGTACTGAGCCGTATGGAGGCTGAGTGGATGGCACTTACAGCTGTTCCCCCATCTTCAAAGAGAGATGCAATGCGGGCATTGATGACCCGCTTATCCTTGGGTCCATAGACTAGCTTTATTTTTCCTTCACAGACTAGATCAGCCATTTTTGTCATGTACAGGGCACTATGTATATATTAAACAGTGTTATATATCAGAGAAATATAGTTTTGATTCACTTCCCTGATTGGATATGTACTGTCATTGCTGAGTGATTACCACTTCTTTCATGACTCGCAGTTGTTGATGTATCTTGAGCTTCTCCTTGATGGACTGACAGTTGAGATGTCAGGGAGTATCTCAGATGGGCCTGATAACCAGGATAGCTTGATAGGATTTAGCTTTTATTTGTCTTCGATGTCTTGCAAATGGTCTTTTATTTTTTCATTTTTTTCCTTGAAGGTCAGACCGCACCGTAAATGGCTGCCTACGTACTCCCGGGTTGAGGGAGATCAGGTCATTCGTAGTTTAGGCTGTATACCGAAATGGTTTGATTTTTGGATTTTTTAAAAAAAAATTCTTAGTTTGACCGCACCAGAAATGGCTACCTACGTACTCCCGGGTGTAGGGAGATCAGGTCATTCGTAGTTCCGGTTGTATGCCGGAATGGTTTGATTTTTAGATTTTTTGGATTTTTTTTCTTAGTTTGACCGCACCAGAAATGGCTGCCTACGTACTCCCGGGTGTAGGGAGATCAGGTCATTCGTAGTTCCAGCTTTCTAGTGAAAAACCAAACCTAATTTGATTCGTAGGACCCAAATGCGATTATGCATGTGTCTCAGACGTAGTACCTTTTTAAGGTGTCTGAATTGATGAGTTCAGGAAATTCATTCCCATCCATTTCTTGTAGTCTGATAGCTCCCCCTGTCAACACCTCCTTGACAATGAAAGGGCCTTCTCAATTTGGGGCGAACTTTCCTTTGGCTTCATCCTGATTGGCCAGGACTTTCTTTAGCACCAAGTTGTTTTCTTTGAATTACCGGATTCGGACCTTTTTGTTGTAGGATATGGCGATCTTTTGATGGTATACCTATCCGTGGAAAATGGTTGTAGCTCTTTTCATCTATCAGGGACAGTTAATGATACCGGTCTTGCAACCACTGATCCTCGTTTATCTGAGCATCGATCAATACTCGCAAGGATTCTATCTCTACCTCTATGGAAAGGACTGCCTCCATGCCATAGACCAACGAATAGGGGGTAAGCCCCAGTAGAGGTGCGCATTGACGTCCTGTATGCTAACAGGGTAAGAGGCAGCAGGTCAGGCCATTCCTTGTGATTGGTGGACATTTTCTGCATGATTTTCTTGATGTTTTTATTGGCCGCTTCAACAGCACCGTTCATCTTGGGCCGATAGATGACAGAATTAAGATGCTTGATGTGGAACTTACTGCACAATTCTTTCATCATTTGATTATTCAGGTTCTTGGCGTTGTCTAATACGATCACCTCCGATTGTCCATATCGACAGACGACATTATTTCTGATGAAACTAATGATGACATCTTTTGTGACTTTGGGAAAGGAGGCTACTTCAACCCATTTGGTGAAGTATCGATCATGGTGAAAATGAATCAATGACCATTGCTGGCTTTTGGTTCCACTGGACCTATCACATCCATTACCCACATGGAGAAAGGCCATGGTGAACTTATGTTGTGCAGCTCATTCAGAGGAGCGTGGATGGCATTTCCATGTATTTGGCATTGATAACATCTCTTAACGTGATCGTCATAGTCAGCCTTAAGAGAGATCTAATATTGACCTGTTCTGATTATTTTCTTGGCCAGCAAATGACCGCTCATGTGTGGACCACAGACTCCACCAGTGGATTTCATCCATAAGTCGTTGGGCTTACTCTTTGTCGAGGCATCTCAACAGGCCTTTTCCAGCATCCTTTTTGTAAAGTGCATCTCCGCTCAAATAGAACTTCATGGCATTTTGTGAATTCGTTTTCGCTCTGATTGACTTGCCCCAGTGGGTGTGGACCCATCACGGAGATATTCCTTGATGTCTTGATACCAAGGCTGCTTGACATGAGGTATTTCATCTGATACTTCTCTAATGTAATTCCCATATGTCGGGGTTTTCTGAATTGTGAACTTGATGTTGGGCAATCTCTTATCGGATATGCAAATTAATGAAGCCAACATTGCCAATGCATTAGCGAAGTCATTTCGACCCTGAGGAATATGAACGAATGTTATGTCTTCAAATTCCTGGGATATTTTGAGGACCTGCCGATGATAGGGCAGCAAATTCAGTTCTTTGGTAAGATACGCGCCGGTGGTTTGTCTGATGACCAGCTCGAAATCTCCGAAGATGAGTAGGTGTTTGATAGACATGGATTGGGCTACATTAAACCCTATTATATAGCCTTCATACTCGGCCATGTTATTGGTGTTGCCAAATTGAAGTTTGGTAGCCACAGGATACTGCTTTCATGCACCAGAGATGATGACTGCCCCAGCTCCGGCACCTTCCATGTTTATCGCTCCGTCGAAATATATTTTCCGTGGTTGGACTATATTCTCTGACTGGAGTTGTTAAATTGTCATGATCCCATCATCTGGGAAATATGTCTCCAGGGGCTCGAACCCTCCTGAAGGTGCTTCAGCGAATTGATCTGCAATGCCTTGACCCTTGATTGACTTCTGAGTCACGTAGACAATGTCGAACTGCTGTAGGATCAACTGCCATTTGGACAGTCGACAATTCAGCAATTATTTGTTGAATACATATTTGAGTGGATCCATGTGGGATATGAGGTAAGTCGTATGCCCATATAAATAGTGTTGCAACCTCATGGAGGCCCATGCTAACGCACAGCATGTCTTTTCGATCAGGGTGTACTTCTGTTCACCACTGTTGAACCTTTTGCTGATGTAGTAGATAGCTCTTTCTTTACTACTATCATCCTTCTGTCCTAACATGCAGCCCATTGCTTTGTTATTGATGGATAGGTACATAAATAAGGGAACTCCATCCCTTGGGGGTACCAAAATAGGTGCTTCAGTCAGCTGCTTCTTGATGGCAAGGAAGGCTTGTTGACACTCCTCATTCCATTTGGTGGAGGAATTCTTCCTTAACAACTTGAAGATAGGTTCACAAGGTTGCTGTGAGCTGTGAAATAAATCGGCTTACAAAGTTGATCATTCCTAGGAATCCCCATATCTCCTTCTCTGTACGAGGTACGGGCATTTCAGTAATGGCTTTGATCTTGGCAGGGTCGAGTTCTATGCCCCGATTACTCACCAAAAATCCTAGCAGCTTGCCTGCTTTGACGCCAAAAGCACATTTGGCGGGATTGAGCTTGAGGTTATACTTATGTAACCTGTTGAACAGCTTCCTGAGATGGCCGATGTGTTCATCCTCCCTGCGGGATTTGATGATGATGTCGTCGACATAAACTTCGATCTCTTTGTGCATCATGTCATGAAAGAGGGTCATCATGGCTCGCTGATACGTGGCTCCGGCATTGATAAGGCTGAAGGATAGTCATCTATAGCAGAAGGTTCCCCAGGGAGTTGATGATAACCAGTAAAGCAATCTACGAAGGAATACATGCCATACTGCGCAGTATTGTCGATCAGGATGTGGATGAATGGTACCGAAAAATTGTTCTTGAGGCAGGCTTTGTTCAAATCCTGGTAATCCATGCAGACTCGTACCTTCCCTCCGGGCTTAGGCACGGGAACTATATTTGACAGCCATTTTGGTATGTTGATACCATGATAATTCCGGCTTTGAATTGTTTAACAATTTCTTCTTTGACTTTCAGACTCCATTCAGGTTTCAATCGCCTGAGCTTTTGCTTGACTGGTTTGAATCCATCTTTGATGGTCCATCCGATGGATGACAATATCAGTTGATAAGCCAATCATGTCTTCATGTGACCATGCAAATACATCCTGGTACTATTTTAGGAGTTTGATCGGGTTGGCTTTTTGATTGGGTGTGAGGTCTGAACCTATTTGGATTTCTTTGATGTTTTCGGAGGTTCCTATGTTGATGGTGGTGGTTTGTTTGAGGTTTGGTTTGGGTTTGTCTTTGTCTTTGACCCATTCTTTGATCTCCTCGGGCACCTCATAGTCATCTTCCTCCTCTTGATCAATACCCATCAAGTCGAAGTTCAATTCTACATCAAAGTCGTAGTCATTTTGACAGGTTGGCATCTCATCAGCAGAGACACATACATCCAATGCTTGGGTCCTGAAAACAAAAATGATTTCATTAATATATACAATTGCTTAAACATACAGAGCATTTATAAAGCATGACAAAAGTTACTGCTATAGCTGTGCAAGCAAAAATAAGCAGTAAATAAAAACATGATTAAGGGCAGATTGACTCTCTGCCCCTTTACCCTTTTCGACTGAGGCAAGGGACACTGCTCCACGTATCCAAGGTCAGATCCTCATGAACCGGGAAGATCAGGGATTTGTGATTATCTGTCTCATCTTGGATGATGACTGAGACATCCTTTATTATAGGGCCAGGGATCTTCTTTGAACTGTTCCCTTTTCCCTTCTTGATTCGAGGAATTTGAACTTGATCTTCGTCGTCGCTGTCTGGGAGTTCATCATTCATACCCTCGTAGTTGATAATGACCCTCATATTAGCGAATGGGTCTCGTCCTTTGTACATGATTTTTTCTTTTCCCTTTTCGCTGTCTGCCTCACACTTGAGGGCTTTTCTTTCATGGATAGGTATGATTGGAGGGAATAAAATGGTTGATACCACATTCAGGATTTTCCTTGTAGGTTTTACCCATCTGGCATTTGTGAGGTTTGGCAGCAGAATTGTGGAGGCATGAGCCTTGGATTATTTATGTGGGTTCTGGCGGCTTGACCCGGATGAATATCCCAATCCTGCTCTCCCAGTCTGACTAGAGATTTGGACTGGCATCTTGATACCTTGCTTATCCTTTCCCAACCCTTCTCCAGGGTGGAAGCCCGAAGATACCATTTCTTGCCCCACTGTCATTACTTCGGTGGAGACTTTAGGTTTTAGGACTGGTGCCTTGATAGGTAGATACTGAGTATCGCTCACCTCTAAAGCTTAAAAACTGGCAGGTTCAATCCCCGCATCCAGTCTAATCACTGGCATATCCCCATGTATGTAGGTAGGGTACTCTAGTTCGGCATTCACTGTGATGAGACTGTCGTTGATAATGTACTTGAGTTATTGATGGAGGGTGGATGGCACTGCCCCTGCCATGTGGATCCAGGGTCTTGCCAGTAATAAGTTATATCCGGTGGCAATGTTGAGCACCTGGAAAGATACGTAGAAAGTGTGTGGACCAATCTCTGGAGGTAGCTTTATTTCCCCCATAGCTTGTCGGCGAGATCCATAGAAGGCTCGGATGACCATATGACTGGTTTTGATCCGGTTCGGATTGATCTTCATCCTTTCTAAAGTGTTGTATGGACAAATGTTGAGGGATGATCCTCCATCAATGAGCACACCTCCGATCACATATCTGGAGGACATTACAGCTATATGCAGGGACTTGTGGTGGCCCATTCCCTCTGTCGGGCTATCATCGTCAGTGAAAGATATCACATTGCTGCTGAAGATGTGCTCTATCATGGACGAAATTTCTCGGTGTCCACTGTATGTGGCAAATGAGCTTCTTCTAGTACTTTCACTAGAATGTTGCGATGATCCTCTGAGGATAGGACCAAGTCAAGGATGGACATTTGTTTGGGTGCGTCCTCCAAGCTTTGCACTATTTTGATTTCATTGTGTCCCATTTTGTTGAGGAACTCTTTGATCTTCTCTTTAGCCACCTTCTCTTTTGCTTTGATGACCGGTTTGATTACCCGCTGAGGTAGGTATAAGGGATTGTCCTTCGGCACAACGGTAACGTTGTTTGAAGTGGAGCCTTCATTGTCCCTATAGTTCCATGGGACACACTTCAGACTGATGATTGGATACTGAGGTCTGAAGGGTAAGATTAGAGGCTGAGGTGCAGCCACCTTCACAGGATCTGGTAGTTCTTAAACACCTTTCCCGGTCAGTACTAAGGGTTTGAGAGTCGACTCCCCATCGCAGGATATAACAGCCATTGTGTTCTGGTTCCATATAGTGGGGATCCAGAGAGTGTCATTGTCTGGGAGATCGAGGATTTAATTTCTCCTTATCAGGTTCCCATTTTCAATCATGTCTTGAATCAAGTTACGAAGTGCCCAGCAATCTTCAGTATCATGGCCGGGTGAATTTGAATGGTACTGACATATTTGGTCAGGTCTGAATTTTCTGGCTCGAGGATTCACTGGAGGTAACAGGTCTGCAACCATTCCTTCGTTGATTAGCACTTGAAGGATTTCTTCCATTGATTGATTTAGGTTGGTGAAGTTCCTTTGGAATAGGAATTTCCCATCTGCTCAGAGATTCTCTTCTTCGGCCACCCTATTGGCCCAAAGATCATTATCGTTAGACTGGTATTGACTTCTCGGGGAAGTGATCTCTGGTGTGGGAGGACGATCGACAATGGACTGGTTGATTTGTTTCACCATATTCCTAGTGAGCTGATGCTGGTAAATGACCAGTTCTGCTAACTACTCGATTTGCTCCTTGATAGATTTGATCTCCTGCTCTATCAGGAATGGCCTTTCAAAAACCTCCCAACTATCTGGGCTGGTGTTGTTGGATTGAATTGATTCTCTCACATAACGGAGGTGATCCCTCTCCATTTGTGGCGCTGATCATATTGACATTCTCCTCTTTATGCTGTGGCAGAGGATTGTCCTGTACATGGGGTTGCTCAGGCTTTGTGACCACAATCTCTCCGCTGTCAATCAAGTCTTGTATTTTGTGCTTGAGAGACCAACAGTCTTAGGGGTCATGGCCTGGAGATCCAAAGTGATAAGCACACTTCTTGCTTTGGTTAAAATTCTGACCATTAGTGTTGGTTGGTGGAAGGAGTTAGACAATCTTCTTTTGGGCTGTCAGAAGTTTGAATATGTTCTCAAATGAATTCCCTAGAGGGGTGAAGGTTCTTCGACGCCTAACCTCCATATTTTTCTGGAGTGGAAGGTTTGAAGGCTTGTGCTGGATTTTGAAAAGGGGTATAATTCCTTCTTTGAATGGGCATACTGTTTGACTCGCCCCTTGGATTTTGTCTTTGTAAGACTAAGGACACTTCCTTGTCTTTCTTTTTGTGCACCCTCCGGGGATTACTCCCGTAATTTTCAGACTGGATATGCTCAGCGACAACTTCGAGGGTGGTTAGATCTTTTATCTTCCGGAATTTGAGCCCCAATTCAGCCATTTCGCCATGTTTGATCATTTTAGAGAATGGTTTTCCTATGCCTGCTAGGACCCTCTCATAATAAGGCGCTTCTTGGATGTCGATGAAAGTCATGACTATTTCAGATTCAGTCATGGCTGGGGTGACTTGTGCTGTGACTCGTCTCCATCGCTGGGCATATTCTTTGAATAATTCAGTGTTATTCTTCCTGATCTTGGTAATTTGGTATCTGTCTGGAGCCAGCTGCGATTGGAAGCTGTATTGACCGAGGAAAGCGTGGGCCAGTTCTTTCCAACTATGGATTTTGGAGTTGTCCAGATGGGGGTACCATGCTCTCGCCTCTTCGGATAAACTCTTCTGAAATAGCTGCATTCGAAGCTTCTCGTCCTCTGTATAGGATCCGAGTTCTCCAATGAATACTTTTAAGTGTGTGTAAGGATCTCCCGTTCCATCATATTTCTCGAAGTCAGGAGTCTTAAATTTTTTGGGATAACGAGCCCTGGGGAATATACAGAGATCGGAGTAATTGACACTACCAAATGCCCCAATCCCTTTGATTGTACTTTCTTCATGATGTCACCAAATTCTTGTTCTTTGATGAGGGGGGTGATTTCAGAGGTTTTGTTGGTCAGTGTCCGGATTTTGTGGTCCAGGAATCTGAGTTTCGGCCTTTTCAGTCTCTTGACCGCCAGCACTACCACCAGATGCTCCAGGTTCTGTATGAGTTTGAGATTGTGTCCCTCTAAGGGCCTTGCTTTGTTCTCGTAGAAAATTGGCTAACTCGGCTATTTGATTTTTCAGTCCTTCAAACTCTTCCCGGGATACCGGAGCCGATTCTGCTTGAGCACTAGAAGCCATGTCTGTGGATGGACTGGGTGCTTTAGATTTAGACCTAGTGACAGGACCAATTTATACCTACAACAAAACGTAGGTGTGTCAATTTCCTGATGTAGGTAAGGATAGGATGCATAATGTGTTTTTTAGATTTGATTTTGCAAAACCAAGGTTAGTTGTTTTGATGGCAGGATGACATGGTATTTTGTAAGGGAAAGTAAATCTTTCATTATGATATTTACATTATGCTCCTCGGTAATTGGAGGCTTAACATGGAATTGAAAGAGGAAGGCATGAAGAAGATTCCCTTCGAATTTGGCTAATCAGAAGCTGACCTATCCTAGGTTACTCTCGCGGCTTTTGTTTCGGCATGAAGGTTCCCAGATCATTGCAATCTACTAGAGGGGAAATTAATCCGATCGTTCAACTGAAGCGAATCTGGGTGGTGCATTTTCATGAGCCCCAGAGACTTAGCCGTCCCAGAGACATTACTTATCACCGACCGGGTTTTCCTCCTTGTGAGAGGGACACACAATATACATTCACATACATCGTGCCTTACCGTAGTGCATATGATGACATGGGTGCGAAGCACTAAATATGGGTGCGAAGCACTAAAAAGCAGGAGAGCATTCATTCGTATTCATTCAATGTAAAAATGCAGTATTCACTCATTTATTGACTGTGGAAACGCAGAATTTCACGCATTCAATAGTTTTGAAAGGGAAATATTTTGAAAAGATTTGAAAGCGGCCTAAGCCCTCTACTGTCCCCAGCAGAGTCGCCATCTGTCGACGTTGGTTTAAAAAATCTGTGGGTTGTGTCACAATCCGGATCTTTTAATCTCTTTTCCTAAGTTCTCTTTACCCTCACTCTTTTTATTTAGCAAAAAGGTTTTGAAGGGTTTTATAGGAGAAGGCCAACATGTATCATGCCGAAGATTTGAACGTTTTACAGAGTCGCCAGTTAGTAGATTTGAAATGGTTGTACCAACTCAACCGAGTTTTGTTTGAAAGAGGCCCAATTACTGGACACTGTCGAAACTTGATCTTTTGAAAACAAAGTTTTGAGCTCGGGGGCTTGGTTAAGTGTAGGGAAGGTGTTAGGCACCCAACGACTCCCTTATAAATACGGTACCACATCTTTTCAATATTTCCCTTTAAAACTGGAATGTGTGAGTAAATGCTGTTTGAAAATTGGGCCTATTGATTTGATTGATTGAAAATAGTGCTTTGCTTTGTTGAACCTACATACGAAGGGTTTGATTTGATTTGAAAATCAATCTTTGATTTGATTTGCAAAAGCATTTAATTTGATTTTTCTTGAAATGCTTTTCTTTTGATTGATTTAACAATGATATTTTGAAAGCTGGTTTATCAAACCCTTACGCTGCCATAGGAATTGAAGCCTGTTGATACTTCCAATTTTATCTTTATAGCCTTAAAGCTGCATGTGAATGGTGATTTGTCGGGCTACGAAGCATCCTCGACCACAGAATATACAAGTGTCGGTCTCCTCATGGGTATGAAAACCATCGGAGGGACGCTGACACAACAATCGATTTTTTTTCATTATCTGGAGACCTTAAATCCGGATAACCATTTTAAGGTCTGTTTACATGTACATTTCTACTGAGAAACTGGCAGGGTAAATTTGTAAATTGAAGTTTGTCCATCGTGGAAATCAGATTTCGATCATTTTGATCGTGAATCCCACGATTCCTAGGCTCACATATGAGTAGCCAAAACTTGCACAGTTCAAATTTGTACAGAAACAGATAAATATCCCAAAATTGCCAAAACCGAGGATTCATTCAATAAATACTGGCCCGCACGGCCAAAGCGTCTCGTTCCCACTAGATAGCGATCTAAGGGACACGAGGTTACTTTTGAAGCTGAAATTAGAAAGAAAGCTAGATTTAAGGAAATCTCAACCATTCAAGCTTCTCGGTTCAATCTGAAGGTTTTGAACCGTTTGAAAACTAGAATTGGCGAGATTTACATAAATCTAGTCCGCCTGCAAATATATTAGTGTCAATTCACATAAGACGAATATTTACAGCAGCAGTTGAATAAAAAGTGAATAAAGCAATTATATATATACAAATATATATAAAAGCTGTAAAGGGCAATGGGTTTTCACGTCGGTGCCCGGACTTGAATTGAAATATATATATATATATATATATATAATATATATATTGACAGAAATGTAGTTAACCAAGACTGGAAAGAGGACCAGTGATGGTGAAAGCTGCTTATATATGCATAAATATATATAAAAGCAGTAAAAAGGCCACAGAATGATCCAGGCCGAACTGGAATGTAAATGTACAGAAAAGTAGTCAACCAGTGACTGGGGAGATCACCCAGTATGGCGAAGTGTGCAAAAAATAGTATAAAGGCCACGAAATAATCTAGGCTAGACTAGAATGTAAATTGCAAAAAAGTAGTCAACCAGTGACTGGGGAGATCACCCAGTATGGCGAATTATGCAAAAACAGTATAAAGGGCGATTGGTTTTCACGCCGGTGCCCGGACTGAATTGAAATATATATATATATATATATATATATATATATATATATATATATATATATTGACAGAAATGTAGTCAACCAAGACTGATACGAGGACCAGTGATGGTGAAAATCACTCATATATGCGTAAATATATATAAAAATGGTAAAATACCTCGGATTTGACATCCGAGCTTGACAGAATTGAAATGTTAGTATAGATACAGTTAAATATATATAAAAAGGGCCAAACCTGAACTGGGAAGATAACCCAGTTCGACGAAGTTGCCAGAACGTGTGTGCTAGTGCATTGAAGCTGCTAGAGATGACGTATCGTCAATCCGAGTTGTAGAAATGCCTGAAAATCAGTTTATGTACAAAAATGAACCAAATTTTGACGAAAACGGCCACGGAACTAGGTTCCGAGCATTTTTAGAAAACGAAACTTAACGTGCAAGTGTATAAAAGTACACAGAAGTAATATTCACTTTCTGATCATGAAAATACTTATAATAGACTGCTACACTGGATTTTTGCCAAATCGTAGGCTCTATGCCTCCAAATCTACCGGTTATTTTCTGATATGTGGTAGTATATGGGTATATCTATGTGTTAGAGTGAAAATATTTGGGTTTGGAAGAGGTGTAAAAGTCAAAAAATTGAACTTCCAGAGCTTCGCTGCGTTTCTGGATTCTTGAAAATGAGGGGGGTGGCCACATATTTATAGACCAGGGAGCCTCCCCTCTACCTGCTACTACCACAGGTAGAGGTGCGGCTCCCCTGGTGGGGCCCGAGATGTGGGGTTCTGTTCTCTCGAAGTACGGGCACTCCGAACAACGCGCAGTCGAAGTCAAAACTTTCTAACTTTTGATCGGAGCGTCCGTTTGAGGCATGCGATACCATTTCGAAAAGCCATCATCGAGAGTGTTGCAATGACATGGGATAAAACATTTTCTAGGTTCGAGAAGATGGGTTCATAACCAGGTCTTCGATTCCTCGCAGTTTATCCATTGAGCTGTCTTGCGTCGTTTGCACTCAGGATCGTCGTTATGGTTCATTCTGACTTCGATGGCATCAATTCAGCTTGAGTTTGACCAAATCTACTGAGAGTTGATAAAATGACCAGTTTTGCCCCTCCCGGGGTGGTCCTTGGTGGATCTGGCTTCCTAGGGTTATCTCTAGGGCTGAATTGCACTTCCCAGATTGACATCGGGGCTGACTTGTACTTCCCGGGCTGAGACCAGGGATGACTCGACACGTCCTAGGTTGATGTCAAGGTTGAACTGTACCTCTCAGGTTGATGCTGGAGCTGACTTGAAGGCCCGATATTGAGATCGGGGTTGATCGATACCTCCCATGTTGATGTCGGGGCTGACTCGTACCTCTCGGATTGCCGTCGAGGCTGATTTGAAGGCCCGATATTAAGATCGGGGTTTGACTATCGACCCGATCGGAGATCAGGGTTGATTTAATAGCCCAATATTGAGATCGGAGCTGGATTGAAGGTCCGATTGGAGATCGAAACAGGATTGACGGTCCGATTGGATATCGGAGCTGGATTGACGGTCTGATTGGAGATCAGAGCTGGATTGACGGTCTGATTAGAGATCGGAGATGGATTGATGGTCCAATTGGAGATCGGAGCTGGATTGACGGTCCGATTGGAGATCGAAGCTGGATTGACGGTCTGATTGGAGATCGAAGCTGGATTAACATTTCGATTGGAGATCAGAGCTGAATTGGCTGTCCGATTGGAGACCAGAGCTGGATTGATGTTTCAATTAGAGATCGGAGCTGAATTGACTGTCCGATTAGAGATCGAAGCTGGATTGACGGTCCGATTAGAGATTAGAGCTGGATTAACGGTCCGATTGGAGATCGGAGCTGCATTGACCGTCCAATTGGAGATCGGAGCTGGATAGACGGTCCGATTAGAGATCGTAGCTGGATAGATGGTCCGATTAGAGATCGAATTTAACTGGAGTACCGATATTGGGGATCGGATTTCACTAGAGTACCGATATTGGGGATTGAATTTGACTGGAGTACCGATATTGGGGATCGAATTTGAGTTTATCGATATTGGGGATCGGATTTAGATTGGAAGCCTGGTATAGGTACAGGGGTTGGCTTGATTGATGGTTTTGTCCTCCCACAGTGTTCGTATTGGGGTAAGAAAAATTTTGAGTGTCTACATCTGCCATAAACTAGGTAGCCTGAGTCTGAGCTCCAATCGTGCGAGGACTCCACCAGCTGCTGAATGCCTCCTGGCTGTACGGGCCCTCTGATAGGGTGAAGTCATCCACGCCCTCCATAGGGATATCTGTCAGTGGCTGGACCAATGACCAATGATGCCAAGCAAGAGGAACAATGGGAATACGGATCTGACCCGTGATACTCCTGAATGGTACGCTCTCCTAGATAGAGCTCCCAGCCTCCTTCTGTCAAAAATGGGACTCTGCGGGTCGACAATGCAAACTTCCGACCAGTGGGGAAGCCTCCCTCAAATCCAACAATTAAAAACTCGGAGGTATACGGCATCTAGGAGATCGATCCAGCCGTTAAAAGCTCCAACTGTAGGCGGGAATGGGTGAATCCCTCAGCAACAGATACCTCCGTCAAAGTGGAGTGATGCCAACGCCGTCTTCGGGGATAGGTCTCTAGACCTAAAGCAGTGGCGGGTCGTAGGCAAGGAAGCCTCTCATACGCCCAGAACTGGCCATGTAAATATTAAAAGTCCTCAGTGACCAAGACTGACAAATGTAATTGTAGAAATCAAAAAGGTACAAGAAAGATGTACTCACCAACAGAAACGGGTAGAACCCTAACCAAGCCTCCGTCAAACCCTCCGAGAGCATGCACATACCTAGGAGAAAATAGGCAAAGGTGTAGGAACCCCAATTAAAGTCACTGAGGCGCTCTACATATCGGGTTGCACTGACCAGGGCGAAGGACACAGTCGCGGAGTTGTCCGCAATAAAACAACCCCTGATGATCACCAAAAATAATCGCCTCAAGATGCTATCCCTAACCCTCTGATAATAAGGAAGAGGCTCAAGTAAAGCCCCACTCTGGGCATCTATACTCAAGGGACCCGATCGGACCGTCCGACCCTTGATCGCCGTCGCAGGAACTCCCAGCAGGGACCGAACGGCGGTAGGTGTGATGTCAGCCACGACAGGCACTGGCTCACCCTCGAAATCAATACCGGTGATGAACCTCCAGTCCATAGGGGTCATCATCACCTCACAGTCCAATAAATGAAGGGAATGAGTCTGGTGGAACCAGCACTCAGACAAAGCCCTCATATAACCCCAGGGGGAACGGCGGGGAAAAATAAAAAAGAAGGCCTGAAACCCCAAGCCGTCAATGATATCCTTGTACTCCTGGTGCAAAGTATGATAAAGGGAGTGCACGTTGAACCAGTTCCCTCTGGGCAACGTAAATTCGGGAACCTACATCAAAAACCAACCCATGTCAAAAACCTGTGCCCCGAGAATGGCAAAAGAAAGAAAAAGAATCCAGTAAGGAGAAAACTTCAAGTCACCTCGTTGGCGTGGAGAAATCTCGATGGATGACGACTCAAGTCTCCCAACAGCTCCTGGGTCGGTACAACAATGCCTGGAAGCTCCGTACGTGGGGCCTGAGCTGGGGCAAGAGCACCAAAAAGAGCCTGCTCATCATCAATATCAATCGGCTGCTCGTCCTGGGCTGGACGAATCACTGACTCTGCTAATCTGCGAGGCGATCGAGCTAGACGTGGCTGAGGAACATCAGAAGCTCGCCTCCGTCTAATGCCTTTAACTACCCTACTAGCACTGCCGGGTCTATCTCGGTCTATCACCTGAACAAAGTCTCCAAATCACCTCAGAAAGGGTGTGGTAAGCCTAAAATCTGTGGCTTATTAATTTAAATCAGTACTCTATGCATTTCTAAGTCCTAAAACATGCATGGGTCAATCAAAAATACCCAGTAAAGTCAAAACTGCATGTTTTTCAAAAGATAAATCCTAAAAACGTGCATAGGTCAGTCAAAAAAACCCAGTATAGTCAAAATTTCATGTTTATTAAATGCTCGGGTTTTTTAAAAATTTCACCAGAGTCTCCTTTGTAAAATGGACTGTCCGCATGCACGCATGCATGTCTAGGTGGCCATTCAGTAGCACACCTTCCCAAAAATAGGAACAGTTCATATTTATGAAATAAAATTAAAAGTAAACTTCACATGGTAGCCAAATTACCATGGACATTTTTAGTTGAAAATCCAGGCTCACTAGGCCTCAAAAAGGATGAATAAACTGATCAAAAAGAGCAAAAATTGACTGTCCCAGAATCTGAATTTTCTTACAATCAAAATGTGCGTTACAGTAAAATATGCATACATATGAAGTCAGAAAAATTTTAACAGGTCATATAGGCATACATTTTTCATACATTGCATATGAAAGCACCCTACGTGGTTTATATGCTTTTAACGGTCAAAACTTGTGAAAAAAGGATGTAAAATGTTACCTGCGATGCACTGAACACGTAGGAGTTGACGGAATCAGAAAAAGGCTGCCCGAGCTCCGTAGATATGAAAAAGAAAATCGGATTCCGTTTGAAACTCGAAATGAAATTGATTTCAAATGAATTCTCGCGGTCAATATAAAGCCACAGGTAGAGGCGAGCCCACCCGTGGCTGCCGCACCACTACCTGCGGCTCCCCAAAGTGGGTCCCGCTCCCCCTGGATAGGTTTGGTTCAAGTTAAAACAGAGTTTGTATGAGCCGAAAAGTCAAATCTGAGAAAAAATCGCTACTCGATTGAGCCGTTTGTCCTGAAATCCTGCGTTTAAGCAGCGTAATCCTCATAGAAAGAGAAACTCTCTGAAAACCCTTGGTATTCATCCCGAAGCCATATCCGGGGATCAATAATGTAAACTGCTGAAAAATTGCAAAAAAATTATATAAAACTGCCGAAAACTGTCACTTTCAAAGCGTCGGGTACTGACCGATGATAGTTCAATCATTGGCTCAACCCTAGCAAAGCGTCGAGTACAGACCGGTGATAGTTTAGCCGTTTGCTCAACCCCAGTGAAGTGTCGGGTACAGACCGATGACAGTCAGTCATTGGCTCAACCCCAGCGAAGCGTCGAGTACAAACCGGTGTCTGTTCAGCAGTTGGCTCAACCCCAGCGAAGCGTCAGGTACAGACTGGTGACAGTTCAGCCGTTAGAACAACCCTAGAGAAGTGTCGGGTACAGACCGGTGATAGTTCAGTCGTTAGCACAACCCCCGCGAAGCGTCGAATACAGACTGGTGATAGTTCAGCCATTGGCACAAACCCAGCAAAGCGTCGGGTACAGACCGGTGACAGTTCAGCCGTTGGCACAACCCCAGTGAAGCGTCGGGTACTGACCGATGATAGTTCAGCCGTTGGCACAACCCCAGCGAAGCGTCGGGTGCTGACCGATGGCAGTTCAGCCATTGGCACAACCCCAGCAAAGCGTCGGGTACTTACCGATGACAGTTTAGCAGTTGGCACAACCCCAGCAAAGTGTCGGGTACTGATTGATGTCAGTTTAATCGTTGGCACAACCCCAACGAAGCGTCAGGTACTGATCGATGACAATTCAGCCATTGGCACAACCCCAGCGAAGTGTCGAGTACCGACCTAGGACGGTTTGGTCGTTGGCTCGACCCCACCGAAGTATCAGCCGTTGGCTCGACACCAGCGACATCTCAGTCGTTGGCACAAACCCCGTGAAGCATCGGGAGTTGATTCAGTGACTGGAAGCAATATAATAATCTATCCCCGATGATGGGATCTGTTATACACATCCTCAGAGGGAGTACCAAGAAAGATTGGTGATTCAACCCCCTGTTGCCAATTACCGGTGTAAATTATCATCAAGATAGGCATCGAAAGCACACACCTAAGTAACTCGGTAACTGAGATGTATCCCTAACGGAGAAACCGGCAGAAAGATACGACGACATCAACCAGGAAGGAAGATATGCCTTGTGAAGAGTCTCAATAGACATGGGAAACCATTGGTCTCAAACCAAGATAGCATCATTAATGTCATCCCCATCAGAGTCAACAAAACTATCACGGAGGATGTCATCCCCAGCAGAAAGTGAAGAGAAAAGTCTGTGATAGCTTAACTTCGACCGCATGATAATGTTGCAACAAGGGTTATCAAGGGTAACATTATCTCCAGCAGACACTAACGTAATCAATCAATGATAACCCTACCCCCTCGAAGGTATCTAACATTAATCGTGTATCCTGCCATACATGGCCTTGCCGGTAGCATTTGCATTTCTAGTGTCTAGCAATCTTTATCCTGTTCATTCCACTACATTACATGAACATGATAAAGAGGGGCATCTGTAGACACTCAA